>CM058240.1:63712999-63912356 GCA_030180135.1 Orychophragmus violaceus | reverse complement strand
CACTAGCTACCAACTTTTCTTTGATGGATTTTCGTCTTAAATACTACTCTCACCAAAACTCAATCTCAAATGCCCCCTTATAGAAGGTTTTTATTTTTGATTTTTTAAATACGTAATATAGTCAATTTACCCTAAAACCTAATCAAATTTCAAAAATTACACCTTCTACCAGGCTGTATCGGCCCACCTTACCGCCAACGACGACGAGCGATGTTGTTGCTCCTGTCGCGAATGCTTCTCCCGTCGCGAATGCTTCTCCGGTCGTGAATGCTTTGACGGATGTTAACGAAACTGTTGTTGACAAAGAAGTTGATCTCAAGAATTCGAGCAAAGGAGATGAGTGAAGAAGGATATGATGATGACGCGACAAAGAGTACAGAAGAAGACGAGGTCGAGCAACCGAACTTGAGACTCTCGGAGAAAAAAAGGTACCAAACAAGAATGAATTTGAAGAATACGATGAGGCAGAGGTTTGGGAAGGAGACGATTCCCACGACAGATCTGATTCCCATTCGGTAAGTATTCCCATTTAGTTATGTAAAACTAGGGAAAATTGGGAAAAATAGTTCGTTTTAGTTTGCGAATGTTAGTTCTAAGTATGGTTCTCTTGATGTCAATTTATATAGGTATTGAACTTGAAATTGGTTTAGATGATGAAAGCATTTGAATTTGCTAGCTAATAAGTAAAACTGGAAAAACTCGGTAAAACTATAGTTAAGTAAAACTTGAAAATTGGTAAAACTAGGTTGTCATACTAGTGGAATAACTTGGTTAGAATAAACACCGTATTAGTGGAATAACTTGGTAAAACTTATTGTTGCAGGAATCCGGTGATGAAATGACAACACTGCAACCTCTCAGAATGTACATCCCCTCAACGGAAACAAGAAAAAAATCAAGATATTGACGAGGTGCTACGTTGTCAGTTTTATGTCGACTCTTGATGCTTTGCAGCCTAAGCTAACGACTATTGAGGGGAATTGGTTTGAAGAGCATCCGCAGTTCAGACACATCTTTCACTTGCCAAAGGACGGAAACCTGATAGGTCAATAATTAATCCCTATTCTAACTGCAAGTGCACAGTGATGCGAATGTAGTACTTAGGGTATCGAATCCACAGAGACTCTAGATTCTTGCGATAGATTATAGAACGTCGAATTAAGCTAGGTAAAGCAATATGAAAGCAGTAAATCAGAACAGAATGTAAAGTGAGCGGTGTAAGCAAGCAAGCGAAGCGTTAGGTCAAGGGAATTCTCAGGAAATCAGGAACACAGACAATCAATCAAGCGGGATCTAATTAAGAACTGTTCTAGAACTGGTATCACAGAAGTATAAGAAGCCAACTTTCGTTGCGAATCCTATCTATGTCTAACAACCTATCAAGCCAACTTTCGTTGCGAATTCTAGAGTTCTAAACAAGCATTAATCACAAGTTTGTTCGTTCACAATTCTCCTAAACCAAATTTCTTTGCGAATAGTCAAATTGCTCATTTAGGTTCTTTCTAGTTAATTAATCAACTGTCGTTGCAGAAATCAACCTTACATCATAAATTTGGGTAGCTAATTCGGATTAAGCAGTAAGAACAACCCTAGATGAAGAACTAACAGATATGAATCCCTACAGATTGATTAACCTATAATTCCATGAAATCCCCTGTGAGAATCCCTAGACCTAACAGGTAAACTACTCAGACATGATCATCGAAACAAAAGACATCATGAATAGAAAACCAAATAGCATATAATAAAATAAAGAACTGAGGTTCGAAATCCTCTCTCTTTCAAGAACAAGATCAGCCCCTAACTCGCTCTGAATGTAAAATAATGCATAGCCTAAACAATGGCTTAAAACCCTAATATATAAGTCTAAACACGTTTTTGGGCCTTTTTGCAAGTCTGAGAAGTTTCTGGGCAAAAACTGCAATTTCTCCAAAATGCAGATTTTTGGGCGCAGAACCCTGGAATCACCTTGCGTCGACCACTGCACAGACTGCATCGATCATTGCAAGGTGATTTCGCAGCCAATAAACTCTGTGAGATCTCTAAACAGTGCAGAATTGACCCAAATGCTTCCAAAACTTCCAATTAGGCTCCAAATGTCCTTAAACCTGTAAAACACCTGAAAAGACTCCAAAACATAATAAAAGACTCGATAATTAAGACATATACCATGGCTAAAATCCCTAAAATCCATGGTATATCAACTCGTAGAAGCACCACACTCAGATTCGCCTTAGTAAGCCACATGAAAATGAACCTGCAGATATCAAGACCAACATATACTTCCCCCACACTTAGCAACTATCCTGAGTAAACTCCACAATCACATTCAAAGCATCCAAATTCACCATACTGACTTCTATAGGCTATTAAGTGCGGTCTCACCTATGGGGTATCGATCAAAGAACACATGGATTCTTACTCTGTTAGCATCTGACCACTCAACTGTTGCTTCTGGTTCCTTTCTTCTCTTTTCCCTTCCTTAGCACTGATTTTTCCCCACTGGGTATCATTTTATTTTTTCTATCAGTGCTCTTCCCTTACTGGGGCATACTTTGGACATGTTTCCATGGATGCACAGGAGGTCATAAGGGTCTCTACCACTCCCGCGACCACTTCGAAGCTACTAGCTTATCCTCAGTTTATCTCTCTCTCTTTTTACTTTCAAGGAAGGAGAGAAGGGAACCTTAATCAGACAGGTTTACAAGCTGTGCCAGAACCAACAGAGGAATCCGACTCAAAGTATACCAAGCCCATAAGTGAGAAAATTAAGTCAAGTTAAAGGTGCGAAGTCAAGTAATGGATCTTCCGAATACCTGAAGTGATATGGGTGTGTCCTTAGTAGGCTGGTTGATATATCATGGTTTTTACCCACTTTATACCATGATATACTTGTGTTTTTAGAGTCTTTTGTATTAGTTTAGAGTCTTTTACAGGTTATATCGAGTTTGGAGCTAATTGGAGATATATGGAGCATTTTGGGCATTTTGGGACGTTTTGGCCGAGAGCTTTATTCACTGTTCGATTATTTGATATTGCATCGATCGACACACATTGTGCATCGGTCGATGCAGTCGCGAGATGGGCCTTACGCGTCAGCGTGCCAACTTATGAAGATTTGCAAAGAAGCCCAAGATACTTCCAGTATTTACACAGAAGCCCCATCCGAGATTATACCTATATATACTAGTTTTTGGCTTTTATTTTAGATACGCTTTCATACTTAGAGCTAAGAGATTTTTAGAGTTTTCGGGGGCTGATCTATTTCCTTGTATTCATTTATTTTGGAGAAGATTTTGAACCCCTTTGATATTTTAATTTCTTATATGCAATCTATTTATTCTATGATTATGTTTTCATCAATCATGTCTGAGTAGATCCATAGTTGAGTTTAGGGTTTCTCATTAAGGTTTGATGACTTGCTAGACTTGTTTAATTCAGTTAGGATTCATATGATTAGAATGTTCTTCAAACTAAATTGTGCTTAATGCTAGTTCTAACCTGATCAATTAGAATCTAGATCTTAGGTTGCTAAATACGTCACGAGAGTGGGGTTTAGGAATCTGAACTATTTAGGTTGAGCAATTAAATTATTCGTAAAGAGATTTGGTTTGGTTTAATTTGATCCTGACTGGTTAACTTGTCTGCTTGTCTGATTTCCTGAGAATACCCTAGGCTTGACGCTTTTAGTTTATTGCTTACAAACCGATTCCTGCTACTGTTTACTTTCTTGCTTCGCAATTTATTTCAATCTTTCTCTGCTTATTTCTAGTATTCATTCCCTACAGTTTGATCCTCTTGAGACCAAGTGTCCCTGTGGATTCGATAACCCTATATACTACATTGACTATACTGTGCACTTGCAGTTTTAGAATAGGGTAAAACTTAGAACCTATCAAGTTTTTGGCGCCGTTGCCGGGGACTCTTTGAGTCTTCGCTAGGACCGAACTTAGGGTTTCTACTAGAAATTTTTCGTTTTTGTTTTTCGTTTTTTTTTTTTATTTCGATTTTACTGATTCTTTTCTCTGTTTCTTTCTGTCGCAGGTACGAAATTCGCCTTGCGTCGACCGTTGCACACCTTGCGTCGATCGACACTAGGCGATTCTGAGATTGAATCGGTCGTTGCACTGAAAGCATCGATCGTTGCTGGACGATTACAGACAGTTTATGCCAACGCAGAACACTAGAAGTAATCCGAACTCGAGCTTGATTAATCTTGGACTAGAGGAACTTGGACGTTTAGAAAGAAAGATCAGAAGAGAAAAGAGAGAGAGAATGGTACAAGAACGATTGATCTTGATACCAGATGCTAATGGAATCCTGAGGGATCCAGAGAACAATCCTTACAATGCTGCTGGGCAAAGGATTGATGCTGAGGGACGAGTGATCCCTGATGAAGTTGAGCCACAAGGCCGGATGGTTGTCCATGAAAGGACATTAGCTGACTACAACAGACCTGATGAGTTTCACGCAAACCGAGCAGCTCTAGTGCTTCCTGCTTTTGAAAGAAGTGATTTTGAGGTAAAGACTATCTACTACCAACTGATGAGACAGATGGCTTTTCATGGTTACCAATCGGAGCAGCCTATGGATCACATAGACAAGTTTGAGGACATAGTTACTGGCATGAAATATGAAGGAGTATGCCCGGACTATCTGTTCCTTAAGCTATTTCCACACAGTCTTGCTGGAGACGCTAGTGTGTGGCTGAGACAGCTGGTCCCTGGACAGTACACCACTTGGGCAGCTTTAAAGAGTGAGTTCCTGCTTCATTTCTATGATGATGCACGATCAGATCAGGCCAGACAGGACATACTCACTTTCTCCCAAGGAGCTGTGGAGCCTTTAAAGACTGCATGGATCAGATTTAAGCAGTATCAGCGTGACTGTCCGCATCATGGATTCACTGAAGTTCAGCTGATTGGTATTTTCTTCAGAGGAATAGATCTTCCGTATCAACAGGCGCTGGATAATTCCAGTAATGCCAACTTCAACACCAGGACTCCTACACAGGCTAAGCAGCTGATAGAAAATCTGATTGGCAGCAACAGTTGTAAGACCATGGACGAGAGGAGAAAGAAAACCGGTGGAAGTGTTGATCTCTCTGAGATGGCTGAATTGAGATCCAGGATGGATAAAATCTGCACTCTTCTAGGTGAAAAGAAAGCTGTCCATTTTGCACAAGAAGTAGAAGTGATTCAAACTGAGGAGGACACTCAGGAAGAAGATGTGAATTTCGTTGGAGGATCTGGTTTCCAAGGAAACAGATTTGGATATCAGCAAGGAAACCGGTTCTTCAACCAAGGACAAAAGAGTGCCTTCACAGGCAATCAGAACTCTTTTGGACAGACTAGTAACTTCCAGAAGCCTTATGTGCAAGGAAATCAGAGAACCTACGGATCTTCATCCTATCAGACTCCGCCTGCAGCAACTGCCTTTGAAACCAGGGTGGAAACAATGTTTGAACAGATACTGGAGAGCCAGAACAAGATCTCTGTAGACCATAACAAGAAGCTGGATGCAGTTTATGAAAACCTCAATGGGAAGTTTGAGACTCTGAGCACTCATGTGAAACAGCTGGACACTCAGGTAAATCAGATTTCAGGTACTATGAAAGGAAAAGGAGTTGCTGAGACTCATATTAAAGCCTGGTCTGTACTTGTTAATGATGGATCTCATCTAGGTGAGAAATTTGAGCTAAGTACAGCCGAATTGGTAGATGATGCAGAATTCTCGGAATCAAGTGAAAAACTCTCGGGTGGAAGTTGTGATGGTCGCATTGCAACGATCGACACACACCTTGTGTCGGTCGATGCAGGTCGTGAACAGACAGTGTTATCGGATGATAATGAAACTGATGCAGAATTAGCCCGCCTATTCCCTGATGTGTCTGAGATCACTCAGGAGGAGATTTATGCACAAGCCATTAGGCAATATCCCAAGGTGTCTGAGGTAATTAAACAAGAGATTGAGGAGCTGAAGAAACTGGAAGAGAGTGGTGAAGGCTTGGAAGAAATTCCACCACCTGATGATCCACCTTATCATCCCTGTGTGCAGAGATATTTGAACAAGATGCTGCCTCTAGATGAAGATCTGAAAGAATGGGTGATAATAGTTCCCCAACACATCAGTGATGTTCTGCTGAACAAGATTCCAAAGAAATTACCTGATCCTGGAGTGTTTATACTTGATTGTTCTATCTTTGAGGACAGTTTTAGACGCTCTCTTTGTGATTTAGGAGCTGCTGGAAGTATGATGCCTTATTCTGTGGCAGAGAAGCTGGGGATGCTAGATTTTTCTCCTACGAGTACCCGTCTTGTCCTAGCTGATCAGTCTCTACGAGTTCCTGAAGGACTTTTAAGGGACATACCAGTGAGAGTTGGAAACTACTTGGTTCCAACAGACTTCCTTGTGCTGAAATATGACTGCGATCCGGATGAAGCACTGATACTTGGAAGACCATTCTTGGCTACAGCAGGAGCTGTGATTGATGTTAGACAGGGTCTAATAGACCTCCACCTGGGAGATGAGAAGCTGCGATATGACATGGAGAAGCTGCGGAAACCACTGATAGATGGGCAGACTTTCACGATCCTGGAAGCAGAAGACGAGCAGCCAGATGGACCTGTGATACTAGATCCTGGAGCGCACTTTACTCCATCTTTTCTTGGGCTGAAGCATTCTGCAACAGCTTATTCTCCACCATGGATGAGGAGACTTGAGCAGAGACAGAAAAAGTCTCTGTCAGGATCTCTAGGAGCCTGAAAAATCTTGTGCGTCCGGTCAAGCTAATGACCTTAAACAAGCGCTGAGTGGGAGGCAACCCACTGTTAGGTGTAGTTTTCTTTCTTTCTTATTTTTGGTGTTTTTATTAGGATTTCACGTTTTCGTTTTTGTTTTTGCTAAGTTTCAGATGCAGAATTCGAGTCTGGAGATGTGTAACGATCGATGCACTTGTGCACCGATCGTTGCAAGGAGATTTGACGAAGAGGGGTAATCGCATTGTGACGATCGTTGCTCCTAAGTAACGGTCGTTGCAGTTGGTTAAATTGCAAAATTAAGGTATGTGTTTAAACCGGAAATCGAATTCGATTTATCAAGCATCGATCGTTGCCCCTAAAGCAACGATCGTTGCACCCACGACCGAGGTAAACGCCTTAAACCCTTTCTCTTCTCTTTTCTTCCTCACTTCTTCGCCGTCCGTACAACCGAGAGCCATTTCCTCTAAATCTCTAATTCTTCATCAATTTTTGCGTTTCAAAGCTTGAATCTTATTGTTTTAACCCCCTCTAGTTGATTCCATTACCCATTTGCAGCGAATCGAAGGTATGACTTCTCATTTTCGCCATTTTTAGAAAGGATTTTAGGGTTTATGGAATTTGGGATTTTTGGCTTGAAATCGACGATGATATGCTTAAATGAGCTTGATTTAGGTTGTTTAACAGGATGTTCTTGTTGATTTGATGCAATGTGTTTAGATTTGAATCGAATTTGATGATTTGTTTGCGGCAAAATCGCCTTGCAACGGTCGTTGCTCTTAAGCAACGGTCGTTGCTTTGCGATTTTGGGAAATGTTCGACGAGATGAAATCGCCTTGCAACGATCGATGCCCTTGATGCAACGGTCGATGCTTCGCGATTTCACAGAGAGTTGCCGAGACTTATTTGTGTTTCAATCTTGTTTGTTTTGCAGATGGCAACTCAACGCCAACCCCGCAAGAGACGAGCTACTGCTTCCACAGCCTCGAGGCAACACATCCCACCACCTGATTGGTTCAGCAGAGAATCAGAGCCACCCGCGCCATACCAAAGATATGGGCCACCAGTTGCTTTACCCTGGCCCAGAGCAGATAAGGAACCAATGCAGACAACCATAGAGTGGCCAGAGGAACCTCAGAAGTTCTTCAAGTCTGATGAGTTCACAGAGCGTCCGTTGCTCAGCAGTTGGGACGCATATGACTCGCTTCTCTACAACGGTTGGTGTGGGATGATCTTCAAACCAACCAAGTTCGCTGACTACTCCACCTGCAAGTCTCTTGGGATCGATAAGCAGGTACTCAGTGTGTGCAGAGGCATTGGTCTAGGGACAATGCCGATGCAACCTCATGATCTTTATCCTGAGCTGGTCAGGCAGCTGATGGCCACTTGCAGAGTGGTTTACTCTGATCCCGACAACAAGAGCGCTACAGTTGGGACATTTACATTCATGTGTTGGGGAGTCAGGTATCGGATCCCTCTTCTTGATCTTTGCAGGATCTACGGGTTCAGGACTGAGCCGAGGCGCATAGCCATGCCACTTGAGTGGGACCGTGATGAGGCCATACGGTTCTGGAAGATTATTGGTAGTGGTCAATACAACTCTAGGACCACACCAGTTGTGCAGATGAGACATCCGGTGCTGCGATATGTCTCGCGTATCTTATGCTGGAGCTTGCTTTGCAAGTTTGAGGCAAACAAGATGCGCAAATATGAGATGGAGCTGTTGTTCATGGGCCTGAGAGATCAGTTCAGGAGTTCTGGAGTGAGAGATCCTACTTCGGGTCTCAACTTGGGAGCTATTTTTGCTCAGCATTTGGTTGATCTACAGACGAAGCCTTTCGATGGAGCTGGTACCGAGACGGTTGGGAGTTTGCTTACTCCCATTTTTGAGTATTGCGGGATACCTCTTCATGGCACGGAGTGTGTTACAGCCCGGGAGCTCCTAGATCTCAGCCATTTGCAGAGCGCCACTTGGCTCAAGGAGGGGAAGATTTGGATTTACACTGACCCGACTACTGGGAGGACTGGTATAGAGCTTCCTGCTGCCGGATGGACACAGGTTGACACATTAGAGGCTCTGAGATTTCAGCCTCCTGAGTCTGCGCAGCGTAGGATTCCTTCTATGGCTCATCCGCTTGGAGAGCCTTCCTCTCGAGCTTCGACTTCCACTGCCCCTGCGCCTGCCCCTGCCCCGATCGACGATGTGGGCCCATTTCCAGAGCCTGCGATGGCCTACGGTGACTATTCTGATGCAGAGTGGAGAGAGAGATCAGATGGTCTGTTCCGAGTTTTCTGGAACTTCATGCGTACTTGCAGCTGCAGGAGGCCACCACAGATCCATCAGCCCGTACCTGATACACGTCGTCGACAGCGATCTCCAGAGGACACCGGTGCTGATCCTTATGCCGGTATAGATGATGAGAGCGAGTGAGCGTAGTCTCCATTATCAGTTTATCGGTTCTGTATTTCTGACTTTTTATCTTTTCTTGCACTTTTGTTTTTATTTTTCTTAGGATTTATTATGTTTGATGGTTGTGCATGACTTGATACATTTGTTGTTTCAGTTTTACTCTGTTTCTAGTGTTTTCAGCTTGCAGGGATCGAAATTGACAAAAACCGCCGAATTAACCTGCTAACTCGCTGACTGTTCGATGAAATCGCATTGCGTCGATCGACACACGTTTGTGTCGATCGTTACAACAGAAATCGCACAGCAACGGTCGGTGCACCTAGTGCAACGATCGATGCCTGACTGCGACAGAGGTAAAACCCGAGAGAATTAACCATTCAATCTAATTTTTCTTTCTTTTAACCAATCCCTTGCTTGCCACTACTGGGGACAGTGTGTCTTAAGTGTGGGGGAGGTTCTACTAATTACTTTTCTTTTGTTTTCTTATGAGTCAGTTAATTTTAAAATTTTGTTTTTCGAGTCAAAATTGGTTTAAGTAGGAAACAATGACTTTTTAAGAAGATTAGCAGCATTTGCAGGAACTTAAGTGACCATTGGGATGAAGCTGCAGATCTATCTATGACTATTAGAAAACCCCATCACAGATCAGCCTACTGAGGACACCCATATCACTTCAGGTATCAGAGGATCCTTTACTGACTTCACCTTAATACTGACTTTAATTTTTCTCACCTAAGGGCTTGGTATACTTTATGTCGGACTCCCTTGTTGGTTCTGACACAGCCTGTAAACCTGTCCTATTTAGTCCCCTTCTCCCCTTCTGTAAAAGTAAAAAAAAAAATATAATAAATAAACTGCGGATGAGTTAGTAACTCCGAAGTGGTCATGGGAATAGTAGCAAACACTATTATCTCTCATGTGATCCATGGAATGTGTCCAAAGTACACCCCATAACGGGAAGAACACTGATAAAAAAAATAAAATGATACCCAGTGGGGAAAAATCAGTTGTTAAAGAAGGGAAAGAGAAGAAAGGGACTGGGGAAAGACAGTTTGGTGGTCTAGAGCTGGCTAGGTAAGAATCCATGTGCCTTTAGATCGATACTCCTTAGGTGAGACCGCACTTGAATAACTTGCAGAAGTCAGTAGGGTGAATTTGAATGCTTGAATGTGATTGTGGCGTTTACTTAGGACAGTTGCTAAGTGTGGGGGAAGTACATGTTGGTCTTGATGTCTGTAGATTGATTCTTTCATGTGGATTACTAAGGGGAATCTGAATGCTGCTGCTTCTATGATGAAATGAGTTTCTGAAGAGTTTTCAAACCTCTTCACTGCATTTTAGTTCTCTGTTTTGCTTGAGGGCAAGCAAAGGCTAAGTGTGGGGGAGTTGATATATCATGGTTTTTACCCACTTTATACCATGATATACTTGTGTTTTTAGAGTCTTTTGTATTAGTTTAGAGTCTTTTACAGGTTATATCGAGTTTGGAGCTAATTGGAGATATATGGAGCATTTTGGGCATTTTGGGACGTTTTGGCCGAGAGCTTTATTCACTGTTCGATTATTTGATATTGCATCGATCGACACACATTGTGCATCGGTCGATGCAGTCGCGAGATGGGCCTTACGCGTCAGCGTGCCAACTTATGAAGATTTGCAAAGAAGCCCAAGATACTTCCAGTATTTACACAGAAGCCCCATCCGAGATTATACCTATATATACTAGTTTTTGGCTTTTATTTTAGATACGCTTTCATACTTAGAGCTAAGAGATTTTTAGAGTTTTCGGGGGCTGATCTATTTCCTTGTATTCATTTATTTTGGAGAAGATTTTGAACCCCTTTGATATTTTAATTTCTTATATGCAATCTATTTATTCTATGATTATGTTTTCATCAATCATGTCTGAGTAGATCCATAGTTGAGTTTAGGGTTTCTCATTAAGGTTTGATGACTTGCTAGACTTGTTTAATTCAGTTAGGATTCATATGATTAGAATGTTCTTCAAACTAAATTGTGCTTAATGCTAGTTCTAACCTGATCAATTAGAATCTAGATCTTAGGTTGCTAAATACGTCACGAGAGTGGGGTTTAGGAATCTGAACTATTTAGGTTGAGCAATTAAATTATTCGCAAAGAGATTTGGTTTGGTTTAATTGTGAACATATCGAACTTGAACTTAATGCTTGTTTAATCTGTTAGTAATTGCAAAGAGATTTGGGTTACTGCACTTAGGCATAGAGAATTCTCGCAAAGAGATTTGGTTAATTCTATTATCGTGATTTGAGTTCTAGAACTGAGTTTAATTTGATCCTGACTGGTTAACTTGTCTGCTTGTCTGATTTCCTGAGAATACCCTAGGCTTGACGCTTTTAGTTTATTGCTTACAAACCGATTCCTGCTACTGTTTACTTTCTTGCTTCGCAATTTATTTCAATCTTTCTCTGCTTATTTCTAGTATTCATTCCCTACAGTTTGATCCTCTTGAGACCAAGTGTCCCTGTGGATTCGATAACCCTATATACTACATTGACTATACTGTGCACTTGCAGTTTTAGAATAGGGTAAAACTTAGAACCTATCACTGGTCTGTGTTGGGTTTTCTAATAGTCATAGATCATCTGCAAGTCATCCAATGGTCACTTAAGTTCCTGCAAGTGTGGTAATCTCCTCTAAAAGTCCTTGTTTCCTACTCAATTTGACTCAATAAAATAAATTTGGACTGACTCTAAGAAAACAAAAGCGTGCGTCAGTAGCTACCTCCCCTACACTTGAACTACACTGTCCCCAGTGTAATAAAAGCATGAGCTCGGTGAAAGAAAAATCAAATTGAAAAAACAATCCGAAAAGTTGCAGAATACTTACATGTTGTCGCCCTGCGTCGATTGATGCCACAAGGGTGTCGATCGATGCAAGGCGAATATGCTCGCGGTTATTTAAATAACCGGTGTCTGAACCGCAATCGAATCGGCTAACCAGAAATCGCAACTGCGTCGACCGATGCACTCAGTGTGTCGATCGATTCAGTGAGATTTTGTCTGTTTCGGCTTTGAACACACAAAAGCAGAAAATCAAAAACACTAAATCAAAAACGAAAAAATGAAAACAAAAACAAACCTAACAGTGGGCTGCCTCCCACTCAGCGCTTGTTTAAAGTCAATACCTTGACTATGGGATAGGAGATCAGACTTATGGGGGATTCAACAGAGACTTTGAGTGTCTCTGCCAATATCTCTTCATCCAAGGTGGCGTATAATCATTCGGATCATGAGATCTCCCAAGGAATGAAGGAGTAGAACCAGGGCGGGAGCGAAGCTTGGGTGGGATTCTGCGTTTTCCTGCATTCAAAACTGAGGGATTATGAGGTTTAAGTTTAGAAGTTTTATGCCTTACCTTTGGTGGAAATGAGATGTCTGGAGATTTCTGCTTATGAGCAGTTGCAGGCACTGAAGATGTTAGAGCAAGTTCAGAATGAACTGCCATCTTCTCCTCTCCAATTGGAACCTCTGGTTCCACCTCAACACTGAAGCTCTGTCCATCAATGGTGGCTCTCTGCTTCATGTCCATCTTGAACTGCAATGGCTTATCTCCCAGTTGGAGATCAATCAGACCATGTCTCACATCTATCACAGCTCCCGCAGTAGCTAAAAATGATCTTCCAAGCAGCAAAGGATCATCTGGCTCAACATTGTACTTCAGCACTACAAAGTCTGTTGGAATTAAGTAGTTTCCAACTCTGATAGGTACATCCTCAAGAACACCTTCGGGGTACCTCTTTGATAGATCAGCTAGGATAAGAGAGATCCTAATAGGCTGAAATTCCATAAGTTCTAATCTCTTAGCCACAGAGTATGGCATGAGATTCACACCAGATACTAAATCACACATAGAATGCTTGAATCTGCCCTTAGAGATGGAACAGTCAAGAACAAAGACTCCTGGGTCTGGAAGCTTCTCTGAAATCTGAATCATCTGCTTTTCCATCACTTTCATGCAATTAGCTTCGTATAGCTCCTGTTTGGACAGCTTAGGAGGCTTAGAATGTTGTAATTGAGGCTCAAAGACTCGTTCTGAGACTGTTGCAGAGTTCTGGTCCCGTCTGCGATCTCTGTCGATCGATGCACGTTGTGTGTCGATCGACACAAGGCGATTTCGAGCAATTTCATCAGACTTGTTGGGACTGTGTCGATCGATGCAAGAGTTGTGTCGATCGATGCAAGAGTTGTGTCGATCGATGCTTGTCTCAGACAGACATAATTTATCTAGAAAATCCGAGATTATGCTCTCTTCTTCTCCTAGCAAGTCAATCCCATCTCTTATGATCACATCATTGACGTGTTGCCTCTGATCAGATTTTACAGCTTCATTCTGCCTCTGTATTGCTCCAGCTGTCCGTTGAACTTGGACATCTAGCTTCTTCACATGTGTGCTCAAAGATTCAAACTTCCCGTTCAGATCTTCATACAATACATATATCTTTGAGTTGTAGGACACAGTGATCTGTTGTTGTCCCTGAAGAAACTGCTCAATCATAGCTTCCAATCTTCTCTTATGTGTAGGTGCAGGCGATGCTTGGTAAGAAGAAACACCATAATTCCTTGAGAAGGAGTTACTATGTTGCTGGAAGGGTTCCTGGAAAGCAGATTTCTGACTATAGAATCCATTCCCATCAGCGCAGTCGATAGCTTCTTGTGCATACATTCCAAGTAGAAGACTATGTAGAGAGTCAAATTTGTTCTTCAGCCCAGCTATCTGTGAACTGTCAATCCCTGAACTGAAAATATCATTCCGACACATCGTCCTTACAGATCTCTTAGTCTTCTTAGTGATTCCGCGAAATGTGTCGACCGTGTCGATCGATGCAAGCTGATTCTGTCGAACCTGACCTGCAAAACAGAGAAAAACAGAAAAATAAATCAGTAAAATAAAAACAAAAAACTAGTCTAAACCCTAAGTTCAAATCTATCGAAGACTCCAAAGAGTCCCCGGCAACGGCGCCAAAAACTTAATAGGTCAAGAATTAATCCCTATTCTAACTGCAAGTGCACAATGATGCGAATGTAGTACTTAGGGTATCGAATCCACAGAGACTCTAGATTCTTGCGATAGATTATAGAACGTCGAATTAAGCTAGGTAAAGCAATATGAAAGCAGTAAATCAGAACATAATGTAAAGTGAGCGGTGTAAGCAAGCAAGCGAAACGTTAGGTCAAGGGAATTCTCAGGAAATCAGGAACACAGACAATCAATCAAGCGGGATCTAATTAAGAACTGTTCTAGAACTGGAAGCCAACTTTCGTTGCGAATCCTATCTATGTCTAACAACCTATCAAGCCAACTTTCGTTGCGAATTCTAGAGTTCTAAACAAGCATTAATCACAAGTTCGTTCGTTCACAATTCTCCTAAACCAAATTTCTTTGTGAATAGTCAAATTGCTCATCTAGGTTCTTTCTAGTTAATTAATCAACTGTCGTTGCAGAAATCAACCTAGCATCATAAATCTGGGTAGCTAATTCAGATTAAGCAGTAAGAACAACCCTAGATGAAGAACTAACAGATATGAATCCCTACAGATTGATTAACCAATAATTCCATGAAATCCCCTGTGAGAATCCCTAGACCTAACAGGTAAACTACTCAGACATGATCATCGAAACAGAAGACATCATGAATAGAAAACCAAATAGCATATAATAAAATATAGAACTGAGGTTCGAAATCCCCTCTCTTTCAAGAACAAGATCAGCCCCTAACTCGCTCTGAATGTAAAATAATGCATAGCCTAAACAATGGCTTAAAACCCTAATATATAAGTCTAAACACGTTTTTGGGCCTTTTTGCAAGTCTGGGAAGTTTCTGGGCAAAAACTGTAATTTCTCCAAAATACAGATTTTTGGGCGCAGAACCCTGGAATCACCTTGCGTCGACCACTGCACAGACTGCATCGATCGTTGCAAGGTGATTTCGCAGCCAGTGAACTCTGGGAGATCTCTAAACAGTGCAGAATTGACCCAAATGCTTCCAAAACGTCCATTTAGGCTCCAAATGTCCTTTAACCTGTAAAACACCTGAAAAGACTCCAAAACATAATAAAAGACTCGATAAATAAGACATAAACCATGGCTAAAATCCCTAAAATCCATGGTATATCAAAACCACAAGCTTATGGGCATGTGTTTGCTACTTCTGCGAACCGCCTGCATCGAGAAGAGGACGGAAGTGTGGTTCGTGTTTACAGCGTTCCCATTCGTTATGGTCTAAGGGAGCATGCACTTATATCCAGATTAGACAGCCGAAACTATCCGTTTAACTATAAGCAATTGGGTGGCCTTAATTTTGTGAGGAAGCATTTCGGGAATTTGATATTCAGAACTCAAGATATCAAAGAGAAGCTAGAGGATATGGGAGGTTCACGAGATAGACTGAAGATGATTGTACTCTACTTCCTTTGCAGCGTTATCATTGGTCAGACATAGAGTGGAGACGATGTTACTCCGGTGGTAGATTTCATTCTTAGAGCTGTCGATGATCTTGAGTTGTGCAAGACTTTTCCTTGGTAGAGATTGTGCTACGATCACATGGTTGGTGAGATCTCTCACACGATGGACCATTTTAGAGGGGTTGTAAAGGAGAACAAATAATGCCCGATTTCTGGTTTCTGTATCCTTTGAAGGTATGTACTACGCTTGTTGTGGTTTAAGTAATTTTTGTTGTGTTACTCTCTAACTAATCTCTACTATATGTGTGTAGTTGTGCAGTTGTTAGTGTTTGAGGCACTTCCAGAATTAGGGAGTAGTTTCTGCGAGCCAATTCTAGGGGCAGACCATATTTGTCCAAGGATGTGCAAGTATCAGTTCAAGAAGACCGAGAAGAAAGGGTTTCCTCTTTCAAAAATGAATGAAGAACTTGCTAAAACTAAGTGTCAGGTCATTGATAGCATCCTGCCAACTCGAGATGGACATGAAGAAGCTCTTCTTGAGCGAATCTTTGAAGAAAATGATGTCCATGATCTCGACGATCCTATTGTTCAGAGTTGGATGAAACGTCTTTTGGCTGGAAATACAGTATATTTTTAGGAGACGTACAATGAAGAGATGGCTGCCCAAGGGGCAGTGGAAGAGGTGATGAGGACATCGAGCCACCAAGCCAAACCATTCAAGCTCCTAATGTGCCAAGTGGACCGGTGACCAGGAGCAGGAGCAAAGGCATAGAGAAAAGGTTCAACATCTTCCTGGAGCAGCTGGAACATCAAGGACTGATCCCACTTGATCAATTTGAAGCCATCCGCATAACTCCATTTGAGAGCTCCCAACTGAAAGCCATCTTCAACCAAGTCTCCATAACGACTCAGGACGACCCAGGAGATGAGTCTAGTTTCCAGGCCACTAAAGAACTCCCGGAGATCAGTTATAAAACTCCAGATACAAGCCGAACTGTGAAGACATGTCCGGTGGACCCTCTTATAACCGATAAAGTCAAATGGGCCCTATTCTTCCCCAAAGATGAAGTCCACCTAACCACGTGTTCTATAGTCCAATAGGGTGCCTAAGAAGACTCTGAAGCAGCTAAAGTATCTCAAGAACTTAAAGAATCAAGTTTGAATCACAAGAGACCAAACTTGCCTTATTTAGCACCCTAGATACTTTCTCTTTGATTTTATTGTTTTGCTTTGATTTTGCTACGTTTTTCCTTGTTTTTCTTTGCAGGATTTATGTGTTTTTTTCTTAGAATAAGTCATGAACCTGGCTATATAATTCCTTGAGTTGTATCCCTTTTTTCACCTTGGATCAATAAAATATCGATTTTGTGTTAATACAAAAACTCTATTTTCTCTTTCAATTTGTGAGTGTTCCAAATTGCTTGAGTGCTTCTAGAAGTATCTGTAGGCTTACACACCTATAGTGGTTCTACTCGATCCATCCTTCATCATCCATCTTATCCGAGCTAAGTTGGAGAAGTCCTTAGACTAGCCAACGGCTCAACCCTTATTTGGCTCAAGACTTTTAGCCAAGCTCATATCATTTTGGTATCAGAGCTTTAAAAGTCCTGGATCAAACAAGGTTGTTTGATTACTTCACTTTTATTGCTTAGTTCTTGATAGTTTTTCTTTTCTTTTTTGTATTTCTTTTGCTCTTGCAATTTCCCTTTCATTAAAAAAAAAAAAACAATCCTTCTTCACTTTTTTTTTGCTCTAATCCTTGTGTATTTTTTCTCTTGGTGTTATTTATACCATTGAGTAATGAATACCAATAAAGGATATATGGCTGCCTTTTGGGAATTGATCTCAAGTATCCAAGATGAAATAAAAACCTTGGATAAACACCTCACACGCATAGAAGAAAGGAGGGGCATAAGCGTTGAAAGTATTACGAAATCTCCAACAAAATCAGCGGCTCCCAACATAATTACCACGAACGAAGATTTGAGGACAAATCATTTTGTAGAAGGACAATATGATGATGTCCTCAAACCAGTAGTTGAACCAGAGGTTAATCAAACGCACCACTCAAGCCACATGGAGCAGAGAGATACCCAAAAGCCCAAGGAGACCTATGAGATTTGTATTGACCTAACGAATCTCATTATCAACTTTTCCAACCCAGAGACCACTTGGAATACATTCAATCAACTCAATAGCAACTCACATGAAGGAGATATTCAGTTTTCAAGTCGGGTGATTCTACACATATCCGATTTTTACCAACAGTCACTTATTGGATCATGGAGACCAAACCAGGAGGATTTAATCTCCAAACCGACCTTTTCTGGAATCTTGATCCATCATAGGATCTCTGAGATTTGGTTTCGTGGAAATACAAATTTTGGTTTGGAAGATATTCGATTTCTAAACAGAAAGATCCTCTACTTGTCTTATTTGGAACCTTCCAAGTTTGGGAGACTTCAAACTTATCTATGGAGACCAGGAGTGTTTCTAATACAACTAGAGGCTCCTAATAATACCTTAAATGTCTCTGACTTGGCTCGTTTTGATGCAGTAAATGAAGTTTTGGGGTCAAAACCTCATGAAGAGGGAGGGAGTGATGAGGACATCGAGCCACCAAGCCAAACCATTCAAGCTCCTAATGTGCCAAGTGGACCAGTGACCAGGAGCAGGAGCAAAGGAATAGAGAAAAGTTTCAACATCTTCCTGGAGCAGCTGGAACATCAAGGACTGATCCCACTTGATCAATTTGAAGCCATCCGCATAACTCCATCTGAGAGCTCCCAACTGAAAGCCATATTTAATCAAGTCTCCATAACGACTCAGGACGACACAGGATATGATCCACACACCAAATTGAAGCTCTATGAGTCTAGTTTCCAGGCCACTAAAGAACTCCCGGAGATCAGTTATAAAATTCCAGATACAAGCCGAACTGTGAAGACATGTCCGGCGGACCCTCTCATAACCGATAAAGTCAAATGGGCCCTATTCTTCCCCAAAGATGAAGTCCACCTAACCACGTGTTATATAGTCCAATAGGGTGCCTAAGAAGACTCTGAAGCAGCTAAAGTATCTCAAGAACTTAAAGAATCAAGTTTGAATCTCAAGAGATCAAACTTGCCTTATTTAGCACCCTAGATACTCTCTCTTTCTTTGATTTTATTGTTTTGCTTTGATTTTGCTACGTTTTTCCTTGTTTTTCTTTGCAGGATTTATGTGTTTTTTCCTTAGAATAAGTCATGAACCTGGCTATATAATGCCTTGAGTTGTAATCCCTTTTTTCACCTTGGATCAAGAAATATCGATTTTTGTGTTAAAACAAAAACTCTCTTTTCTCTTTCAATTTGTGAGTTTTCCAAATTGCTTGAGTGCTCCTAGAAGTATCTGTAGGCTTACACACCTATAGTGGTTCTACTCGATCCATCCTTCACCATCCATCTTATCCGAGCTAAGTTGGAGAAGTCCTTAGACTAGCCAACGGCTCAACCCTTATTTGGCTCAAGACTTTTAGCCAAGCTCATATCAAGAGGAAGCTCAAAAAGCTTTGGAAAAGGGACCTGCTGCCACTGATACACCTGGAGGTATGAATCCTAACGATTTTATTGAGATCGTGAATGGGATGAAGAAAGACATGGAAGATGGGTTTAAGCTGTTGAATTAGAAGGTTGACGAGTTGGCAAAGAGAATCACACCGATGGAAACTTACATGGCGCATATGAAAGAATTGAAGAACAAATGGTAAAAATAGTCTCAAGTACTACTCGAAAAACTTGGTACAACTATATTTTAATTGTATATGATTGCAGTCCGAGGAAGAGCTCCAGAAGAACGCGGCAGAGAAGAAAGCGGAAAGTGGCGGATATTATAGTCGACTGGCAGCATATCTCACCTCAAACGCATTGCAAACAAAGAACCTCCTTCTCACATCAGATTCGGGTTGTGTAGGCTTCACAATGATTAAACCACCGCATGGACATCTTGTCGGCATGCCATTGTCACCATCTGCAATTAGGTACATCATGTCGTAATCCTTCTTCGCCCTCTTCATGTCACTGGGATCAAATTCGAATTTGTCCATTTTTAAGAGAGGGAGAAGAAGATGAAAATGAGTGAAAATCGACGAGAGAGAATATTGAGGAAACCGATGGGAGAGAGAAGGAGAAATGCGAAAAAGAGATAGAGGGAAAGAGAAGAGTAAAATTGGCGTTTTCTGGATTTGGGCGACAAAAAATGGGTGTAATTTGGATTTTTCCGCCAAAAATTGGTTAAATTTGAATTTTACGGCTAAAAATAGTTGTACTTTGGTTGTTTTTAATTAGTTTTATTGGCATTTAAAATTTGATTTTGTAGTTTTACGTACAATTGGTTTTTCTCGATTAATTTATCACTCTGATGGTTTTGAACATTAATGTGTTACAATTCTCAATTTTTGAAACTTTATCCTCCTAACTTTTATATTATTATAAAAATGATCTTAAAAGTACAGGAAAATTGTTAGTGAATTACTATTTTGAGTAATTTTTCGATTAAACTTTCAATCTAATTTGTTGTAATAGCAATATATGATCACTGTTATAGTAAACATGATCTTAAAAGTTTAAATTTTATATATCTATATGCTAACTAATTTCTCAAATTATTTTTCATTCTAATTACGATAATCACTTATATTACAAAGTATTACCAGTTTTACCAACCGAAAAAGCTTACAAACAAATCAGAAGTAGTTTTCCCCAAATAACATCCATGGTAGTGTTCCTGGGAATGTTCTTGACCGCCTTTTATTCTGTGTCCTTCGACGCCTTTCTACAGCTGATGGAAACCTCGTCACTCTCCTCCGACCCTTCTTATCTTACGATCCGGAGGTAGGATTTGCTTCTCTACGATGTAATCCAGAACATTCCATGCAGACATATCCGAGACAACATAAATGGACATGTGATAAGCCAATGCCCACAACTCTGTGCAATAATATTTCAAACTCAAATGGAGTTCTACTTGGGTAACACGACCATGAGCTCTATCACTTTTTTGAATGAGTTGAATGCTACTAGTGCGTGGAGACAAGTATACTTATAAATATTAAGAACCCACAAGAGCATATTTTCGATTCCAAGTTCACCAAATAAACCTTTCCATCAATATCATCGACTTCGTATTCGAGCTCGTAACTGTTTATCTACCTCACAGTTAATTTCTTAGCAGTAGTACAGTTATCATGCACGAAGTTATCAACCAAAGGCACCAGTTTGTTATTAACATGTTTTGACACAGCCTCTTTCATATGCTTCTTAAACCAATTAGAAAATTTCGAATGATAATATCCAGCAGGGGTATTAAGGACTACTTCCTCGCATCATTAAAAGTGTTGTTCAAATATTCTGCAGAGTTGCTCGTGTCTATGTTGTATCGTTGACCTGGGAAAAAACATCTTGGCCATTTTTCCTTTTCGGTACTTTGCTCCACATACTTTTCCGCTGAAGGATATCTCCTCTTAAACATCTCGTAACGACTGTAGAACTCAGCCTCTGTGTGAGCCCAACCGCACTCCTAGAATATGTTAGCGACTATGGATTTGTTTGCATTACAAGCATTACCTTTCACCTTTTAGGCCAAATGCCATAAACCGTACCCATGCCGAGCTTGTGGAAACACGTATCTTATTGCGTTGATGAGGCTTGCATT
Source organism: Orychophragmus violaceus (assembly GCA_030180135.1). Classification (NCBI taxonomy): domain Eukaryota; kingdom Viridiplantae; phylum Streptophyta; class Magnoliopsida; order Brassicales; family Brassicaceae; genus Orychophragmus; species Orychophragmus violaceus. The sequence continues at coordinate 63,891,057 of CM058240.1, read as the reverse complement.
TCTATCACTCAAAAATACCAATTCGGAGGAGTCTCCTACATCGATTTTCAACATCTCTAAAAACCATGTCTAACTAGCTATGTTCTCACAATTGAGTACACTGAACACTATGGGATAATTGTGATGATTAGGATCCTGAACAACGGCGAAAACTAGTACACCACTGTAATGGCCCTGGCCCGGCCCATTTGAGAAAGTCTTAAATGAATTAATTTGGCTACCTATATCACCAAGTGCACTTACCTTTTCCGGTCACTTGCCTGAAAGAACTCCAGAGTTAAGCGTGCTTGGGCTGGAGTAGTCCCAGGATGGGTGACCTTCTGGGAAGTGACTCGTGGTAGCATGTGTGTGAGGACAAAACACATGGGAAAAGGTCATGGGGTGATTGTAGGGTCAGTAAATTACTCGGTCGGGCCTACCAAAAATAACGCACCGACCGTCGGACAGGGGTGGGGCCCACGAGCCCGGAAGAGGGATGGGTGACTCACCGGTAGGGGCGGACGGGGCGTTACAAGTGGTATCAGATCCAGGTTGTGGTGCTTTCCAAACACCATCCTTTGGGTTTCCTTCCCCATTAGACTTGCGCTCCTTTGCTATTCCTTGCAGCTTCTTGCCAATCCTCCCTAGTGTTTTCCTAACACTCTTCCGTTGGATTTCCATCTCCAATATCCTGCTTTGTCCATTTGAACTTGCAATTACAGACGTCCAGCTTGTCGGGCAATTCCAAATGCCACAACGCCACTTCCCAAAACGCTTCTGCGATCTTCTTTTCGTCTTGCAGAACTCCATTAGCTGCTCCGGTAATCCACAAAGAACTCCAGGGCAGACCGTTTCCTTTCCGGTCTTACCGTTGAATCTCGAACCTGTCGTACCACGAAGATCTTCTCCAACTTCCAGCTTGGTCAATCTTCAACGATCCCCATAACTCATTGAAGTTGATGTCACAAACCGATTTCAAGATTCCCTACTTGGAACAGATTTGGATAGCCTCCTGCTGCTCCTTGTGATCCAAGCAACTCAGGCATCTCCTGACGCTTAATCCAGTCGAAACACCGCCACTTCCAAATGGCATCCTTGCAATCCAGTCTTTCCATTGACCTCTTGCAACTCCTGTAGCACTCCTTGCAATCCGGTCTTTCCATCGACCTCTTGCAGCTCCTGTAGCACTCCTCGCAATCCGGTCTTTCCATCGACCTCTTGCAACTCCTGTAGCACTCCTTGCAGCTACTCCAACGTCTCTCGCAACTCTTCTAGCACTTCCTGCAACTCTTGAAACTCCCTGCTACACTCCCGCTGTAGTCTCTCCGGTGAATGCCTCCACATCCTAATCGCTCTCGCACGCTTGGTTGAACAACATTCTGAACAGACGATGACCCCAACACACACCTCAATAGTACCGACTGCCATGTAGGCGCATACCACAACACACATCCCAACATACACCTCAACGGCACACATCACGACATACATCTCGGCACACATCTAGCGGGCAGTAGCACAACCGAGGTTTGAAGACACTGACGCCAACCTGCACGGATAAATTCTAACTAGACTAGGACCGGCGTGGAGAACAATCTATGATATATTTGGTGTTTGAAAAAGCCTTTCGCAAAGTAACCATTTTTATAAACTTTCGCAAACGCTTTTGAAAAAGATTTGAAAACAAGGTTTTAAGAAAACAACGAAAGCTGATCTCCCAGGGCAGGACTGGGAGATCTTAACCTAAGCTCTGATACCAAATTGTAACACCCGTCTCCCGGCATAACCGGAGACGCGGCATTAGGACGCCCGTTGAACCGAACATGGTCCAACCGGGACGCCAACTCAACTTGTCCCAGGACCCGGCGCTTCCTTCGTATTCAAATCCACCAATAACGTCACTCGATCAGTCAATCCTGCATCCGGACCTGCGAGGAAAAAGAATGGAAAAAGGGAAGAGGCCTGAGTAATTGTTTCAAACACAATCACCCAGTGAGGACGGACTTAAGGAGTCCGCGATCCCGCTTACACTACACAACTACGCATCACAAGTCCTAAGCTAATATCACCTTGCAAACAGGCCCGAAGGCTTTCACCACGCAAACTACATCCACTCGTGCTTTCACACTCGTGAACCCCTCTCTAGCTCGAAGGCTCACACAATCCCGGCACCAGGGACACGCACCCCGTACGCGCCCCTGTCCAACTTCGTCGGCCCGTCGGCCAGTAAACTTGGGGAGGCTCGCCAAAACCTCCCTTCCGACGATACAAGGGTCGCGTACCAAACTCGTTATACGCGAGCCGCCAAGAAACACCCTTTCGGGGGACCTATCACAATTCTATACAATCATATCCATCACACACAAACAACGTTTTCAGTTTAAGCGATAACCTAGCATTCTACGTTCCACAATCAATCACGCGTATCTCTAGCCTAGACTACCTAGGAAAGACGACATTAACAGGGGACTATCGTCCGGAATTGAGATAGAGCAAGGGAGACAACCAACGGTCCTCACCTTAGCCAAAGAAGAGGGCAAAACGGTAATTTAGAAGCTTCCTCAGCCCGAACGGACATCAGATCTGGAAAGAGGACGAGAAATCGAGTGAGATAGGCTTTTGAATCGCTTAAATCGGGCTTAGGATGAGCTAGATATGATCGATTGAAAATGTCCCACTCAAACCAGCTAAACCGATCTAAACCGGGAATTGAAATTGAAATTAGAATCAAAATTGGAAATTGAACCGGTTAACCTAACCGGACCGGTCAACGGTCAACGATCAACCCGACCCAGTCAACGGACCGACCCGGTCAACCCGAGTTGACTCGGTCTCCGGCCGAGTTGACTCGGCGGCGGTCCGGCGGTGGCTCCGGTGGTCGGCGGCGGCGCGTGACTCCGGCGAGGCGGCGCGTTGACGGCGCGTGGGAAACGGCAAATCTTCTCTCGGCGATTGCGGGCGCGTCCGGAGGCTGATGGAGGTGCGGTTTGTGGCTACGGCTTCGTCTTGACGAGAGGAACGCGATGGTGGTCTCGGATTTTCCAGATTCGTCACGGTTAGAAAGATATGGCTATTTTAGATCTCGGGTTGGAAGAAATCAGATCTGAAAAATGGCTTACCGGATTTACTTCAATACCAAACGATGTAGAAGCCCTAGATCTACTCTCTGGATGCGGTGGCTGCGACGGGACGGGAGCAGAGCTTCGCCGAGATCTCCTTTTTCCCTTTTTTCAATGGTGGAGGCTCCTTTAAATAAGGAAAAGGAGATGGGAGCCCTAGGGTTTTGGCATGGCAAATGGGCTTGGGCTGGACCTTTTGGGTTTCATTCTTCTTTTCTTAAAAATTTTAAAAGGCCTGGTATGAGTATGTTACAATTCTCCCCCCCCCTTGAAAAGAATTCGTCCCGAATTCCGTGGCGGGAGTTCTCCACTGCAACTCTTTACCAACCACACTCCGCAACTTCACTGAACCGAGGCAGACTTGATTGCTCACATGCTTGAATCCTGCAGACTGCTTCTCCCCCCCTTATTTTCAACCACGCTCTGAAGTGTCCTTCTTCTTGGTGCCGATCCAACAGTAGCTCCCAGAATGCAAATACAAACGCCACATGCTACCGCCCATATCCATTAGGGTCGGTCTCCAACGTTTAGAAACAACACTCATCCCTCGAGTGGTTCTAAGTCTTGAATTCGATGCTCTGCTTCCAATCTCATTCTCCTCAACGGTTTCCATTACCGTGCCACAGTGCATCATCCACTTCCAAATGGATTCTCTATGACGGTTTTCCATTACCGTGCACTATGGCGTTGACTGTCGCCCAAGCAGACATCCTTGCTAACCTCTGTGACCGATGCAGCTAACCATGTCCGTTATGGCTATCTGGCTGGTGGGGAACGACCCACTTAACTCCTGATATGCTCCAATGCCACGCTTCCGCTGCGCACTCTGATATCTAAACCAACTTCCAATCTGACTTCCAGGTCAAGGTGTCCTACCTTGTGATCCGGTTGTGGTGCCCTGGCCCGGCCCATTTGAGAAAGTCTTAAATGAATTAATTTGGCTACCTATATCACCAAGTGCACTTACCTTTTCCGGTCACTTGCCTGAAAGAACTCCAGAGTTAAGCGTGCTTGGGCTGGAGTAGTCCCAGGATGGGTGACCTTCTGGGAAGTGACTCGTGGTAGCATGTGTGTGAGGACAAAACACATGGGAAAAGGTCATGGGGTGATTGTAGGGTCAGTAAATTACTCGGTCGGGCCTACCAAAAATAACGCACCGACCGTCGGACAGGGGTGGGGCCCACGAGCCCGGAAGAGGGATGGGTGACTCACCGGTAGGGGCGGACGGGGCGCTACAAGTGGTATCAGAGCCCAGGGAAGTCAAACCGATTCTGGCTCGGGAGACAATCCTGGGGTTTGAGGGTTATGGTTGCTGCGGAATTCGGGGACGAATTCCCATTAAGTGGAGGAGAATTTGTAATGGCCCTGGCCCGGCCCATTTGAGAAAGTCTTAAATGAATTAATTTGGCTACCTATATCACCAAGTGCACTTACCTTTTCCGGTCACTTGCCTGAAAGAACTCCAGAGTTAAGCGTGCTTGGGCTGGAGTAGTCCCAGGATGGGTGACCTTCTGGGAAGTGACTCGTGGTAGCATGTGTGTGAGGACAAAACACATGGGAAAAGGTCATGGGGTGATTGTAGGGTCAGTAAATTACTCGGTCGGGCCTACCAAAAATAACGCACCGACCGTCGGACAGGGGTGGGGCCCACGAGCCCGGAATAGGGATGGGTGACTCACCGGTAGGGGCGGACGGGGCGTTACAAGTGGTATCAGAGCCCAGGGAAGTCAAACCGATTCTGTCTCGGGAGACAATCCTGGGGTTTGAGGGTTATGGTTGCTGCGGAATTCGGGGACGAATTCCCATTAAGTGGGGGAGAATTTGTAATGGCCCTGGCCTGGCCCATTTGAGAAAGTCTTAAATGAATTAATTTGGCTACCTATATCACCAAGTGCACTTACCTTTTCCGGTCACTTGCCTGAAAGAACTCCAGAGTTAAGCGTGCTTGGGCTGGAGTAGTCCCAGGATGGGTGACCTTCTGGGAAGTGACTCGTGGTAGCATGTGTGTGAGGACAAAACACATGGGAAAAGGTCATGGGGTGATTGTAGGGTCAGTAAATTACTCGGTCGGGCCTACCAAAAATAACGCACCGACCGTCGGACAGGGGTGGGGCCCACGAGCCCGGAAGAGGGATGGGTGACTCACCGGTAGGGGCGGACGGGGCGTTACAACCACCATATTTGTTCTTGAGGAAAGTTGCATCTACAATTATCACTTTTCTCATGCGGCAAACCCATCAATGCTAGCTCCCAAAGCTATGAATAGATACTTGAATTTTACTGCCACATCTAGTTCCACACTAGTTATCGTTCCAGGATTGACCTCTTTTAACACGTACATATAACAATATAACATCTTGTAGCTATCTTCCGGACTACCACGCAAATCAAAAACTGCTTGATTTTTTCCTCTCAACGCCGTCGAGTATGATATTTCTACACCATATTTTCGCTTAACTAGATCTATGATGATTTTATGCCTTGGAGTTTCGAGTTTCCCACGATATTCCTCACTAAAAAAGATGCAACTAGCTGTGATGAGCCTCTCCTATTATCAACGCTTGCCCTCTGATCAGCAATGTTGAATGTGTGCATCTTTGTGTATGTTCTAATCAAGAACATATCCGTGTTATCAATCCTTGTTGCTCATAGACCCCAACTACATCTCGGTATAGAACATTTAACCACTCACCGCGTTGTATCATAATGTTTTATAAAATAATCAAAAGAGTTAACAAATGACAATCTCTCGACCAACTCTATAACCTCCTTCTTATCTCGGAATTCAAACGGGTGGTTCCTCATAATATTCATCACGCATATCCGAGATCATTAAGGGGTTGCCAAGATTTGTTTTCTACCCATAAGGATATTTCAGACGAAGATCCTTCTTTGATTCAAGCTTTTTTTGGGGGGGGGGGGGATTTCCAGCAAAATTAATTAGGATTTGTAGGCAAGGTAAGAAGGTGGAGTTGAACCCGTCTTCAAGGTAAACCCAATTTGACATCCTCATAGATCAAATTTCCTTTAATGATTGTGGTTTAAATTTCAGCAGAAAATTTATGTCTCTTGGTTTGAAGGGTTTGTGTGTGTGCTCTTTTCAAGGATTTTTTTAATTTGGCTGATGAGATTAAATGCTTTTGTAATAGGGAAACTTACCTGACGTAAGATACATAGCAGTGAAGAAGCTAGCTAAGGCTTCAAGGCAAGGGAAGAACAAGTTTGTAAATGAGGCCAAGTTGTTATCTAAAGTCCAACATCGGAAGGCGGTTAATATGTGGGGTTATTGAACACACGGAGATGAAAAACTCTTGTTCTGTTTTATCTTTACAGAACAAGAAATCATGGTTAGAAACTTCTATAATTCACATCACGTGGTGTCTCCTTACATCATTGAATTTAAACCACACTTGTTTGTTTGAAGTTACTTAGGCTAGTCAATCTACTATCATGTAAATGATTACTGTCCGCTTGTTAATACTATTGATAGGAATTAATGGTAGCTTGAGATGATACAAATGCAGTGGATGCTTCATCTCTGTTTTTTTTTGTTTTTCTTACTTTGTCTTCTTTTTTGGTGTGTGCCAATTACAGGTTTTGCACAACACGATCTCAGCCATGGTAGATACAAAAGTTGACATCAAAGGTGACACATACTATTCCTATATTCTCTCTAACATTTTCCGGTTGTTGATTGTCAGAAACCTCACACGGTGTATCCATGACTGATGTACAGTTAAAAAAAAAAGAGGCTACATATGGACAATCTCTGCTAGCCTCAATACAGCTCTTTCCGCCATCTGGGCAATCTTAACGCAGATTGTTCCAAGAACCGATATTGACTTGGCTTATCTTTAACTTTTGTAATGTTGTTTTGCTTAGTTTTGGTTTTGTATTGTTTGTGTAAGACATTTTTGAGTTATTAATGAATGTTTTAAATTTTAAAATATATATTTTTTGTATAAATCCAAAACAGAAAAATATATTATAAAATATAAAATAATTCTAATTGTCAATTATTATAAAGAAAATATTATGACACATAAAAAACTAATTATTAGATCGAATGGTAAGGGAAAACATCGTTATCATAAATGTCATATATCATAACACAACCAAAAACGCTATTACATATGGCCGACCTACTATTGATGTGGCAGACATAGCTATTTTAAAACGGCTATATAATAGTATTTATCGTGAGCTAAAAATAACATTTTTTCTTGTAGTGATTAACTTCACTTTACCAAAGGCTTTACTAATGGGAAACCATCATTTGTTCAAGCCTCTCCTTCTCGAATTCTTTTTGAGTTTGATATGTAATCTTAGTGATTTCTCTCTTTATATCTATATTTAATGCTTACTTCTTCTTAGTTGTGTCTTTTTTAGCGTTGCAGAATATCCCAAAAATTTATGCAAAGACCACATAGATGGAAAAACTAATCTTACAGGTGGTGAGCTCACTTAAGATGTGTGTAATATAAAATTTACTGTAAAACATGGAGATTAACTAAAGGTTGGAAAGAGTTTGCCGAAGGACACGATTTCCGAGTCAGAGACGTTTAAATATTCGAGTACTTTGGAGAAATAAATTTTCAAGTATATGCATTTGGACTCAGTTGCTGTGAAATCCAATAGGTCAAGACTCAAATCGAAAATTATCAAGAGGATATGAATAAGTTATCATATATATTCCAAGACTAATAGTTTTTTTTTCCTTCTTGTAATGTTAGTACTATCTAATGTTTGTATGTTGTGTTGCATAGATTCAAGAGAACTTTGTAACACTAAATGTCACAGCAGAGAATATCAAGAGTAGCATAATTATAATAAACTTTATTTCATTTATGGTTTATGAATTTTTAGAAATTTCCTTTGGTTAGTGATGGTTTCTGATTTTGTATTGTGTAACACCATATTTTGTTTGTTCAGTTTCTTCTCCAGTCATTCAGCAAGGCTAATGAATTAGAAAATGTTGCAGGCAAGACCATATATGGTGAATGAGGGTGAAGTGTAATGGTCTGTCAAACTGGTGATGACTGTTAAAAGTAGGATGTGTCGATTGCGTTTAAGTGGTGGCTTGAGAGAATTCTTCAAGGAGAACAAAATCAGGCTAGCAACACTCTTGTGTTGAAGCTACTTTGGGAAAATGCCACAACTCCAGTCTTCAAGCTCTGCTCCAATAAATCTAGATTTTCGTTTTCTACTTAGTCTAATACTATGCCTTTCTGTAAATCATGAATGTTTGAAATGAAATAAAAATGTTGGCGTCTTCAAAAAGGTATAATGTTGGGTTTGGCGGGTCTAATTGATGGAATATAAAAATTCAATAGAGTTTCGCAATTGAGAAGACGATAAATTACACTGAAAAATATAATAAGCATATTACTAGGGTTCTTCATCATATCTTCATCCTCATCATCAGAAGATGATAAATTACAACGGAATTTATCTTTTGGTTCTGCAACTCTGACCTCGTAATCAAGATGCATTGGGTTTCCTCCTTGTACCAAATTCTCGATAACAAGATCTTCGATTCTAGTAATCATCACATGATCATCATTTTCTTGTTACAAAAGAATTGGTTCCATGTCACCATAATCTCCTAAATATTTTCCCCCAGGTTGACTTGAACAACATTTAGACACAACTGCTTTGGTTTCTTCTTGTATGAATACGGGATATAACAAACTTTATACGCTTGTGAGGCTATGCAATAAGGCAATAAATTATACAGGTAAGGAACATACGTAACTAGAAAAATGGTTCGTTTTTATTGTATTTTCTTGATTAAAAAACGTCTACAACGACCATCATCACTACTCCGAGTGCCTCTACCGAGAATAGGGTCGTACCAGTTACATAAAAAGTGTGATAATAAAATTTACCATTCCTACATATTCGAGCTGTATGATGTCACTTAAGATCCAGTGGAAATCAGACTCATTAGATGCATCAGCATAATTTTCTCCTTTAACATGTACACAATAGTTACATGTATCCCGTCCCTTGCCGTCATTCTCCGTATGAAACAAATATTCTCTTGTAAAATAAATGGTCCAAGTTTTAGCCTTATTCAAGTGTCCATGCACTATCTCTTGCACCCAAGGAGAAAAATGATATGTGTCTTTCCAATAAATAACCTATATATAGAAAAGAAAATATCAAATATATAACGATGCAGATAAATTCATATAAATATATAATATGTATATAGGTATGGCTAAATTTTACTCATACATAATCTTTTACCCATATAGGATATTCTCGGGTCTTTTCGCAAAGACTTATTTATAGAAATATAATCTTCGAACATGCTTTCAACCAAAACTTATATAAGAAATCATATATAGTGGATTATATTAAAACGTAAGATAAGACATGCCAAATTATATATACCTCTTAAGTGACTGAAAATAATCACAGTTTCACAAAACATATACATGTGCGCATTTATAGTCTTTCTCTTAAAGCCAAATTTCTTGCATTCTCCCACTTAGACGACCTACTTGAGAAAATATATCAAATACAAGGAGATGATATACATGGAGTTCACCTTCAGTGAATCTGGTTAACCTGACCAAATTAATTATTTTTAAAAAGTATAATTAAGTAATAGCTACCATGTGTGTCTTACAGATGGCAAAGTAAACATGCGATTAATTATAACGTTTACCTTGATTTCTTTTTTATATTCACATCAAAATAGTGGTTTGAGAAATAAGCTACCTCCTCATTGATATATGATTCAACAATCGATCTTGCCGCATATCTTTGCTTTCCCTTTTAATTTTTTTTAAAAAACTTTTAAAAGGGTACATCCACCTATATTGCACATGGCCTCCTAATTCAGCTTCGTAGGGGAGATGTATCGACAATTGCTCCATCACGTCTAAAAATGATGGTGGAAAGATCTTTTCTAAGTTGCATGTGATTAAAACTATGTTTTATTTAAGAATTTGGACACAACTTTTTTGTAATGTTCTCGAGCATAAGTCACGGAAAAATTCTCCAAACTCTATAATATATATATATATATATATATATATATATATATATATATTGAAACTGCCCATGGTTAATACTCCCTCTGTTCCAATTTATAAGGGGTTTTAGAGGTTTTTGTTTGTTCCAAAATGTAAGGGGTTTCTATATTTATAGACAACTTTAACTTTATCGAAAACAGTGTGACCAATTATATTTTGCAGTTTTCTTTGTCATTGGCTGAATAGTTTATAATTTATTTATTTAATCATATTTTGTTGTAGAAAAGTAAATTTCTTAATCTTTGTGCTTTTAGCCAAAACCCCTTATATTATGAAACGGAGGGAGTATAAAATACTACACTCATATTTACTTACCAAATATTCTTATTACCAAGGTGGACGTTACGGTCTAAGAGTTCTGCAAAGATAAACGGAAGTAGTCGCTCCAAAAACATGGGATTCATGACTCTTCATCCCTGAAAACTTATTGTTCTTTGTATCATCATAACTAGCTAAGTTGTCTGCGTAACCATAAGGGAATTTGACTGCATGTTTTACGCATTCCAGTAAACTTGTTCTGGCATCGTCTGTCAATCTGTATGCAAGGAAATGAGCTTTATCCTCACTATCAATATGTAAGTGTGGCCGAGAACAAAATCGTTCTATACCAAATTTTGACAATGATGGTGTCTTTGGATTTACCTTTCACACTCATAAGAGTATTCATGATGTTTTCAAAAAATCTTCTCTACATGCATCAAATAAAAAAAAATTCGAGAATTGAGGTCTCTCCATTACGAAAGCTCTCGGAATATACTCTCCTTGTGCCAATTATTTCACTTCCCATAGCCAAGCTCCTTTTTTCATAACCGCTTCCACTGCAATCATTTGTTTTCGGTAGATTTTTAATTTCCAACAGCTCGCAATAAACTTGCTCACCAGTCAAAACTGAGGTGGATGCTCTTTTGATGCGTCATTTTCCTTAAAGAAGTCTTTTTATTCTTCCTCAATGGATGACAATGTGGAAGAAATCTGAGGTGACAATCAAACCAACACGTCTTCCTTCTGTTAGGCAGATAAAAATATTTCGTTTCTTCCATGCAACTGGGACAAAATAATTTACCATGGGCCGTCCATCCTAATAACATCCCATATGCCGGAAATTCACTTATCGTCCACAACAACACTACTTTTAGATTAAAATTTTCATTCAAAGACACATCGTATGCATCGACTCCAGAAGACCACAATTCTTTTAAATCCTCAATAAGAGATCGGAGGAAGATATCAAGAATAGCGCATGGATAATTTTGCCCATAATTCATAGTTGTAAGAAACAAGTATTGTATATTCATGCACATATCAGGAGGTAATTATACGGAGTCAAGATCACATGCCACAACAAAGGATTACGAGACATGCGAAATAGATTGTACCCATATACACAAAATGTTACGACTATAAATATAGTCGTCGCAAATTGAAGTTGCAAAAACATTATTTTTTGTAGTGATTATTACACAATTGAATAAGAAATATGTTTCATTTTGATAATTCATAGACATATAACAAGAAACATCTAATTTTCTTTTTTGGGAAAATTGCTAAAAATGCCCTCAAAATTGATTTTAAATAAAAGTGTACCGTTGAAATCGAATCAAATGCAAAACTGCTCTTTTGCCCTAAGTAAATTACCGCGAAGCCCTTATGACCAACAAAAAAAACAGAAACCGCAATTACCATTATAACTTTCGCCTGTGCCAGACTTCTATAGAAGTCTGATTAGTTAAATTCTAATAGAAGTCTAAATGACTTTATCAGACTTTTTCTAGATGTCTGATACAGAATAAATTAGTAAATTTAAATTTTAAAATTATAAAACATATTTTGTCAAAAGATTTATATACAAAAATTAAATATAGACAATTTAATATTATATAAATTAAATTTTGGTAAAATTAAGTCAAACTAAACAATATGTAAGGTGGAGTAAGTTCTAAACCTCAAAACATACTTTGTAATGGAACATTTACATATAACTTTAGGGTTAGATTCATGGTTTACCAAATTTACATTTGAAATATTAAATTTGTATATATGTGTTATAATGTGTATATATTTAGCGAATTTGATGTTTTCTAGTTGTTTTGTTTAAATATTTTCACTTATAAGTGATAAATATTAGGTTAAGGGTTTCTGAGAAGTCTGGGAAGTATTTAAGTTGAAAATTTAAATTTAAAAAATTATAAAATATAATTTGATATAAATTTTGATACATAAATTAAGCATAAGCATTTTTTATGTATATAAATTAAAATTACATAAACTTTGATTAAATTTAAGAATTGAAGATATATTTGGTTCCAAACACCATGTAGTTTGATCTATGTTTCACATATGAAGTTGAATATCAAATTTTATCTGTAGGGTTAGATTGAGAGTTTGTGAATTTTCATTCATATGGTTACATTTACATGTAGTAGTTAGTTTGTCACTATTTTAAACTAGATTGATGTTTATTATACGTTATCTATATAATATGATGGTATTTAAGTAGTTTAATAAACATCAATCTAGTTTAAAATAGTGAAAAACTAACTACTATATGTAAATGTAACAATATGAATGAAAATTCACAAACTCTCAATCTAACCCTACAGATAAAACATGATATTCAACTTTATATGTGAAACATATATCAAACTACATGGTGTTTTGAACCAAATATATCTTCAATGCTTAAATTTGATCAAAGTTTATGTTATTTTAATTTATATACATAAAAATGTTTATGCTTAATTTATGTATCAAAATTTATATCAAATTATTTTTATAATTTTTTAAATTTAAATTTTTAACTTAAATATGTCTCAGACTTCTAAGAGAAGTCTGAGAAACCACATAATCCAGACTTCGTCGTGAAGTCTGAGAAACCCTAAACCTAATATTTATCACTTATAAGTGAAAATATTTAAACAAAACAACTAGAAAACATCAAATTCGCTAAATATATGCACATTATAACACACACATATATATATATATACAAATTTAATATTTCAAATGTAAATTTGGTAAACCATGAATCTAACCCTAAAGTTATATGTAAGTTATATGTAAATGTTCCATTACAAAGCATGTTTTGAGGTTTAGAACTTACTCTACCTTACATATTGTTTAGTTTGACTCAATTTTACCAAATTTTAATTTATAAACTATTAAATTGTTTATATTTAATTTTTGTATATAAATCTTTTGAAAAAAATATTTTTTTTTTATAATTTTAAAATTTAAATTTACTAATTTATTATGTATCAGAATTTTAGGAAAAGTCTGATAAAGTCATTTAGACTTCTATTAGAGTCTAACCAATCAGACGTAAGCGAAGGTTATAATGGTAATTGCGGTTTCTATTTTTTTTTGTTTGGTCATAAGGGCTCCGCGGTAATTTCCTTAGGCCGAAAAACAACTTTGCATTTGATTCAATTTCAGGGGTACACTTTTATTTAAAACCAATTTGAGGGGCATTTTTAGCAATTCCCCCTAAAAATGTAGAGTTCCTTACATGTCCCAATATAACATAAGATTTTAATAGAATTAAAAATCTTTGTAACACGAATTAAAAATCTTTGTAACGTAAGATTTCAATCTCCATAACTCTGGTTTACATATTTTCCGACATTTGTGCATAGGCGAGTACACATGTGAACAAGCTAAACTAATATTACAAGTACACATGAATTATAAATAGTTTTAATTATCCTCAAAAAATGATATTACAAGTCGAACTAAGAAAAATAAAAGAGCCATCCTAATTTTCTGAAAGATAAGTTCGTCCAAAGCCGAAGTTTGAGTTGTGATATCGGTTTCTTTCCACCAGAAACCAAACCACTTTCTCGACTAACGATTGCATTGTCTTCTCCCAGCAAGGCCGTCGATGATATAGAAATTGTTATGAAATCAACACCAAAACCAATGTTCTCTTCAAGGTAAAGGAACCCAAAAGATTCGATCTCAAACAATCATCTTGCCGCCGAGTAGCCTTTCGTGAAAGATAATTTCGTCGTTTGACCTCGCAAGACTCATAGGTTACTTTATCTTGAGGAGAATATTTGTTCTTCTATTTTTCATGCATGACTCCGAAGGTCGACACAGATCCGAACACAAGAAAACAGAAGAACATGTCAGCATGTTTAAGGAAGAAATGAAGATAAAAGATAGAAAATTAAGTAAGGCTTTGTTAGAAGCAAAGGAGAGGGAAGAAGTGAGGATTAGAAGAATGATGAAAATAGAGGCTATATATTTTTAGGGGAAGAAATAACGATTATCGAACCAATCCTGTTTTAAAGCGACACGATATTTCAGTCACGCCGAGCACATTCATTGGTGAAAGAAGAGCCACCTTAAATGTCACCGAAAAACTCTTAATATACAAATATGAAACCAAAAATAAGTCCAAAAATTTACTATTCGCCTATTAATTTTTCCATTAATACAATGCTCTAATTATTACTCTCATATGTATATACTTCATTTGTCTCAAATTATAAGATGTTTTAGGCTTTTCTCTTGTTCCTTTTTATTTGATTTTCTAACATATCTATGCAAAATTTTAATTAATTTAAATACAACAATAAATGAAAGGTGTTGGTCAAAGAAGTTCAAAAGTCATAATATTAATATTAACCAATAGATTTAAAGTTAATAATATCTTTAATATACTATTAAATCATATTTTAAAGTGTTTCTTATTATACATGTTTTTAACTAAAACATCTTATATATTGGGACAAAGGGAGTAATTATTATTTAATGCATCTGAATGTAAAAATTCAGATGTGCATATAAAATGATGAATTAAATCTTATATCATCTCGATCCCAAAACATGCCAAATTAATACATGTTGTCTTGCCACTAAGCGAGAAATACACATAAACTAACTAACAAACAGAGCAATGCCCATATATGCGTGCTGTCGACTACCTAGTAATATTATATATATACATTTATGTTCCAATCATATATTAGATACGTTTTTCTGGAAAAAATGATAAACATGATATGTTACTATATATTAATCACTTCTTACTAAAATATGGTTATCAATTACCATTACTAAATGGAAATAATAAACATGGAACATAATTAATAAGGTTCAATAAGAATTTTAAAATTGAAAGCATAATAAAAAGTTAAGGTTCAAGTAACAGACACTAAATTATACATAAGATTTATATAGGGACAACAGCACTGCTTCCGGCAACATCAGTGCCAGGGGCCTCTAGCTAGAACCTGAGATCTTGAACCTTCTGAAGTCACAGATTGAACATGTAGTCTGATAAGCCTTCCACGGTCTCAACCCATGTCTCATCAGGTTCACCTATATAAAATAAGAACTTTAGCAAACTATCCTAAATTATTATATACAAACTAATGCTTAATGTTAAAACAATTACTTCCAGTCCGAACACTCCTACACATCTTCAGCACCACGATCTTTTCTGGACCCTTAGTCTTAAATATTCAGGCCAGAAGTCAACCCCATATTTTTCATAAGCCACATACTTTAACTTATTGTTCCTATTATGAATAAGAGAAGTTAATGATAACTATCCTAATCAATTTTTCTTATTATCGAATGCTACACAATTTAATCAATTGTTTTTTTTCATGTTGTTTACTGCTACATTACCAAAAACATGCACTTACTTGGCGTCTCTAAGGTGGAACACTTTCCTTGTCCTTGCAGGGTTATGGGAATCGACTTCAAGGGGGCAGCTGATCGAGACCACGCCCATGGTGTCTACACAAGATATTTGTTGTTATTTAGAGTTTCCCAATAAGAAAAGATTAAACTTTTTTGCTACGAATGTAAATATCTTTATAAAAATGAAAGATCCGGCATTAAAAATTGACTGAGCGTAATGTCCAACCTAAGAAATTGGTTCAATGGCAAGAAAAACTAAAACATGTTGAAAAGGACGGAACTTTCGATAGTTTTTACCAATAGGATCGTCTCTGTCTATTTTTATGTCACGGATATTGAGGAAACTAACAAATTCCATGCAGTTCTTAGTGTTCAAAGGGTCGATAAGTTCGATCTCAGTGTCTTACATGACTTCAAGACGGGGGCGAGACTTTGTTGGACATAAACCTTGATCCGCTCAGACTACCCTAACGCCAGATTTCTCAATCCACTTGCCTTCGTTTTTCTCAAGTCCATAGAAGTTATTTACTTCGCCTGGATAAATGACTATTTCGATCTTGGCTCCCTGCACATGAGTCAATGCATAAAGATCAAAGAGTCAGAACCAGTGCATTCTTGCATGCCTGAAAATCAGTCAAATAATTTTCACTTACTCTCTGGTCGGCCAAGATGAAACTCCAATGCGGTCCATATTCAAACACATAGTATGGGTAGACGCGGAAAATCTTAACTCTGAAGCGCCAACCGGTTTCGGCTCTGTTAGGTTGTGTTTCAACTATGTATTTGTAGTGGACCATTGTGTTTTTGTTCTGTTTCAGAGAGAATGATAGTGGGAGAAAAGTTAGTGAGGAAGATGATTATTACGGCGAAATAAATTCCCCTCACCAAACAACGGACTTAAATTAAAGGAGGTTACCAGAAATGAGGGTTTTAATAATTTTCCTCGAGCGCCGCTTCAAAAAGAGAGAGAGAGAGAGAGAGAGAGAGAGAGAGAGAGAGAGAGAGAGAGAGAGAGAGAGAGAGAGAGAGAGAGAGAGAGAGAGAGAGAGAGAGAGAGAGAGAGAGAGAGAGAGAGACGTACCACTACGTGGAGTGTATCTCTTTGCGACCCCAATCAAATCAATTAATCATGGTTAAATGTCATGGTTTAATATCATGGTTAAATACTTTGCAAATCGTACACTGGTTTTTGTTGGATCCCTATGGATCTAGGGTTTGTTGTATTGAAATTTAGAACCAACCTCGTTCTTACCTTTGGCAGCGGAAGAAGATGGTGAACGAGATCAGTGGAGCAACGCAACGCTTTGCCTCTACCAGATACACACGCACGCTCGCTGAAAACGGGATGCTAGTGCCGGATCAATGGGGATCGATGGTGTCTGGTGTGTCAAGTGTTTCTGTCTAGAAAACTGGACGGCTCTGTTTTTTAGGTCGAACTAATATGATTTTATTCGACCTAAACGTGCTTAACGGGCCAGACTCAATTAAGCCATAACCCGAAAAGCCTGTTCGGAAAATCCGAACTGTGTCGACCGACACACAAGCTGTGTCGATCGACACAACACCATTATATCGATTCTTATGTGTATTTCAATACACATAATATGATCATTGCCACAATGATCATTCCCATGTCGTAGCTTCCAGTTCGCTTAGGTGTGTGACCCTATAGGATTATATAATACTGGCAGTAAGTCCACTACCTACAGAATGCAAGAGGCTTCTAGCAAAGCATTGCAAACGCCCAGTATTATACGAATGTCTGATCTCGACACACAACTATCACATGAGTGAGTACAAGTGTGATTTCAGGACACTATCCCAACAATCTCCCACTTGTACTGGAATCATCAATTCCTATAATCCTTTTGTCTCTATATCTCGATTTGGCATAAGGCAAGATCTGTGTCATCCTTATTAAGCCAACATCGTGTTTATCGAACTCCTGATCTCATACTGAATATTACAAACAACTGAACTACAGTTCGTTTGAGTGCGGCCACACATTCTCTCAGTATTCAATCTTCGATAGGCCCTGAGATATTTATCTCCCGTTGTACAGGAGGGACAAATTCCATCTTGTTCCATCCCTGTTTCAACGCATACTTCATGATAAACTTGAACAGTGTCGTTATAGCCGCCAGTTACGGATCGACGTTTGACAAAGTCAAAATGTACCAATTCATATGCAAGAAAACATGATGAACTCAGGTCTTAGGAATATACTCTATAGTCGTAATGAGAACCTCTTATGACACAGATATTACTATCTTGTAGACTTCTCATTAGCGGGTCATGTCCGATCATATGTTCATCAACATATATCTATGTGACTGACTGTGATAATCATATCATTGGCTCCATGAAACTTAGCCAACAGTCACCTCACAATCTAGTCTCTAACGGTTGTCAGTGTCCCAGTTCTACAACCTTGACTAGGGACAAAATAATTTATTAACTTATAGGGTTTCATGATCAAGTTCTCAACTTGATGGCCTATAATATGTCATAAACTTATTTCGGGACCATTATTTAGATCACAATAAATAATGCTGAAATCAAATTTCATTAAACACTTCTAAAAGAATGTTTACAAGGGCGTCTTATTATAACTAAAACAAAATCCAAAACTCCCACTAGAATCAAGATTACATCTTAAGATCTCTAATGCCAACAGCAGTCGTATGACTTTCATGCTTAGGCCTTGGGAGTGACTTGGTTAGAGGATCAGCGACATTCTCGTTTGTCGGAACTCGGCTGATCTTCACATCACCTCTATTGACAATATCACGAATCAGATGATATTTCCTCTCAACGTGTTTGGACTTCTGGTGTGACCTGGGTTCTTTCGCCTGAGCAATGGCTCCATTGTTATCGCAGAACAAAGCCACTGGCTCCAAGATACTAGGAACCACACCAAGTTCAGTCATGAACTTCTTGATCCAAACAGCTTCCTTTGCCGCTTCTGAAGCAGCAACATATTCAGCTTCCGTTGTGGAGTCAGCTACGGTATTCTGCTTAGAGCTCTTCCAGCTCACTGCACCGCCATTTAGACAGAAGACATATCCAGACTGTGATCGGAAATCGTCTCTGTCCGTCTGAAAACTCGCATCGGTGAATCCATTCACCACAAGTTCATCACTATCTCCATACACAAGGAACTTATCCTTAGTGTGTCTCAAATACTTGAGAATATTCTTGACAGCTGTCCAGTGAGCTTCACCTGGATCAGATTGGTATCTACTCGTCATGCTTAACGCGTAAGCTACATCTGGACGAGTGCAGAGCATGGCATACATAATAGATCCTATTGCAGAGGCATAAGGAATCCTATTCATGCGTTCTCGCTCAGCAGGTGTCGCCGGACACTGCTTCTTGCAGAGACTCTTGCCATGAGACATTGGTATGAAGCCCTTCTTGGAATCGTGCATCCTGAATCTGTGCAACACCTTATCAATATAAGTGTCTTGGCACAATCCAATCAGCTTGTTAGTTCTATCTCTGTAGATTCTGATTCCAAGAATGTATGCGGCTTCTCCCATGTCTTTCATGGAAAAACAACTTCCTAGCCAAGTCTTAATAGACTGAAGCAACGGAACTTCATTACCGAGGAGGAGTATGTCATCGACATACAGTACAAGAAATGCAATTTTGCTCCCACTTGTCTTCTTGTATACACATGATTCTTCTTCGTTCTTGATGAAACCGAATTGTTTTACTGCTTCATCAAAACGAAGATTCCAACTCCGTGATGCTTGCTTCAACCCATAAATGGATTTATGAAGCTTGCATACCTTCCCAGCGTTTTTAGGATCGACAAAACCTTCAGGTTGTGTCATGTACACATCCTCTTCCAGAATACCATTCAGGAATGCGGTTTTGACATCCATCTGCCAAATCTCATAATCGTAATGAGCAGCAATCGCTAGAAGAATCCGAATAGATTTAAGCATAGCTACTGGGGAATAGGTTTCATCATAGTCAATACCATGAATTTGTTTGAAACCTTTAGCCACCAATCTCGCTTTGTAAATTTGTACATTGCCATCCACGTCAATCTTCTTCTTGAAGATCCATTTACACTCAATGGCTTTTACACCACTAGGTAAATCGACCAAGGACCATACTTGGTTTTCTGACATGGATGTCATTTAGGATTTAGAGGCTCCAAGCCACTTTTCGGATTCTGGGCCCATCATTGCTTCCGCAAAGGTCGCTGTTTCGTCACCTTCAATGATCATCAGATCATTTGAATTGGTTACGAGAAATCCATAGTATCTCTCGGGTTCGTGACAGATCCTTCCGGATCTGCGAACTTCAGGCTCCACAGGCGCCGGTTCCACAGAACTTTGTGGATCCAACTGCTGCTCTTCCTCAATAGGTTGGGCAGTCTCCTGTGCATCTTGAATTTCTTCGAGATGTACTTTACTCCCACTGTTTTTCTTAGAGAGAAACTCCCTCTCAAAAAAAGAACAGTCCCGAGCAACAAATACTTTGTTCTCAGATTGATTGTAAAAGTAGTATGCCTTGGTTTCCCTAGGATAACCAACGAAGTAGCATTTATCTGATTTGGGTGCAAGCTTGTCGGAGATTAAACGTTTGACATAAGCCTCGCAACCCCAAATCATTAGGAAAGACAGACTAGGAACGTTCCCAGTCCACAGTTCATGTGGTGTCTTTTCTACTGATTTAGATGGCACTCTATTCAGTGTAAACGCAGACGTTTCTAGAGCATATCCCCAAAAGGATAGTGGAAGATTAGAATGACTCATCATAGACCGAACCATATCCAATAAAGTTCGGATAGACGTTTCTGTACTTCATTCTTGAATTCCTTGAATCTATCAAAGGATTCTGACTTGTATCTCATCAAATAGACATAGCCATACCTACTGAAATCATCAGTAAAGGTGATGAAGTACTTAAAGTTTCCTCTGGCAGCAGTACTCATTGGCCCACATACATCAGTATGAACAAGGCCCAATAAATCACTGGCCCTTTCATTTGGTTTGTTGAAAGGGGCTCTAGCCATTTTGCCCACCAAACAAGACTCGCATTTCTCACATGATTCAAAATCAAATGAGCCCAGAAGCCCATCTCGATGGAGCCTCTGGATGCGTTTCTCATTGATATGGCCCAAACGACAATGCCATAAGAAAGTCGGGTTTTCGTCATTGGACTTAAACCTCTTTGTATTTATGTTAAAGAGAGGCATTTCTTGGTTTAACAGATATAACCCATTATCTAATGGGGCGCTACCATAATAATTATCATCACGATTAAAAGAACAAACTTTATTCTTAACAGCAAAATCAAAACCTTCCAAATCCAAAACGGAAACTGAAATTATGTTTCTGCTAATCGCAGGTACATAGTAGAAATTATTCAAAATTAAAACCATGCCCGAAAGTAAAGACAACTCGTAGGTGCCTACGGCCAGTGCAGCAACCTTAGCTCCATTCCCGACTCGTAGCTCTACTTGTCCTTTCTTCAGCGTCCTACTGTTTCTTAGTGCCTGCACATCAGTACAAATATGAGCACCGCAGCCGGTATCCAATACCCACGAAGTAGAACGAGAAGATATAATACCAAGTTCGATAACATAAATACCTGAATCAGACGCGTCATACGTCTTCTTCAGCTTCTTGTAATCTTCCATGAACTTCTTGCAGTCTTTCTTCCAATGCCCCAACTGCTTGCAGTAGTTGCACTTATCCTCAGGAGAAGGCCCGGATTTGGGTTTCGGCTTGGGCTTGTCCTGACTTTCAGCCTGGACAACCTGGGCCTTACCCTTACCCTTCTTAGGTTTCTTAAACCTCTTATTCCCTTGTACCATCAGGACACTGGGAGTAGCCTTCTTGAGATTTGGTTCTGCTGTCTTCAGCATACCGTGCAACTCAGTCAATGTCTTAGTCATGTTTTGCATGTTGTAGTTCATAATGAACTGATCAAAACACGACGGCAATGACTGCAGAATCATGTCAGTGGCCAGCTCCTGGCTAATGGCACAGTCCAGTTTCCCCAGGTTATCAATGTAACCCATCATTTTAAGGACATGAGGACTTACTGGACTGTCCTTAGCCAGCTTGCAATCCATGAGAGATTTAACCGTCTGGTATCTCTCTGTGCGAGCTTGCTCCTGAAACAAAGCTTTCAGGCTGTTAATCATCTCAATGGGTGACAACACGTTCTCATATTGCTTCTGCAGCTCAGAGTTCATAGTCACCAGCATTAGACAATTAACATCTTTGACATCCGCTGAATGCTTATCCCAAGCATTCTTTTCTGTCTGCGGAGCATTGGAACGTGGCCTCTCGGTGAGAACTCTTTCAAGGACATATTCCTTGTTCTCTTGCCTGAGAACTATTCTCAGGTTCCGATACCATTCCAAGAAATTAGATCCATTTAGCTTGTCCTTCTCAAGGACGGATCTTAGTGAGAAAGTGTTGATGTGATTTGAGACAGACATAGCTGTAATTCAAACAAAAGGTAGATTTTAGTTATAAAGCACAAGGAATGAGAATTCTTATCTAATAAGAAAACTCGCATTGTATTCAAACTATGTTTCCTCATATGAATACAATGATCCAAGATCCTCAGATTACTAAAATTCGAGTGGGCGACTCGCCGTTACTCAAGCTTTAGTTATCTAGGTAAGCAAATCATTGCTAATTGTACTCAGTACAACTCTTGGTCGTGAATAAGACAAACTATGTCCAATCCACTCTGATGTCTCTGGGCCCAGAACTTCTGACAGCCTAGTCAAGTATAACCAATCTTTTATCTGTCTTGTGATCACTGACAGTTGCACTGCAAGTCTGTCACTGACCACCTGCCTTACTCATTTTGCTGTGGATACCAAGGACTCCAAGGATACCCAACAACATCACGAGTTTTTGACAGTAGACAAGATCGGGCAAGACATCAAGATCACTTGATATTTAGTTGAGGAAAAGAACTAATCTTATCTTGATTTATATTCACTATAAATATATCAAAATAATAACTTTTAATTAAAACATTTAGTTTTATTAAGTTTAGATTCATCTAATACTTCTGGGATTAAATTATTCTGGTTCATGCAAATTTGCGGTCAAACCAACAAGTCTGCGAACGTTGTGTCGATCGACGCCAACCATTGGTATCGATCGATGCAACTGGTTTTAAACCGATCTTCGATAACCGGTCAAACCGGATCGAATTTACTCAACCGATTCAATTCAATTGAACCAGTTCGGTTTAATGGTCCATGTCGATCGTCACACACTGTGTGTCGATCGATATGACCAAACCAGAATCAATTTGGTTAATAAAATTAACCGAGCTAGATAACCAGTTCAATCCAATTGAACCGATCTATCTAATTGTATTGCCTGTGTCGACCGACACACCCAGTGTATCGATCGACGCAGCACGATTACGGGCACTCGATCTCAGATCGAAACCCTTAAGATTATTTGCGGATTTTCGCTTTGTATCGACCGACACACGCTTTGTGTCGATCGATACTGTGCGACAAACCCTAAATTTTATTCGCGAGTTTTCGCTCTGTGTCGACCGATACACGCTTTGTGTCGATCGACACCCTGCGACAAACCCTAAAATTTTATATTTGTGCCGCGGCGTGTCGACCGACACACGCTTTGCGTCGATCGACACAGTGCGTTTTCATCAATTCTTCGTCTTTTCAACAGGAACAAAACCGAGAATATAATATGAAAACACGATTTGAACATGCAAAAATCAATTCAACAACATCAGGATTCGAATTATTTTGCAACAAATTCAATAGTTAAACCCTAAGCATGCTCTGATACCACTGTTGGATCCCTATGGATCTAGGGTTTGTTATATTGAAATTTAGAACCCACCTCGTTCTTACCTTTGGCAGCGGAAGAAGATGGTGAACGAGATCAGTGGAGCAACGCAACGCTTTGCCTCTACCAGATACACACGCACGCTAGCTGGAAACGGGATGCTAGTGCCGGATCAATGGGGATCGATGGTGTCTGGTGTGTCAAGTGTTTCTGTCTAGAAAACTGGACGGCTCTGTTGTTTAGGTCGAACTAATATGATTTTATTCGACCTAAACGTGCTTAACGGGCCAGACTCAATTAAGCCATAACCCGAAAAGCCTGTTCGGAAAATCCGAAATGTGTCGACCGACACACAAGCTGTGTCGATCGACACAACACCATTATATCGATTCTTATGTGTATTTCAATACACATAATATGATCATTGCCACAATGATCATTCCCATGTCGTAGCTTCCAGTTCGCTTAGGTGTGTGACCCTATAGGATTATATAATACTGGCAGTAAGTCCACTACCTACAGAATGCAAGAGGCTTCTAGCAAAGCATTGCAAACGCCCAGTATTATACGAATGTCTGATCTCGACACACAACTATCACATGAGTGAGTACAAGTGTGATTTCAGGACACTATCCCAACAATCTCCCACTTGTACTGGAATCATCAATTCCTATAATCCTTTTGTCTCTATATCTCGATTTGGCATAAGGCAAGATCTGTGTCATCCTTATTAAGCCAACATCGTGTTTATCGAACTCCTGATCTCATACTGAATATTACAAACAACTGAACTACAGTTCGTTTGAGTGCGGCCACACATTCTCTCAGTATTCAATCTTCGATAGGCCCTGAGATATTTATCTCCCGTTGTACATGAGGGACAAATTCCATCTTGTTCCATCCCTGTTTCAACGCATACTTCATGATAAACTTGAACAGTGTCGTTATAGCTGCCAGTTACGGATCGACGTTTGACAAAGTCAAAATGTACCAATTCATATGCAAGAAAACATGATGAACTCAGGTCTTAGGAATATACTCTATAGTCATAATGAGAACCTCTTATGACACAGATATTACTATCTTGTAGACTTCTCATTAGCGGGTCATGTCCGATCATATGTTCATCAACATATATCTATGTGACTGACTGTGATAATCATATCATTGGCTCCATGAAACTTAGCCAACAGTCACCTCACAATCTAGTCTCTAACGGTTGTCAGTGTCCCAGTTCTACAACCTTGACTAGGGACAAAATAATTTATTAACTTATAGGGTTTCATGATCAAGTTCTCAACTTGATGGCCTATAATATGTCATAAACTTATTTCGGGACCATTATTTAGATCACAATAAATAATGCTGAAATCAAATTTCATTAAACACTTCTAAAAGAATGTTTACAAGGGCGTCTTATTATAACTAAAACAAAATCCAAAACTCCCACTAGAATCAAGATTACATCTTAAGATCTCTAATGCCTACAGCAGTCGTATGACTCTCATGCTTAGGCCTTGGGAGGGACTTGGTTAGAGGATCAGCGACATTCTCGTTTGTCGGAACTCGGCTGATCTTCACATCACCTCTATTGACAATATCACGAATCAGATGATATTTCCTCTCAACGTGTTTGGACTTCTGGTGTGACCTGGGTTCTTTCGCCTGAGCAATGGCTCCATTGTTATCGCAGAACAAAGCCACTGGCTCCAAGATACTAGGAACCACACCAAGTTCAGTCATGAACTTCTTGATCCAAACAGCTTCCTTTGCCGCTTCTGAAGCAGCAACATATTCAGCTTCCGTTGTGGAGTCAGCTACGGTATTCTGCTTAGAGCTCTTCCAGCTCACCGCACCGCCATTTCTCTTGCGGGCTTTTGTAGAGTTCTTAGTTTCGGCGGGACATTTATGCTGCAGCCACCCTCCAATCTTGTTTTTTACGTTTCATTTGGTAGGCTTGTGTTTATTGCTTACACATTAAATCAAAGACACGAAGAATATTCAATGTTCCTCTCAACCGATATTTTTAAATTTCTTTAACATGATAAGTTCGTATATACGCAAATAAAAAATCGGGTATCTAGAAAGATTCACAAAATCATATTTTAATTTTTCAAACAGTCATAAAATCAGTAATAACATTTCACACCAACCACATAATCTCGCTATATATGTTTGATTAAGGTCATTCAGTGTAAAAGAAAAATGAAACCTCAAATTCTAGGTTTTATATAGTGAAACCACATAAAGTTTATTTGTGGTTTCTTTTTAAGGTTTAGGGTATTTCCCACTCCAAAAGAAACCCTAAACCCTGAAAATTTAAAGTTTCATTTTTGCTTTTACATTCTAGTCCCAAAACTATTTCTTAAATTTTTTGTGATTATAATTTTATAAACCGGGAAGTATATCCTAATCTTTCAAAGAATTTAAAACAAAAGTTTGCTATCATAAAACATGTCTTCATTCTTATTTTATATCGTGAGCAAATTTTTATTGATTTTACTTAAGTATAATATAATAGTTTAAATTTTTAAAATAGAGACAATAAAAAAAGAATATATTACGACTATGTTACGCCTACAAGTGGGTAAAAATTCAAAATATTTACAAATTAATCCACAAAACCAAAACCCAATTTTATAGCCCAAAACATTTCAATTACCGCCCAAACCCAAGAATTTTTGACAAAGTGCCGAGAAATCATCAAATACGTAAAACCCTTATTTTATTATGTTCTTCCCCTTTTAGAAATCTCCTTCGAATCATCTCTCTAATCTCTCTCTGAATCCTCTTCTACGCCCACCCATCTCAAACTGATATCTCTTCTTCTAATCTCTTATTCGAGGCTTTCAATTTCATCGCTAACTTTGTCTGAAACCCTATCGACTCTCTCAAACTCTTCCTTGAATCTTTAAATCACGAAACACACCGTGAAACGATGCCTAGACGTACAAGTAGATATGACGTTTGGGTGTGTGCTAAACCGTCTAGTTTGCTTCTGCTTGGCTTTTCTTTTGAAACGGGACAGCTTCTGAATCTGATTATTGGTTTGCTTATGATTTACTTGTGGGTTGCTTGTGTTGGAACAATTAATTTTGGTTCTACAGGTTGTAAATGACTCCTCTATTCCTCTATGAGCTTCAATATGGTCTCCACAGTCTTGGTAAGTTGGTTGTTTTGTTTTTAATGAGTGTTTGATGGGTTAGAGGCTAATGAATATGATGTTAATCTTAAAGTTAGCACGCAATTGAGTTTGACATCTCTGCTTAACTCATTAAAGTGTTTTGTTAAGTTAAAGTGTATGAGCGTTTACAGGAATGTTTTTGTATCATTTGAGACATGGCCAAACCATTCATAACTTTCTTCTAAACATTTGTTGAGGAGATCTATCAATGACATATGAAAGACATGGTTAGCATCACGAAGGACTGCAGAAGCACTGCAAAGAACTGCAACCTCATGAGATCTCAAGAGATGAATATAACAACATATTTCCTCATGTAAAGTAACATTTTTCAAAATCGATGTTTATAAAGTCATCTCATGTTCTTTATTTAATTGTTGTTCTCTTACTGTCTATAATTGTCACATGCCACTGAGAAGGATGGACGAGTAAATCCTTATGGAATCGAAAGTCTGACATAAAATCTTTTAATGGGCAAGCGCAAGCAGCACATACACTTTTCAGCGTTATTGCCCACAAAGAGGAACTGAAGGAAGCTCAAAGTAAAACTACAACACCATTTGCTCCGTAGGTTACTTATCATTGCCTCTTGCACTTGTTAATTTTTTGGATATGATTTGGCAACTCCTTAATGTTGGAGTTTGCGTATGTAGATTGTTTGTGTCTACATGCTACACATAAGTATACATGTTACCAATGTTATTTTTGAAACAAATGTCTGTTATGTCTCTTGTATCATTCAAATTACGGTATCACCAATTACCAAATCGAAAATAAAATTAATCCAAGTTCTTATTTTTATGAATTAAAGTCACTAAACAGTCATCAATTATTCGCACTACACACATAAAGTAGTCGCTAAATATTTACCATCAGTGAATATGGATTTTCTGGATATTCGCTTAATAATCGTTCTTTAGTCATTAAACCGTCGCCAAGTAGTCACCATTTCTTATGGCTAAGATGTGACTATATTCGGCCAGTCAGTACAAATAATCAAATCTGGATGTTTCGATTAGACCATGCATAGTCGTTAAACGATAGCTAATTAATAGCAAAATGTTTACCATAATCATATTTGGATTCTCCTGTTAGTCGTCATATAATCGGTAAATTAGTCAATAAGCATCCGCCAAATAGTCCCCATATATTACGACTACGTTGTGACTATATAAGACAATCACGTAATAATCGACAAGTAGTGGCCGAAAAGGTAAAATAAATGTAATTGGGTTCTTTAGTCGTTGACCTAGTCATTACTAAGTCGCCAATTAGTAGCCAATATTTACTACTATATTGTGACTATATTGTACAGTCACAAAATAATCGGCAATTGGTCACTTAGGTTGACGACTATTAAGTGACTACATTTCTCCGACTGCATCTGGAATATGACTAGTCGCACAACTGAAGCCAAGTGGTCGCAAATTAGTCCATATATCTTCTGACAATGCTACGGCTATTTTACGATTACCTATGTTAATTGCAAAAATAGTTGTAACTTGTCGACTATTAATACGACTATGCGATTTAGAGACTATGGATTTACAACTACCATATTTAGTCGTAAATTAGTCGTAAAACCGGGTTTAATGACTATTCTGCAATTAAAAATACAGTCGCAAAAACGTTTTTTCTAGTAGTGTTTTAACGTTTCGCATTAGTTTATATATAATAATTTAGGATAGTTCGCTAAAGTTCTTTTTTATATAGGTGAACCTGATGAGACATGGGTTGAGACTGTGGAAGGCTTATCGGACTACAGGTTTTCAATGTCTTAGGTTCCAGCTAGAGGCCAGTGACATTGATGTTGCCGAAAGCAGTGTTGTTGTCCCTATCTAAATCTCATGTATGATTTAGTGTATGTTACTTGAGAACCTTAACTTTTTATTCTGCTTTCAGTTTTAATATGCTTACTGAACCTTACTTAAGAACCTTTCTTTTTATTATGTTTTCATGTTTAAAAATTCCATTTAATAACGGTACTTGATAGCCATGTTTTAGTAAGAAGTGATTAATATTTAATAACATATCATGTTTATCATTTTTCCGAAAAACGTATCATGATTAAAACATAACTGTATATATAATATCAGTAGGTGATCGACCCGCACGCATGTGCGGGCATTGTTCTATTTGTTAGTTAGTTTATGTGTATTTTCGCTTAGTGGCAAGACAATACGTGATTTTAGGGGTGTTTTTGGACGAGATGGTATAAGATTTAATTCATCATTTTATATGCACATCGGAATTATTACATTCAGATGCATTAAATAATTATTATATGCATACATGAATAATAATTATAGCATTGTATGTATGGAAAAACTAAAAGCCGTAGATAAACAATAGTAATTTTTTGGAATTATTTTTGGTTCCATATTTGTATATTAAGAATTTTTCGGTGACATTTAAGGCGCCTCTTCTTCCAACAATGCATGTGCTCTGCGTGTCTAGAATGTCATCTCACTTTAAATCAGGATTAGTTTGATAACCGTTCTTTCTTCCCCTTAATAAAAATATATAGCCTATCATTTCATCATTCTTCTCCATCCTCACTTATTTTCTCTCATTTGCTTCTACTAAAGCTTCGCTTCATTTTCTATCTTTTATCCTCATTTATTCCTTAAACATGCTAACATGTTCTTATTTTTCTTGTGTTCAGATCTGTGTCGACCTCCGGAGTCATGCCTGATCGATCTCGTCGATGAACTTATACTCTTTATTGCTAATGGGTAACTCGTCGATACATGGATTTGTGCCGATTGTTGCTTCCATTTGTCGCCCTTCCCAACTTAAGGGCGGCGCTCAGATCCTTCATTTGGATCGATCTGATGCGTCGTTAATTTCAGTAACATGCTCTGGCCTGCTATTTCTAGGATCAGTTGCTCTTCGCGTAAGTTATACTGGTGCATCAGAATTCTTTTTACCCCAAGAATATCCTCCAACCGGTCTTTATTTCATCACCGTTTCTATCTGTGCAGATGACTATCAGGGATGAGTCTTGTGAGGTCAAATGTCGAAATTGTCTTTCAAGAAAAGCAACTAGGAGGCGAGATGATTGTTTGAGATCGATTCCTTTGGGTTCCTTTATCTTGAAGAGAACATTGGTTTCGTCAACACAATCGTCAGTCGAGAAAGCGGTTCGGTTTATGGCGGAAAGAAACCGATATCACAACTCAAGCTTCGGCTTTGGACGAACTTGTCTTTCACGAAATAGTTTAGCTCTATTTATTTTTCTTAGTTCGACTTGTAATATCAGTTTCTGAGGATAAATAAAACGATTTATAATTCGCGTGTACTTGTAATATTAGTTTAGCTTGTTACATGTGTACTCGCCTATGAACAAATGTCGGAAAATATAAACCAGAGTTATGGAAGGAGATTTAAATTTCCATGTAACTGCATGTTGACCTAGTTGCTGTGAACATAAATGGGTAATGACTCCAACGGAAAATCGGCCGGATTACATGAGTAAAAGTTTTTTTTTTTGGTGTTAGTACTATATAACATTTGTGTGATTTGTTGCAGAAGTTGAAGAGAAATTTGTTCTACTAAATATCATGGCAGAGAGTATCAAGAGTAGCATAGTTGTAAGTAACTTTATTTCGCTTATGGTTTCAGTTTTTTGTATTCTTTTACAACATATTTTGTTTGTGCAGTTTCTTCCCCAATCATTAAGCAATGCCAATGAATTAGAAAAAGCGGCAGGCAAGACCATATATATGGTGAATGAGGGTGGAGAGAAATGGTCTGTCAAACTGGTGATGACAGCTGAACGTAGGATGTGGCGTTTGCGTTTAATTAGGTGGCTTAATAGAATTCCTCAAGGCGAACAAAATTAAGGCCAACAACATTGTTGTGCTGAAGCTACTTTGTGAAAACGCCACAACTCCAGTCTTCAAGCTCTGCTTCAATAAATCTTGATTTTCTTTTGCTACTTTGGCTAATACTCTGCCTTGTTTAAAAAACCTTAATTATTGAAATTTAACATTTCACTCATTACAAAAAACTTGAATGTTTGAAATGATATATAAATGTTTACTGCTACATAAAAGTATAAGTTACACCAAAAAATATAATTAGCATATTAATAGGGTTATTTCATCATGTTTTTCATCGTCATCTTCGTCCTCATCATCAGAAAAAGATAAATTACAGCGAAATTCATCTTCGGGTTCCGCATCCCCGACCTCGTAATCAAGATGTATTGGTTTTTGCCTTGTACCAAGCTATCGATAACGAGATCTTCGATTCTAGTCATCATCACAGGATCATCATTTTCTTGTTGCAAAAGAATCGGTTCCATGACCATAATCTCCAGAAATATTTCTCCTCGGGTTGGCTTGAACAACATTTATCCACAAATGCTTAGGTTTCTTCGTGTATGGATACGGGATATAGAAAACTTGATCCGCTTGTGAGGTTGTGCAATATGTATGTACTGAATGAAGTTATATACATGCATATATTTAAAGGAAATAAGATTTACAGGTAAGGAACATACTTACCTAGAGCAAATGGTTCGTATTTATTGTATCTTCTTGATGAAAGAACGTCTATAATGACAGCATTACTCCTCCGAGTGCCTCTGCCGATCATAGGGTCATACCAGTTAAACTTAAAAAGTGTGATTCTCAAATTTTCACAATTCCCTCATACTCGAGTTGTATGATATCAGTTAAGGTCACGTGGAAATCAGTCACATCAGATACGTCAGCATAATTCTCTCCTTTAACACGTACACATAGTTATATGTCTCCGTCCCTCACCGTGATTCTCCGTATGAAACAAATATCTCTTGTAAAATAGATGGGTCAGGTTTTAGCCTTATGCACGAGTCCATGTACTATCTCTAGCACCCAAGGAGGAAAAGGACATGTTTTTCCAATAAGTAACATGTATATAGAAAAGAAAATATCAAATATAGAACAATGCAGATAAATTCATATAAATATAAAATATGTATATAGGTACGACTGAATTTTACACACACATATTTTTCTACCCATATAGAATATTATTCGGGTCTTTTTGCGGAGACTTCTTCTTCGGAGAGTTCTGCATATTTTATGGACATATAATCTTCAAACATCCTTTAACTTTGACCAAAACTTATATGAGAAATCATATATAGTGGAATATATTAAATCGAAAGATAGTACATGCAAATTATATATATACCTCTCTAGTGGCACAAAAAATCTACAGTTTTGCATAACATATACATGTACACATCTATAGTCTTCCTCTGAAAGCCAGATTTCTTTCATTCTTCCACTTGGGCGACCTACTTGAGTAAATATATCAGGAACATCGACATGATATACGGGGATTTCACCTTCAGTGAATCTGGTTAACCTGACCAAATCAATTAGTTTATAAACATTTATAATTAATTAATAGCTACCATGTGAACATGTGATTGGCCATAGCGCTTTACATTGATTTCGTTTTTATATTCGCATCAAAGTAGTGCTCTGAGAAATAAGCTACCTCCTCATTGATTTATGATTGAATAAGGGATCTTTCCGCATATCTCTTGTTCTTTGCTTTCCCTTTCAACTTTTTGAAAAACCTTTCGAAAGGGTACATCCACCTTTATTGCACCAGGCATCCTAATTCAGCTTCGTAGGGAAATGTATCGGTAAGTGCTCCATCACGTCGAAAAATGATGGTGGAAAGATCTTTCCCAAATTGCATATGATTAAAACTATGTTTTTTTAGAATTTGGACCCTACTTTTTTGTAAAGTTCTCGAGCATAAGTCACGGAAAAAACCTCCAACCCTACAATATATATATATATATATATATATATATATTGAAACTATTAGTAAATATAAAATGCTATACTCGTATTTAATTATCAAATATTCATATGATATATACTATAAGTAAAATTAATCAGCACATGATAACACAAGGTGGACGTTCCAGTCTAAGAGTTCAGCAAAGATAAATGGAAGTAGCCGCTCAATAAAACGTGGCAGTCATGACTCTTCATCCTTGAAAAAGTATTGTTCTCCATATCAGCACAACTAGCTAGGTCGGCCGTATAGCTATCTGGGAATTTGACTGCATATTTCACACATTCTAGTAATTTTGTTCTGGCATCATTTGCCAATCTGTACGAGGGGAAAGGAGCTTTACCCTCACCATCAATATGTAGGTGTGGCCGAGAACATAATCGTTCTATATCAATTCTGGACATGATGGTGTCTTTGGATTTACCCTTCACACTCATAACATTATTCATGACGTTGTTGAAAAAATTATTCTATACATGCATCAAATCAAGATTATGTACGAGATTGAGGTCCCTCCAGTACAGAAGCTCCCAGAATATGCTTTCCTTGTGCAAGTTATGCCACTTACCATAGCCAAGCTCCTTCTTTTTGTGACCGTTTTCACCGACATCCTTTGTTTTTGGTGGATTTACACCTTGAAATCGCTCGCTATAAATTTGCTCACCACTCAAAGCCTCAGGTAGATGCTCTTTCGGGGCGTTTTTCCCTCAAGAAGTCTTTTTATTCTTCCTCAGTGGATGACCATATGGAAGAAATCTTATGTGATAATCAAACCAACACGTCGTCCTTTCCTTAGGCAGATAAAAAGATGTTGTATCTTCCATGCAAATAGGACAAGACAATCCACCATGAGTCGTCCATCCTGATAACATCCCATATGCCGGGAAGTCGCTTATCATCCACAGCAGCACTGCTTTTAGTTTAAATTTTTCATTCAATGACACATCGTATGCATCGACTCCAGAAGACTAAAGTTCCTTTAACTCCTCAATAAGAAGTCGGAGGAAGATATCAAGACTAGCGCGCGGATGATTTGGCCCAGAATTCAGAATTGTAAGAAACAAGTATTGTGTATTCATGCACATATCATGGGGTAAATTATATGGAGTCAAGATCACGGACCACAACGAATGATTACGAGACATGCCAAATGGATTGAACCCATCTGTACATGACGCAAGATAAACGTTACGGGTTTCTTGGGCAAACAAAGGATGTTGAGCTTGAAATGATTTCCACTTCGCCACATCAGACGGATGACACATTTCTCCCTCCTTCATTTGGTGCTCGGCATGCCATCTCATTACCGATGCAGTCTTCTCGCTTTTATACATTCTTTTCAGTCTGTCAGCAATTGGTAGATACCACATACGACTGGAAGGTACTTTGGTTCTAATTTCTCTCTCGTTCGGCTTCCATCTTGGTGTAGCCCAGAACCGACACTTATCTTCCTATTCGTCTTTTTTCTAGAAGATCATACAATTGTTCATGCAAACATCAATTGTTTAATAGGGGGGGGCCTAATTTGCACGTCAGTTCTCTGTCTCGTAGTGTGAACTTTTTGTCTGGTTTCCTTCTGGTAAATACTCTGTCATTATTTCACATATCAAATCTACTAACCTTTCATTCATATTATGTTCTGCCTCTTTTTCAATACTCGAGCAGGCAAGGGTAACTGGGAGTGACCTTCACGACAACAATCATATAAAGGATTGTTGGCTCCTTCTAACAGGTCATAAAACTTTTTTGAATGATTACGTACAGGTTCTGCACTATTACTAGTGTAATCACACAATGAATTATTCACCATATCCACATATCTATCTTCTACTACATTACGAACATGACCATTCAGATCAACATAACTTGTTCCTATATCCAAACTGATTTCTTCTCCATGCTTATACCAAACATAATAATCAGGCATAAATCCTCTACTATACAGATGACTCCAAAATCCTTTTTCCGAGGTTTTTGGTTTTTCGTTTTGTGCCACCCCCGTTTTGAAGGCTGTCGAGAAATTGTATGTGGCTTCATCAAACCTACTAAACATCCACTCCCGATTGTAGCTATAATTATGGTAGCCTCCTGCCATGTAACTAAAATTCCAAATTCCTTGTGTTTCTACAAATGAAAACGGAGATAGGGCTGAATTTCGACTATAGAGACATACTTGGCCACTACCATTAATGTCATAAATGTACGTCGCATGAAACCGATATACATACCACAAACAGGTAAAATATAATCAAACTATATTATATTATTATTAATAAATCATAAACATAATATATGATACGACCCATAACCGACTACTTTGCGACACGGATAATGAATTGCATATTGGTCGTAACATTAGCAAAAAATTAACGACTTTGTTAGTACTATACACAAAGTAGCAATTTCATCGCTGATATAGTGACTAATTGCGATTTTCTGAGACCCTTCACATCAGACGCAGAATAGTCGCCAAATTACCGACTACGCTGCGACTATTGTTTCAGGTCTCGACAATGGTCGATAATAAATCGTAAATCGGCAACTAAATTGGTGATAATCATTTTTTTGTTGTATATTAGCGACTAATAGACGACCATATATCTATCGTCGCAAAGTAGTTGCAAATGTGTCCCCAAATAATCGCAAAATGTTACGACTGCAAGTATAGTCGCGAGTTGCAGTCGCAATAATGTTTTTCTTATAGTGTTCAACAAGGAAATTTAGTCGGTTAAAGCTAGTGATGTGTCGGCGAGGTATTAAGAGATCTTTCGTATAATAAGGAAATAGTTAGGGAAAATTTTGATCCAAAATTGTTGTGAAGAGTACATCTTTATTGATCGAGTAGGTTGGGTGATATTTTTGTTATAAGTAAAGTGGAAATACAAAGAGAATACAAAAGATGGAAAGCTAAGATTGGGATGGTGACTTAAGATTAATAACTTAGATCCCTTCTCAGAACATCTCTCTTTAGGCCTGGGCAAAATATCCGAACCCGAAATACCGAACCGAACCCGAACCGAAAAAGTAGAACCGAACCCGAACCCGAACCGATAAAATACCCGAACGGGTCCTAAACTCCTATATCCGAAGAACCGAACCCGAACCCGAACCGAACCGAGAACCGAATGGGTACCCAAAATATCCGAATTATAATTATATAGCCAAAATATTAGTTATATTTAGACTTAATATAATAAAATTATTCAAAAGTATAATTATAAATTTAAATATATTGATTATTTTTAGACTAAAATAACAATATTGTAAAAAATAAATAAAATTTATGAAAGTTTTTGTTATATTTGTCAAAATTTGACAAATTTTTATTTAAATATAACTAATTTTATTTTTGTTTTATGATTTTTCGGGTACCCGAACCCGAACCGAACCCGAATGGAACCGAACCGAACCCGAACCGAAATTTTAAAATATCCGAACGGATCTTATATGCTAGACCCGAAAACCCGAACGGGTACCCGAACGCCCAGGCCTATCTCTCTCTCTATCTTCTCTCTAGAATTTAATGCCCCTCTATTAAATGTGGGATCTTCGTATTTATAATGTTTTGCGTCATTGAACTCTAGGGATCGGAACTCGGCTACGGGATGTCCGCTACTCACTTGCTCCTTGTAGCTTGCAGATGTCATCATTGAGAATCTTCCTCAGATATGGTGATAGTTAATCATGACACAATTTGTAATAACCCTTCCGAAGGAATGGAATGGCCGCACAAGGGATACTATCGGCCCAGAGGGATCGGGCAAAGATCGACCAAAAATTAAATTTGTGCGATGATCTGGAATTAATTGTGTTAGCCAAATATGACATTTAAAGAGCTTTGGTCGTATCAGAATTGAAATGGGACAAGTGGATTGTTGTCGGGTCAAGTTTGATTTGGCGTGGTTGAGCGGTTAGTGGTCGAGGATGGTCGAGTGGTCGAGGCTAGTCGGTGGTCAGGTGGTCGAGGCAGAACAGCTGTCAGCATGCATGCTGGTCGGACCACCACTTGTCCCAGTGCATGGACCAGCAGCCGTATGGACGCCATTTGTCATCTTCAACCATTCCTTCCCCAACTATAAATACCGAGCTTCCCCATAAACCAATTTTCACTTTTTGGAACCTTAAGTCATTTCAACAGAGAGAAAGGGGCGGTTACAGAGAGAAAGTGAGGGAAATGAGAGGTTTAGTGGGGGAAGTAGCGGACGATTGAGATGGGGAGTCCGGATTGCCTTGGGAATTCGGTAACCCGTAGAAGTAAGTAATATGTCCACCTTTAGCTTGCTTTCTTTAGATCCCGACTTATTTAGGTCTTCGGTTTTAGATCTAGCGGGGAGTCTAAGAGTTAAGGAACAAGTCGCAGAACGGGTGATTCCCGGTAGCACGGACTAACGTATTTGTGCATGTCGTATCTTAAGGATTGAAATAGGAGTATTTATCTTTAAGAATATTTCTCTGTGGCTTACCTGCTTTACGGTTGTAGTTTAATCCGTGTTTGATTTGGTTGATTGATGCATGCTTGATTGATGTAGTTTTTTGGTTAATGCATATGCATGTTGAGATGTTTACCCACCGATTATGTGTATTAGATTCATTGCGATATTATGGTATTCTTTAATGTTTGATATGGTTGCATGCATGGTCATTTTGTTGATTTGGTTACACTATTGCTTGCATGTTGTGATAAGTACGAGGATGGATTGTTATCCACTCGGAAATGGTTGTGGAAAAGATGAGTTTTCCCGTATGGGTGAGGATGCGGTAGATCCGTGAGATAATTGATCCACGCAAGTCTCCCTTCCGTTTGAGACAAGGTTGTAGTGGATGTCGTGATCTCCGGATCCTTTGCATGACTCTACACCTTATGTGATGTTTTGTTTACATCATGTTGTGTAATGCATGAAGGTTAGACGTGAGTTGGTCCTAGAACATGCGTCATATTGTTCTAGGACGTTCGTCCTCAGGTGCGTCATATTTATGCTTCCGTAGAAGAAGAAATGAACAAAAAAGGGTGTTAAATGGAAACGGAATTTTCAGACTAGAGTAGACAATTACCTGAGTAGGCCAATGACAAGGTCAAGGAAAATTTTTTTGTGAAGACTATATCTAATATTACTAGATAAAACAATGATGTTGGTTTGTATTTGAAATCGTTCTATTGGTATTACAAGATAAAACTATGTTGTTGGTTTGTATTTGAAATCATTTTACTAGTATTACAAGATAAAACTATGATGTTGGTTTGCATTTGAAATCGTATTACTGGTATTCCTAGATAAAATTATGTTGTTGGTTTGAAATCGTTCCACATGTATTACTAGATAAAACTATAGAAGAACATATATAAGTCTTACATAACATATAAAAGTCTTACAATAAAAAACAAAGACACGATACTCCAAAGACAAGTCTTAAACATTGATCAACCCACAACACCCGCCACTAAGTATTTCAGCTTTGCAATCTCTTCATCACAGTTTTTCAGCTCAATACACATTATCTTTATCTAAAATTCATGGTGTGATAATCTTTCATTCCTCTCGGGCTGATCTTCAACCTCCCTCCTTGAATTAGTCATTTCTTCTTTGACAGCGTGACCCATTTTTTCTAAATGTGGTAGCCATCATTCTGCACATAAAGACATGTACCATCACATCCAATATTACCATTAAATTTCTAAAGCTGATATCCTCTTCATATTACCTAAAACATCTTGCATGTAAAGTATCTCCTTCCTAGGTCGGCTTCGGTTTCGGTTTGAGAGGTCTTCTCGATAATTTGTACACCACATAGACATCTTTCGTAAAGCCAAATTCACCATCGGCAAGGGCACAATGCCTATCAATTAGCTTCTTGTTCCTCTTCTCATCACTATAGCTCGAGTCCATATTCAACGTCTAAGAGTATGTAGAAGAAGAAATCAATTAAATCACAATTGAAATCAACTTACCCGAAATTGAAACCCAGTAAAATCAAAATAAAAATCCACTTAACCGAAATTGAAATCTAGTAAAATCTAAATAGAAATCCACTTACCTGAAACTGAAATCAAAATCCTCTTATCCGAAATCGAAGTCCAGTAAAATCGAAATCTACTTACCCGAAATCAAAATCTAGTAAAATCAAAATTGAAATCCACTTACCCGAGAATGAAAAAGAGATAGTCAAGAATCGAGGAGAAGATAAATTGGGAATGAAAGGTGAGGAAAATGATAAATGAAAGAGAGAAGGAAATAAGGGAACAAAGATAGAAAGATGGGAGGGAAAACCGGAATTTTTGAATTCCGGGCGGGGCGTCAAAAGTTTACACATAGTTGTACAGAATATAGTAGTTGTACGAATGTTTCAGATAGTTAAACTTATTACCTAACCTTAAAATTTGTTTTTATAGTTTTATAATTGCTTTAAGTCGATTAACATATAATTTTGATTGTTTTATGCGTTCATGTGTTTAAATCTACTTTTCTATAACTATTAATCCTAAGTTTGTTATTATTTTCAATGTGACTTAAAAAGTATGAGTATGTTGTGTAGATTCTTCAATAATAACCAATGTGATAAAATTTTGTAATTTCCTACTTAAAATACGTTGTAACATTTATTTGTAACGTTTACTACGCCAATAAGTATGTTGAATAAATTTGGTTTAGCATTTCTAAAAATCAAATTATGCTTTCTATTAATAACTTTTGTCAGAAATACCAGTTTTACTGTTATTGTTCTTCCCT
Organism: Orychophragmus violaceus; assembly: GCA_030180135.1. Taxonomy (NCBI): domain Eukaryota; kingdom Viridiplantae; phylum Streptophyta; class Magnoliopsida; order Brassicales; family Brassicaceae; genus Orychophragmus; species Orychophragmus violaceus. Next base: position 63,851,730 of record CM058240.1, on the reverse strand, counting down.
TAGTAATACAAGTATCACAAAACCAAAATATAGTATACAAGTTAGTGTTGGGAATGTCCTGAAATCTACTGTACTTGCTCTAAGTGAAAGTCGTATAGTCGAGATGAGACAATCACATAACACTAGGTAGTCATAACGCTTTGCTAGAAGCCACTTATGATCAATGAGTTGAGAACTCATTGCTAGTGTTATATGATCCTACAGGGTCACACACCTAAGCAAATTGGGCGTCATAGACGAGGTTGATCATTAATGTAATGATCCAATGAATGCATATTTGATATGCATTCGATATCAATGTTCTGGGGAGTGTCGATCGTTGCAGTTAGTGCATCGATCGATGCACTCGCGGATTAATCAGATTAATTCGGTTTAATCGTTGGTTAATTCCGTTGTGGTTTAAGCCGACGTATATAAGATATATGGTCGACCTAAACTCGTCCCTAACCTAATTCACAGCCACCAGAACACAGAAATAGACCTCTCTGGAGATTAGATCTCTGTAAGGCACTAGCATCCCTGCGGTCCAGTTTGTGTGCGTGTGGATACCAGTAGAGGCGCAGCATTTGAGGCGCTTCGTGATCTCGATTATCTGCAAACACTTCCGCTGCATATTCATCAGGTAATCTCGAGATCTGATAGATTCAATTACATGAACCTTAGATCCTAGGCTCGGAATTCAGACTAGGGTTGCTAATCCTGATTAGAACTGCTAGAAATTCCTTCAGTGGTATCAGAGCTTTAGGGTTCCATTGAATCTGTAGCATGATGATTAGATTAGTTGAATCTAGATCTTTGTATAATTGATTCAAGCATGCTAAAACTCGTTTTGATCAAAGTAACCTAGTATAGGGTTTTGTTCGAAAACGTTTTAAGGTTTTTCGCATAGTGTCGATCGTTGCCAATCGGGCATCGATCGACACAGAGCGAAAACCCGAATAAATTTAGGGTTTTTTGCATGGTGTCGATCGTTGCCAATCCGGCAACGATCGATGCAGGGCGAAAACCCGAATAAACCAAGTTTTCGCCTAGTGACGATCGATGCAATTGTTGCACCGATCGACACAGCCTCGCGAGATTGTTGGACCGGTTCAATTGGATTGGACCGGTTATCGAGCTTGGTTAATAATGGTCGAACACTGTGAATGGTTTAAATGCGATTGGTTTGATTAGGTTGGCATCGACCGATGCTAATGTAGCATCGATCGACGCTGACCGGTATTCAAAACCGGATCGATTGGATTGATCGGTCATCGCGGATTAATTATAAGAATTAAAACATAGTAAAACTGAACGTTTTAAATGGTTCCGTTCCTCAACCAAATATCAAGTGATACTTGATGTCTTTCCAATCTTGTCAACTGTCAAGACTCATTTCATTGTACGATAGGCTTGCAGTGCAAGGTATCAACAATACATGAGTAAGGCAGGAAGTAATCGTGTTAATTGGCTTGCAGTGCAAGGCATCAACAATTACATGACTGAAGAGATTGGTTTGCTTGACTGGGCTATCAAAATCGTTTTGGGTCCAGAGACATCAGGTGGATTGGACATAAGATGTCGATCCACAACCAAGAGTTATATTGGATATAACTAGCAAGGTTGTTGCTTACCTAAATAGCTAAAGTTGAGTGATAGCCAGTGGCTCACTTGAATTTAGTAAAATATGGGTCTTGGATCATTATATTCATCTGAGGAAGCATTGATTGAATATAATGCGAGTTTTCTTAAAAGTTAAGATTTCTCATTTCTTGAACATCATAACTAAACCTTTTTCTTTTCTATGTTCTCAGCTATGACTACTACTCATAATAATTCTTTCTCCCTGCGATCCGTCCTTGAGAAGGACAAGTTAAATGGATCGAATTTTCTCGAATGGTATCGGAACTTGAGAATTGTTCTCAAGCAGGAGAAGCGGGACTATGTCCTTGAAAATGTTCTCCCTGAAAAACCGAGATCCAATGCTGCACATGCAGAAAGGAGTGCTTGGGACAAGCATTCCAATGATGTGGTCGATGTGAATTGTCTCATGTTGGCTACCATGAACTCGGACTTGCAGAAGCAATACGAGAACGTGGAGTCGCCAGTGGAGATGATTACTAGCCTGAAAAGCATGTTTCAGGAGCAAGCACGAACTGAGAGATACCAGACGGTTAAATCTCTCATTGAATGCAAGCTACCAAAGGACAGTCCGGTCAGTCCTCATGTCATTAAGATGATGGGTTATATTGATAACCTGGGGAGACTGGATTGTCCCATTAGCCAAGAGTTGGCTACTGACATCATTCTGCAGTCACTGCCGTCAAGTTATGATCAGTTTGTTATGAACTATAACATGAACAACTTGACGAAGACGTTGACTGAACTGCATGGCATGCTCAAGACAGCTGAGCCTAATATCAGGAAGGGCACTCCTAATGTACTTATGGTACAAGGGGGCAAGAAGTTTAAGAAACTAGGCAAAGGCAAGGGAAAGGGCAAGGCAGTCCCGGTTGAGAACCAGGACACGCCTGCGCCAGCCCCGAAGCCCAAGCCGGGCCCATCTGAGACTGATAAGTGCCATTACTGTAAAGAGCCTGGGCATTGGAAGAGAAATTGCAACAAATTCTTGGAAGAGAAGAAGAAGATTTTCGAGACTTCATCTTCAGGTATTTATGTTATAGAAGTAAATGTTACCACTTCTGGTTCTACTTCTTGGGTATTGGATACCGGCTGTGGTGCTCATATTTGTACAAATATGCAGGGCCTAAGCAACAGTAGGACGTTGGAAAAGGGACAAGTGGACCTGCGTGTGGGGAATGGAGCAAGAGTTGCTGCATTAGCCGTAGGAACATTTAACTTGTCTTTACCTTCTGGTTTGGTTTTAGAACTTCATAATTGCTACTATGTACCTGCTATAAGCAGAAATATTATTTCTATTCCTGTTTTGGATTTGGAAGGATATCAGTTTTCAATTAAGAATAAATGTTGTTCTTTTGATTACAATGATATTTATTATGGTAGCAGCCCATTAGAGAATGGGCTTTATGTTCTAAACCAAAGCACAGAAATCTATAACATTAACACCAAGAGATTCAAATCAAATGACACGAATCAGACTTTTCTATGGCATTGTCGTTTGGGCCACATAAACGAGAAACGGATTCAAAAGCTCCATAGTGATGGGCTTTTGGGCTCATTTGATTATGAATCATGTGAGAAATGTGAATCTTGTTTACTAGGCAAAATGGCAAAGGCGCCTTTCAACAAACAAAATGAAAGGGCCAGTGACCTATTGGGCCTTATACATACAGATGTATGCGGCCCAATGAGCACAAGTGCTAGAGGAAATTTTCGATACTTCATTACATTCACTGATGATTTCAGCAGGTATGGCTATGTCTATTTAATGAGACATAAGTCGGAATCCTTTGAAAAGTTCAAAGAGTTCCAAAATGAAGTACAGAATCAACTTGGCAAAAGTATTAAGGCTCTTCGATCAGATCGTGGAGGAGAATACTTAAGCCAAGAATTCAGTGATCATTTGAGAGATTGTGGAATTGTTTCACAACTCACTCCTCCTGGAACACCACAATGGAATGGCGTGTCTGAGAGGAGGAATCAGACTTTATTAGATATGGTTCGATCAATGATGAGTCTCTCAACTCTTCCATTATCCATTTGGGGATACGCTCTAGAAACGTCTGCGTTTACACTAAATAGGGTTCCGTCAAAATCAGTTGCAAAGACACCACATAAGATGTGGTATGGAAATGTTCTGAATGTGTCTTTCCTGAATATTTGGGGTTGTGAAGCTTATGTTAAGAGATTAATTACAGATAAGCTCGAGCCCAAATCTGATAAATGCTACTTCGTTGGTTATCCTAAGGAAACCAAGGCATACTACTTTTACAACCAATCCGAGAACAAAGTGTTTGTTGCTCGGAACTGCGTCTTTCTTGAGAGAGAATTTCTTTCCAAGAAAAACAGTGGGAGTAAAGTACAACTCGAAGAAGTTCGAGAACCGCAGGAAAATGCTCAACCCGTAGAGGAAGAGCAACAGTTGGATCTACAAAGAGTTGTAGAACCCGCGCCTATGGAGCCTGAAATTCGCCGATCCGAAAGGATCCGTCACGAACCCGAGAGATATGGATTTCTCGTAACCAATTGTCATGATTTGTTGATCATTGACAGTGACGAGCCAGCGAATTTCGAAGAAGCAATGATGAGCCCTGACTCCGCAAAGTGGCTGAAAGCCGCTGAATCCGAAATGGGATCCATGTCACAGAACAAAGTATGGACTTTGGTTGATTTACCCGATGGTGCAAGACCCATTGAGTGTAAATGGATTTTCAAGAAGAAAATTGATGTGGATGGAAATATTCAGATATATAAAGCAAGGCTAGTGGCAAAAGGTTTCAAACAAATTCATGGTATTGACTATGAAGAAACCTATTCACCTGTCGCCATGCTTAAATCCATTCGGATTCTCCTAGCAACAGCTGCTCATTATGATTATGAGATCTGGCAGATGGACGTGAAAACAGCTTTCCTTAATGGAATTCTGGAAGAGGATGTGTACATGACACAACCCGAAGGTTTCATCAATCCAAATGCAGCTAGGAAAGTATGCAAACTTCATCGATCCATTTATGGATTGAAGCAAGCATCTTGGAGTTGGAATCTTCGTTTTGATGAAGCAGTCAAAAATTTTGATTTCATCAGAAGCGAAGAAGAACCATGTGTTTACAAGAAGACTAGTGGGAGCGCAGTTGCATTTCTCGTGTTGTATGTAGATGACATACTTCTTCTCGGAAATGACGTTCCGTTGTTACAGTCTGTTAAGACTTGGCTCGGAAGTTGTTTTTCAATGAAAGACATGGGAGAAGCCGCGTATATTCTTGGAATAAGAATCTATAGAGATAGATCAAACAAGTTGATTGGACTGTGTCAAGACACTTATATCGATAAGGTCTTACACAGGTTCAGAATGCAAGATTCCAAGAAGGGCTTCATACCGATGTCTTATGGCATAAGTCTCAGCAAGAAGCAGTGTCCTGTGACACCTGTTGAGCGAGAACGCATGGGTAGGATTCCTTATGCTTCGGCCTTAGGATCCGTCATGTATGCCATGCTCTGTACTCGTCCAGATGTTGCTTGTGCTTTAAGAATGACGAGTAGATACCAATCGGATCCAGGTGAAAGTCACTGGACAGCAGTCAAGAATATTCTGAAGTATTTGAGAAATACTAAGGATAAATTCTTGGTGTATGGAGGAAGTGATGAGCTGGTAGTAAGTGGTTACACAGACGCAAGTTTTCAGACAGACCAAGATGATTTCCGATCGCAATCTGGTTACATCTTCTGCCTGAATGGCGGTGCAGTAAGCTAGAAGAGTTCCAAGCAGGACACTGTAGCAGATTCCACAACTGAAGCTGAGTACCTCGCTGCTTCTGAAGCGGCAAAGGAGGCTGTTTGGATCAAGAAGTTCATCACTGAACTTGGTGTGATTCCTAGCATTTCTGAGCCAGTGGCTTTGTATTGTGACAACAATGGAGCCATTGCGCAAGCAAAGGAACCTAGATCACACAAGAAATCCAAACACATAGAAAGGCGATATCACCTTATCCGTGATATTGTGAATAGAGGAGATGTGAAGATCAGCAGAGTCCCGACGGATGAGAATGTTGCTGATCCACTGACCAAGCCTCTCCCAAGGCCTAAGCATGAGTTTCATACAACTGCTGTAGGCATCAGATTTCTTAAGATATGATCTTGATTTCAGTGGGAGTTGTATTTGTTTTAGTTATGACATGATGTTCACAAAGACATAATAGTTATGTTATTTTAATGAAATTGTTTCAGCATTATTTAATTGTGTTAATTAAATATATATAATGTCCCAAAGTAATTTATGACATTTTATAGGCCATCAAGTATGTGACTTGATCATGAAACCCTATAAACAATAAATGACATAAATTATAATGGTCCCTGGTCGAGGTTGTTAACGTGGGACATTAACAACCACGTGAGACTAGTATGTGAGGTGACTGATGACCATGTTTCATGGAGTCATTAATAAGTGTATTAAAGTCAATCACATAGATATGTGTTAGAGAACACATGATCGGACTTGACCCGTTAATGAGAACTCTACAAGATGTTATATGAGTGTCATAAGAGTTTCTCATTACGACTAAAGAGAGTAGTCCTTAGACCTGAGTTCATCATGTCCTCTCTTATATGGATTGGTTCGTCTTGACTTTGTCAAACGTCAGCCGTAACTGGTGATCATAAAGACACTGATTAGGCGTATCATGAAATATGAAAGAGACATGGATGGAACAAGATGGGATTTGTACCTCCTATATAACAGGAGTTAAATATCTCTGGGCCTATCGAAGATTTGATACTGGAAATGCGTGGCCGCGCTCAAACGAGGTGATTGTCAGTCGTTTGTTTTTCATCAGTACAAATCGGGATTCGATAAACGTAATCTGGTTGAATAAGGATGACACAGTGCTTGCCTTATGCTAGATTGAGATATAGCTACAAAGGGATTAAAGGAATAGATGATTCCAGTACAAGTGGGAGATTGTTGGGAATGTCCTGAAATCTACTGTACTTGCTCTAAGTGAAAGTCGTATAGTCGAGATGAGACAATCACATAACACTAGGTAGTCATAACGCTTTGCTAGAAGCCACTTATGATCAATGAGTTGAAAACTCATTGCTAGTGTTATATGATCCTACAGGGTCACACACCTAAGCAAACTGGGCGTCATAGATGAGGTTGATCATTAATGTAATGATCCAATGAATGCATATTTGATATGCATTCGATATCAATGTTCTGGGGAGTGTCGATCGTTGCAGTTAGTGCATCGATCGATGCACTCGCGGATTAATCAGATTAATTCGGTTTAATCGTTGGTTAATTCCGTTGTGGTTTAAGCCGACATATATAAGATATATGGTCGACCTAAACTCGTCCCTAACCTAATTCACAGCCACCAGAACACAGAAATAGACCTCTCTGGAGATTAGATCTCTGTAAGGCACTAGCATCCCTGCGGTCCAGTTTGTGTGCGTGTGGATACCAGTAGAGGCGCAGCATTTGAGGCGCTTCGTGATCTCGATTATCTGCAAACACTTCCGCTGCATATTCATCAGGTAATCTCGAGATCTGATAGATTCAATTACATGAACCTTAGATCCTAGGCTCGGAATTCAGACTAGGGTTGCTAATCCTGATTAGAACTGCTAGAAATTCCTTCAGTTAGAACTTCTCAATTGAAACTCTTTTTAGAAAAAGTCATTTTGTAAACTAAGATAAAGCTCTCAAATTAAACCATATTAAAAATAATATTTTTATATTGATAAGAAACTCAGTGGGTTTCTCACCAATGTGGATGCTCTTATACAAGTTTTACAAAGACATAGGTGAAAAAATTTTGACACTACTACAATTTCCAAAAAAAAGCACCATTGGAGTCGTTGTCTTGGTCGCCTTTTATTTTTCATCCTTGGATGTTGTTCCCCAACCAATGGAAACCTTTTAATACACATTCTTTCACTCTTTTGACAAAAATCTAGAGGTAGGATATGTATCTCTTTGATATAATCTGGGATATTTCATTCAGACTTATCTGACATAAATCGTATTGTAATACATCATTTTCCACATCTCCGTCCAATAATATTTTGAACACAAGTCATGTAATTGGATACCCCGGCCTCTATTTTCATGCCTTGTGAATTCAATGAAAGCGGATAGTGTGTGCACACAAGAATACCTTTCAATATCGAACACCGTTCAATAGCAACTTCAACAAGTAACGCTTTCCATCGCTACCAATGACATTGTATTCAAGCTCGAAACTGTTTAGCTCCGTCACAATTAATTTCTCAGAAACAACCCATAAATCGTGCATGAAGTTCTCTACTAAAGTCACCAGTTTATTTTCAATCGATCCAGACACGGCCTCCTTCCGATGTTCATTAAACCAATAAAAAAAAATAATGATCGTATCAAGCATGAGTATTAAGATGTACTTCCTTGGTCCTTAAAAATATTGTTCAAAGATTCCACACAGGTTCTTATGTTTAAGTTGTATCTTTCTCCAGAAAAACAACACATTGCCCATTTTTCTTTCAAGGTAGTATCCTCCAAATACTTAGCCGCGGAAGGATATCTCGTTTAAAGAAGAATAAGCACAGTTTAACTCATCCAGGGAGTAAAGCCTATCGCACTCCATGAATCTCCATGTGAACACGTCTTTATTGACATGCTTAGCATAACCTTTCAAATTTGGGCACATACTATATATAATACCCATGATAAGCCTACAGACACACGTTAGCTATGGCGCTGATGAGGGTTGCATTTTTGCACTCATAAATACCAATTCTGAAGAATCGCCTACAATAGTTTTCAGCATCTCGGAAAACCAGGTCCAACTTGCATTAGTCTCACAATAAAATACACCAAACCCTAAGGAATAATGATGATGACTAGGATCCTGACCTGAGGCGAAAACTAGTACACCACCATATATGTTCTTGGCAAAAGTTGCATCCACAATTAACACTTTCCTCTGACTTGAAACCCTATAATGCTAGGTCCCAGATATATGAATATGTAATTGAATTTTTTTCATCTCATCCAATTTCACACTAGTTAGTGTACCAGGATCGACCTTCTCTAACATGTACAAATAACAATACATATCTTATAGCTTTCTTCTAGACTACCACACAAATCATGAACAACTTTATTTTACCTCTCAATGCTGTGGAGTATGATATATTGACACCAATTTTTCTCTTAACAAGATCCATGATAATTGTAGGACTTGGTATTTCCATTTGTCCTGGATAATCATCATGCAAAAGAGATACAATTAATTGTGTTATGCCTTTCCTATTCAGATTGTTTTTACTCTGACTAGTCCGAGAGCATGTATTCATCTTGGTGTACCTTCTAATCGATAAAATATCATGGGATCATCTTCGCTGGTGGAAGCTCAACATATTAATCACGCATATTCGATCTATCCATATCGTTTTAGACACAAGCAACATGTGATACAATTCCACGCTCGATAGTATCATCATCATCCTCTATTGCCTCATGATGTTGTTTTGTTTGTTCTTTGCCCACGTACAAAGTAACGGCATTATGTCTGATTTCATCATCATTTGAATGCACTGTCATAATTCACACCAAAAGAAATTTTGTCCACACTCGACAGTTGCTCGGGTAGTTCTGATACAGTGATGCACTCTTGACCACTTATTGTCCATCAAAAGCGTTTATTATGTGATATACTCGTGGTAGTGTCCACGAATAATTGACATCGTCCGCCTGAGCTTTTAAAATTGTGTTTACCAGGTACATTTCACGATCATATAAACTCTTGGTCACCTTCTGTCCATCAGACCCGTATAGTATGTGAGGAGATCGTGGTAGTGTTTACGAATAGTCGATATTGTCCGCCATATCCATAGAAATCATTTAACATGTGGTGTTTATTTGTGTGGTTAGGAATCATAAAAAACTTTGTTTCTAGTGGATAACTTACTTGGTTCAATAGTTCACATGATTGTGAATCCGTGGACACAAGGGTTGTTGCGCCCACTATCCACCCAAAAGCAACATTTCTCTTAACCGCTTTTTATCCACGGGAAGCGTCTAGCATGTAATATGATCGTCGCATTGTACACGTGGATGGATATTGTGGACAGCTAGTCTAGACTATCCACTTGAAACTTCTGTATTAACTCCGTTTTTTTTTTTTTGAATTCTGGTACATCGGCCGATTATATCTCCATTCTGGTGGTTTATATTGCCGGAAATCTCACTTCTGCAATGATATCCACCGTCAAAAAAAATGAAGGGTAAAAAGAAAGATAAAGTAAGAAAGAGAAGAAGGGGAAAATAAAAAAAAATAAAAAAAAAAACAAAATATAAAAGGGATGGATGGAATGGATGGGATGGAGGTATTTTGTCTTTTTAACATTGAAACTGAAGCAAAAAGATACAAAATTGCAAAGACTTTTGTAAGATATAATATTGCAAAAAAAAAAAAAATAAGATACAATTGGTGCAAGACAACACCCTCCAATTCAATCTCATAATTTGTATGGATTGGAGAACGGACATGGATTTTTAAAGCTCAATGCAGCTAGAGAGAGTCGAAGAAACCACGGCAATGGAGAGGTCGAGGGCAACGATGAGGTCAAGATCGGCGATTCTGAGGAGTAAACGCGAGCTCCAACCGATAGTTAATCGATTTTTAATTTCATTTTCGGATTTTATTTTGTTAATTTTATTACCCTTTCTAATTAAAATTGAAATTGAATGGTGGCTACAGACATTTTAGTCATATCATATTTCACTAAAGTTAAGGGAATATACATATTAAATTGGGATATAAAAGATTTGTTTTCAACCAATAGGCATCAAAGACGATGTCTCCGTCGTGCTATAAGAAAGAAACCCAATTAATATCATATTGGTAGTATAGATGGTTACCAATAGGTATGGGCATAAAAATCGGAACCGAAGAACCGGAACCAAAGAACCGAAACCGAAATTTTTTATTTGGTTCCATCTAAAATACCCATTGGATTCTGAGTTGAGGAACCATGGGTATCGGATAGGAACCGGAAGCGAACCGAGAATCGAAATACGGAACCGAAGAACCGAACTTATATAAGACTTAGTAAAATATTACCCATAGTTTCAACATCCACATAAAGAATCATATAAAAATATTGTTAGATCCATGAATTTTATGTTTATGTTATGTAATTCACATTGAATTATAGACCTTTTATTTTTTTGATTAATGATTTGTTGAATTAACATAAATTTTTGGAGTTTTTTGTTGATTTCAGATTTTGTTTTTGTTGATTACGGGGTTTTTTTTATTTCAGGTAAAAAAATATTATTTCGGTTACAAAATACCCGGAACCGTTTAAGAACCGAAAATTTCGGATATTTTACGGTTCCTAAAATAATGGAACCGAACCGAACCGGAACCGACAGGAACCGAACCGAAAATTGTAAAATACTCATTGGATCCTAAATCTATAAAACCGAAATACCCGGAACCAAATGGTTCTTATCCGAAACCAAACCGAATACCCGAATGCCAAGGGTTAGTTACCAAGCAACGCTTCCTTGTACGTCCGACTTATTCATCCATCAACTACAACAACCTTGAAAAGAACGCCAAAAGTGTTTAGATTAACGAAGGAAAACAAAATGATTTTAAAGGGTCTGCTCTTGAAACAAATTACAAAAACCTGTGTTTAGTTCTTCCAGTCTATGTTGTCCATAAACAAGAAATCAATGAACCCTCGACGACCCAAATCTAAGTCAAGAGTGCAAACATCCATCCCACAGCACCATTACAAGAAGTAAAACGAAAAAAAAAATTATTTCTCTGATATTTATAGGAGATAATTTCTAAAGCTTGGTTTTCAAAGTACAAACCATCTACGAGGCTCTCACTTCCAATCTGCCTGGGCCAAAGCTCACACGGGTACACTGTTTTAATCGAGCAATGGCATCTTGTGACCTACCAGACATGAGATCGATGTAGACCGCCGTAACCGTAGCTTGTACATTGTTCGGTAAGACAGTTAACGCGTGTGAGATGAAAGGTTTGGCCTGGTCATGTTGTCCTTGTGTTGCAAACAGAGCGGCAAGGTTTGCAAAAAGTGCTCCACGAGCTTCTTCTGGCTTAAGTGAATCTCGCGCATTTCCTGTCGAAGAATCCGATGTCTCCTCACAGTCGGAACTCATGTTCATTCGCCATGGGTCATAGTCTTCTTGTGCATATGGCAGTTTGAAATCTTCCTGTCCAAGTAGATAGGCAGATAAATGCGCACCAGCTTCAACGGGTCTGTTGAGCAAACAGAGAGCCTCCGCTGCGTAAATATGGCCTAAAAAAACATAAATCTTTGAACAGTCTGGAAGTTGCAACAGTGAGTTAGCAGCTGACAAGCCTTTAATAGGATTCTCCAATTCCAATTCTACGTACGCCGTATTGGCAAGAAGAGCCTGTTTGATCAAATGATTCTCTCTACTACGGATATCCTTGTAAGCGGAGAGGGAGTTTTGAATTATGTCCTGGTTCATTCCACCTTTTGCCTCTTTCAATTCTGAGTTCGTAATAGTTTCCCCATGATCAGACGATGATGCTTCTTTAGACTCATTAATGTACAAGGAAAATGTCGATTCAAGGTCTGACTTAGAGTCATTCAAGAGAGACCTATTGAGCAGATACATACCATTCGAGAGACAGACCCGTGCTAGTGGTAATGAAAGCTTTGGCCATTGGGCATTGCCAGCAAGTTCTACGAATCCATTCTCTTCCACCATAAGTTGTCTCCACTTACCTTTCCCAATTACATGGACTGTGATTTCCGGTCTATCCGAAGAATTGTTTCCCTCTTCCAAAAGACCTTTTTGTAAAGCCATTATACAGCATTCGGCTATACGGAGCCAAAGGAGCGGTTGTTTGCAGAAAACCAGGCTTGACTTCTGGAAGCATTGAGCAGCAAGTAGAGGCTTCCCACAAGCTAAATAAAGCACACCGCAGTTGTATGTGATCAACAAAGACTTATCCTGTGAGAGAGAAAACAACTTCACAGGATTTTCCTTTCTTAGTGATGAACAGCTTCTTAGAGCTTTTGAAAATAACACAGAGGCGGCTTGATATTTTCCAAGCTGATAGTATATGCATCCAAGGTTGTTGTTGAAGATTCCTGAAGTCCTTGATTCTTTCTGAACACCGGATACCAACAAAAGCTTTATAGCCTTCCGATGATTCCCAAGAGCATACTCAAGCTGAGATTTCAAGAGGAGAGCCATAGATGAATCCCTTTTTTGAGCAATGTTCATCGCATGTTTAACTTCACGCTTCGCCAGTTTTAAGTTTCTCATAAGAAGCAAGAACCGGACCTTGTAAAGCTGCAACTCAAGCTTCAGATCAACAGTCAAAATCGACCTTTCACCTAATGTTTTGAGAATATTGTTTGCTGGAATAAGGCCAACCAGCTTCATTCGTTTTTCGGCCTCAATTTCTGCTAGAACATTGTCATATTCTAGAGTTTCCTCACACAAATCACTTTCCGCAAATGTTAAATCAGACTTCAAAGCATCCGAGGCCACCGAGCTGCTCAGGAGAGAAGCTGTTTTTGATACCTGATTTGAAGAAAGTTGCATTGTGCTTCCAATTTCCTCATGACTTCCGAAACCAACACCAAAAGCTTTGACGATATGGTCAAACACACCCTGTACAAAACTACTTGTGAGATATAGAAAGAAACTGAAACACTTACAGAGAGAATCCATGCGATGAGAATACAAACTGAACAGTGCAAAAAAATCTTTTGAGGACGCAACAGTAGATCCTTCAAGTAAAAAATCGAGTTCCTAGCATCAAACCAAAAGTCTAACCTTCCTCATCAGATTATAGCTATGGAGAATTTACTATCTCCGATTAATTTGTATTTTAGTATACACATTTGGACACCGACAGATTTCCCATCCCTCATGGCATTTCATAATAGGCACGTTGCAGATACACAATAAAAGAGATTCTTACGAAGAGAAAATCATCAACCTTCCACTGAAAAGAAAGGAAGCCGCAAGAGAAATTGTTCTCAACAAAAAGGCAAAGTTCAGCTAAGAAAAACAAGAAAGAAGTGGAAACATAGGAAAATCAACAAAATCTGTTTCGGATATTCGGTTAATTTTCCACTAGCAAAAGAGATCAGCTGGACATTTCTAGACTTTGAGATAGTAAAAACATTACTTACCAAAAATTTCACAGCATCATGACAAGCCAGCGCACTATCCAGCATCAAGAAGCAGATTTGAAGCGCAATTGTCTGCATATAAGTATCAACCAAGTTGACTACTTAGATCCAGTAGGGCGGATTTAACAAACTTCAACAGAAAAGATGGAAACAGTACCTCGTCCAGGGGCTCAATATTTTTAAACAAAGGATCTAGAATGGATAATGATTTTGTATACTGATGCAGATGAAACCAGGTAACAGCCTGAAGGAGACCAATGAACATCAATAATTAACCATAAGATATGCAAATGGCATATCTGAGACTCAAAACAAACATGGGAATGCTTCAGAGAATATACAATGTTGAGAGTTGTTACTGTGCTATCAAATTGATCCTTTGACATATTGACGTTAGTTCCAGGGTTTACAACTTCCACTTGTTCTTTTGCAACAGAAGCAAGTTCTTCACTTTGTTTCTGAAATAAACAGAAGGGAAGAAGAAACGATGTCAAAGATATAAACATTAAGACTACTAATAACACTGCTCTCTCCAGTATGATTCCTCCTAAAATGCCATAGTCCAAAGATGAAGATAAAAGATAAGCCTTTTAGATGAAATGTGGATTGTAGACGCATTTATAATTGGGAGAGAAGACAGAACCCAAATAGAAGTTTTAACACAATACCTTGACAGAGTTAAGCTCTTCCAGTAGTTTCTTGGAATTCGAGCAACATTCCCAGAAGTACTCTGCAATTGCCATATTGTGAAGAACCTGCTTGATCAACCAAACAGATTTCAAAATACATGATTTTCGAAGAAAAGCCAAATGATTTAATGCTGCATGATTGTAAGGATCTAAACATTCAAACTAAGAGAAACCTGAAAGCATCCCATAATCCTGTGGAAGTGTGCTAAGTAATCAGATGTTGAGAAATGAAGGTCGTTGCTCAGTATCTTTAACCAAGAAAAGTCTTTGGTTTGCCTAAAAGCCTATCTATACTTCACATTCGAGTAAACTAACTTTGAGAAATGATATTTAAACGCTGAAAAGTCAGATCTAAACTAGTAAATTGTGAATCAAATTCAAACTCAAACTCTTTCTTGTAGTATCGATCTAAACACGAGAATCCAAAATCTTCAGAGTAATATATCAATCCGCAGGCAAATCCAAACAACTCAATCAGAAAAAGAAAAAAAATAAAAAAATTGACCTTGGGATCGTTATGTTTCTTCTGCTTGAGCTGAATCAGAATGTGGATACACTCGTCGAATTTGCAAGATTGAAAGTAGGAGAGAGCGTCTTTAGCGAGTGCAGAAGTGACAGAGGGAACGATGGCGTCGTCGCAGATTGACCCATCTCTAGCAGCGTCGGATGATACCGCTGAAAAAGAATCACGAGAATCCATTGAAGATTCAACCAATTGTGTTCCCCAGATTTTGATGTCCACAGATTTTCAAGAATTGAATGCAGATCGAAAACCCTAGAAAGTAATTTGTAGAGAAGAAGAGCGAAGCACTTTGCTGAGAAAAATATCCACGCGCAGTTAAGTTCTCGAGAAGACAGAGAGAGGGGGCTAGAGAGAAAGTTAATGGGTCGAGTTGGGCCGAAAAGATTGGCTTAACTAAACCTGTCCAAGTTTGAAAACACTTTTTGATTAACCTCCTCAAAAACCCGCCGATTTCTGTTGACCAAAAAGAGAAGGAAAAATAAAAATATATAGAAAAGATAGATTTGCTGCCCGCTTGAGCTTGCAGCAAATTTGGATCCGATAAAAAATATCCGAACCTGTAACCGAACCGAAATAAGTATTTTATTCCATTGGATATTTAGCTAGCATATGTTGGGCCTAATATTTTAATAAACAATTTGGTTTATAAAATATTATAAGAGTTGGAAAAAAATGGGTATGGGCCAATAAAATTAGTCAAGTTTTTTGCTTTTCAAACTTAAGTAGAACTTAATTTGTCCCACATTAGAAGCAAGAGAAGTTTTGGAGTAGTATATATATATAGACATGGTCATACGGTTGGTTACATGGCTATGGAGAGAGAGAAGGGAATACACACGCGTGCCGCCGTCCGGCCGGCTCGGCTCGTGGTTCGTGGTTCGTGGGATGAGCCTCTAAAGAGGCTCCCGCGCGCGTATATTTTTTGGACAAAATTCATAAGAATTTTTGAGTCATTAAACAAATTAATTCGAATATTTGTAACATACGTGCATTAACTTCGCGAGATCTCTGCATTTAGTTACGCGATTTCCGTAACGTTTCTGCGAGATATTTTCGCAAGTTTTACCAAACAGTAACTCTCTTCTATATATTCGAAACTCCTCACTACTCACAAAGATAATCTTTTCCGAAACTTTTCTACAACTCGAAACCAGCAATCTCTCTGTCTTCTTTCTTCTGTCAAAAATAAGTCTGAGAGTATTCGTAAATTCTCTGATCGAGTGTCACGATCGAGTCTCATAGCGGTTGTATCCTGGGATTCATTATCTCATCAAACCGTTACACTGCGGAAGATATTTTGAATTAAGGAAAGAGATCATCTCGCCTCCACTAAATCGTTTTCCTCAATCGTTTTACATTGGTTTTATCAAATAGTTTTTGTTTCCGAATTTCAGCATCCTACAGCATATCCATGGGTATGGGTACGGGTACGGGTATTTACCCGAAACCCAAACGGGTATCCTAGGATCCGAATCAAAGACAATAACCTACTAAAAATTTATTCTTAACATTATTAGCCATTAGGATTATTCATTTAGATTCATCATTCGTGTCAATCAACTTTATATTTGGAGAACTTTAAGTATGAGATTATTTTTTGAATTTTGTAAGACTTGTGTTATTATATGTTATATATATATTCAGTTGTATAAATGTTTAACTAATACGTTTTTACACGCATATGACATAAAATTACAGAGATAACTTCATACATGGTGCTAATAAAGACCATGATAGAACGACATATGAAAATTATTTGCTTAATTTGATTCGGTTAATTTTTTCTGGGTATTTTGGGTAAAAAATGCTCATAAAGAACCGAAAATATCCGGAACCGAACCGAACCCGAAATGGACCCGTTTATTTTGGGTATTTTATGAGTATAATAATTTAGGACTCGAACCGACCCGGATCCAAAAAGACCCGACCCGAACCCGAATCGAAACTTGGTCGGAACCTGTATAGATACTAAGCTTCCTTACCCGAATATACCTATACCCGAATAAATCCGATCCGAACCCGACCCGAATATCCGAACGCCCAGACCTATTGCCACGTATATAAAAATATTCACACTATATATAGTCAATAAGAACATTTAAACCACAATAAATTAAAATTTGGAAAACATTTTTTTGCCAACCTTTACCTATATAATCTACTTTCTAAAATGCAGCGATTATGGTCGATTAGGTGCCGAAAAATCGTTATCCGGCGATTGTCCACTACAAATCGAAGTTTTTCAGGTAAAAAATCAGTAACTCCGAAAAACTCAAATTTTCGTTCGAATTAACTTAAAATCGTGTTTTATTGTAGACTTGTTGTCTCAACCCCCGTTTGGTACGTGTGTGTTTTTGTGTGTTGGGCTATATATTTCGTTTTTATCGTCCAATTTTTGAAACCTATTATATAATATCTTATAATTTGGTCAATCGACGTTAGTGTATTTAGAATTTGTGTATTCTAGTCATTGTAAGCGCCAATTTCTTTTGCTGTCTCATAACTACTTTTATCAGTTTCAAAGTTTAAGGTATTAATCTTGGTCCTAGTTTCTCTGAAAAGGCATTTATTTTTTATTTTTAATTTGAAGATGATTGTCATCCTCATATGTTATTAATTTTAGTTTACCCTTAGCGCACTCTCGTCAACTGCACATTCCTATAATCCTATTCTGGACAGCTTCTTGTTTTCCTTCCTCTTCATATCCAATCTAATGATGTTGTTTGGGAGGAGTATTGCGCAATAAATCACGTGTTTATCCTTGTTTTGACTGATCTGTTATCTCAAATATATATTGGTTTATGCGGTCATGTTATCTCCACTATGTGCTAACTTTATAGTTTTTCCTCCTTCGCATGTTTGTTGCTTAGATATTACGACGATTCTATAATGATGATTGTAACACCCACTTCCCGGTTAAACCGGAGACGCGGCATTAGGACGTCCGTTGAACCCATTTCGGTTCAACTGGGACGTCTTCTCAACTGGTTCCAGGAACCCGGCGCCCTCTTCGTATTGAAATCCACTAATTATGTCACACGACCGAATCAATCCCGCATCCGGACCTGCAAGCAAATGGGGACAAGGGAAAAGGAAAAGGAGGTCTGAATAATTGTTTCAAACACAATTACCCAGTGAGGGGCGGATTTAAGGAACCCGCGATCCCGGCTTACGCCACACAACTACGAAGCACAAATCCTAAGCTAATAGCATCTTACAAACATCACCCGAAGGCTTTAATCACGCAATCTATGTCCCAATGGACTTCTACGAATTGAAGTGCAACCAAATCTACCAAAGAAGTGCATTAAAATAAATGGCTCCGAAGTCCGCCATTGGCCCCGGATCCCAACTCCAACTCCAACTCACAATCGGGGAGCTCGCCGAAACCCCCCTTACGACGATTATTCAAGGGTTGCGTACCAAAACTTGTTATACGCAAGCCGTCACGAAACACCTTTTCGGGGGCCCTACCACAGTTCTAAACCCTTCAAGTCCATCAAGCACACAAAACGTTTTCAGTTTAAGCGATAACCTAGCATTCTATGTTCCACAATCAACCACATCATGCGCATATAACTATCCTATACTACCTAGGAAAGACGGTATTAACAAGGGGCTATCGTCCGGAACTGAATAGAGTAAGCAAGGGTCAAGAACCGATCCTCACCTTGGCCAAAGAAGGGCATTTCGTAATTTAGGAACTTCATGAGACCGAACGGACGACAGATCTGGAAAGAGGGCGAAAAATAGATCGACTTAGGCTTTTGAATCACTCAATTCGGATTAAAGACGGGCTAGATATGATCGAAGGAAGTTTATAGTTCAAATCCTAAACCGAATCAAATTGAATTGAGAATTGGTTTGGGGCTAAACCGGAAATTGAAATCGATTTGGGCAAACCAGCTAAACCGAACCGAAATCGAATTGGACCAAAAGAAAACCGGATTAGAATTAATTTTAGAAAACCGGATTAAACCGAAATCAATTTGGCTAAACCGGAAGTGAATTAAAAATCGGAAATCGAACCGAACCGGACCAACCAAACTGGACCGGCGGTCAACGGCGGCTCCGTCGGCTTTTCCGGCGATGGCGGTGGTGGCTCCCGCGTAGGACGGCGGCGGCGCTCCGGTGGGTCTTCGGCGGCGGACGGCGGCTCCGGTCGGCGGCGGCAGCGGCGCGTGACGGCGGCGGTCGGCGCGTGGCTCCAGCGCGTGGGGATCCTCCGGCACGCGTGGATCTCACCCGCCTGTCACTTCGGCAGCGCGTGGGGGCGCATGCGGCTGCGGTTCGGCGATTGGTCGACGGCTCCGGCTTCGTCTCGTCGAGGCGGTCACGATGATATGCTCGGTTTCTCGGGATTCAGTGCATTTTTTGAAAAACGAATGAAAACATGCTTTTTGGGTTTGAAAAACCTACATCTACGGGTTTGGAGGTTATCTGGATCAAGGGGAAGCTCGGGGAACGTGAATAGTGACTTCTAGGCTCGAACAGCTCCACACTCTGACAGGGCTTCACAGCAGAAAAGAGAAATAGGTTTAAGGAGGTGAAAGGGTTGGTATTTATAGGGATAAGCTAGGGTTTTAGGATTAGGGTTTTGGGCCTAGCTAATGGGCTTGGCTTTTCTCTTTTTTTAAAAAAAAAAAAAAATTTTGGGTTACTGGATTTGGGTCATTACAATTCTCCCCCCTTGAAAAGAATTTATCCCGAATTCTGAAGGACTCGGTTCCCCGGTCGCTTCTGAACTCAAAGGCACTTATTAGTACAAGTAGCAGGGATGGATACGGAACGTCCGAACGGAAAGGCACGACTGAATAAAATAATGAATAGAATGAATCAACGGCGCAGGGCTACAAAATTCAAATGAACGGAAGGAAAGAAAAACCAAGTACGCGAAAACCGCGGAAAAACGAAATAAAACACAAACACCAAATAATTAAGCCCTACTCCTAACACCACCCTAAGTCTCCCGATCCTAGCCACTCTGTGATCCTGGGGTCCGGTACTCGAGGTCCTGGTCGCCATGGTACAACTGACCTGCCTCGCCTCCATCCTCCGACGTGTCTGAATCTGGCTCTGAATCCGTGATAATGATCACTGGTGGCACTGCTGACTGCCCTGACTCCTGTCTCTGTGCAGCCTGCTGCTGCTGTCTCTGCTCTCGTCCTTGCTCCCAAGCAGCCTGCTCCTCTACCCACTCTGCCCTCTGCTGATCCAGTCTCTCCTGTATCCGCTCTCTGGTGGTCGTCATCTCTCCCAGCCAGGCAAAATCCGCAATCGCCTACTCCCTCCTCAAATGTAGCTCTTTGTCCCAAGTGGCCTGCTGCTCAACCATCACTTGTCGTCGAATGTCCTCATCCCCCCGACGTCTCTCTCTCTCATCTGCTGCCGGTATGTGAAGTCTCTCTGGTTCCTCTCTATGGATTCCGCATAACGGGCTGCCATTACCACAAGCCCGTAGTCTCCATACTCGCTCCCATCTGTCATCCCCTAATGGATCTCCGGTAACAGCCCACCCATGAACATGGTCATCAAATGGGTCGGGGATCTAGGGTAGGTACGACCGACTCTGAAAAGGAATGCCTATAGGTAATCCTGCACACTCATCCTAACCATCTGAAAGGGCCGGGGGACGTCCCGAGGTGGTGTATGCGCTGGTGGCCTCGCGGTCGACGCTCCCGGGGTGTCGTCTGCCTGCGGTATCGCCTCTGGTCCAAAGTCCGGTAAAGCCAGGTCACGCGGATCTGAAGGTCTCACAGTCATGAAGCACACATGAGGTGGCGGATCGGGGTGACTCTCCTCCACTATGTGCTCCTTCCCAGGCCTCCTAGCACTGAGTGCATCCACTGGATCCACAGGTGTTGACGGATCAACGATATGTGTCTTCCGAGGTCTGCCTCTCCCTCTCACTGGTCTCGTGAAAGTCCCGGCTGCATGAATCACAAGTCTACCTCTAGGGTGGGGGTGGGTGGTCGGACGGGTCCCAGGATCGCGACTGGGGTCCCAATCGTGAGTCGTCTCTTCTGGCGCGGTGGTGCACTTCTCCTGGTTGAAGCACGGGTGCGTAGAACACTGGTGGGGCTAGGTGCGTACTCGGACCCAGAATCGGAGCATGAATCAGAAGACATCCTGCATAAGAAGATACTAAAAGAGGTCACCACAGGAGATAATCAGTAACGTATATTGGTGCTTGAAAAAGTTTTCGCAAAGTAACCATTTTAGCAAAGTTTTCGCAAACGCTTTTGAAAAAGATTGAAATCGGGGTTTTGGAAAAACAACGAAAGCTGATTTCCCAGGACAGGGCTGGGAGATCTTAACCTAGGCTCTGATACCAAATTGTAACACCCGCCTCCCAGTTAAACCGGAGACGCGGCATTAGGACGCCCGTTGAACCCATTTCGGTCCAACCGGGACGCCTTCTCAACTGGTCCCAGGAACCCGGCGCCCTCTTCGTATTGAAATCCACCAATTATGTCACACGACCGAATCAATCCCGCATCCGGACCTGGAAGCAAACGGGGACAAGGGAAAAGGAAAAGGAGGTCTGAGTAATTGTTTCAAACACAATTACCCAGTGAGGGGCGGATTTAAGGAACCCACGATCCCGGCTTACGCCACACAACTACGAAGCACAAGTCCTAAGATAATAGCATCTTACAAACATCAGCCGAAGGCTTTAATCACACAACCTATGTCCCAATGGACTTCTACGAATTGAAGCGCAACCAAATCTACCAAAGAAGTGCATTAAAATAAATGGCTTCGAAGCCCGCCATTGTCCCCAGAGCCCAACTCCAACTCCAACTCCAACTCTAACTCACAATCGGGGAGCTCGCCGAAACCCCCCTTACGAGGATTCAAGGGTTGCGTACCAAAACTTGTTATACGCAAGCCGTCACGAAACACCCTTTCGGGCGCCCTACCACAGTTCTAAACCCTTCAAGTCCATCAAGCACACACAACGTTTTCAGTTTAAGCGATAACCTAGCATTCTATGTTCCACAATCAACCACATCATGCACATATAACTATCCTTTACTACCTAGGAAACACGGTATTAACAAGGGACTATCGTCCGGAACTAAATAGAGTAAGCAAGGGTCAAGAACCGATCCTCACCTTGGCCAAAGAAGGGCATTTCGTAATTTAGGAACTTCATGAGACCGAACGGACGACAGATCTGGAAAGAGGGCGAAAAATAGATCGACTTAGGCCTTTGAATCACTCAAATCAGATTTAAGGCGGGCTAGATATGATCGAAGTAAGTTTATAGTTCAAATCCTAAACCGAATCAAATTGAACTGGGAATTGGTTTGGGGCTAAACTGGAAATTGAAATCGATTTAGGCAAACCAGCTAAACCGAACCGAAATCGAATTGGACCACAAGAAAACCAGATTCGAATTGATTTTAGAAAACCGGATTAAACCGAAATCAATTTGGCTAAACCGGAATCGAATTGAAAATCGGGAATCGAACCGAACCGGACCAGCGGTCAACGGCAGTTCCAGCGGCTTTTCCGGCGATAGCGGTGGCGCTCCGGCGGCGGACGGCGGCTCCGGTCGGCGGCGGCGCGTGACGGCGGCAGTCGGCGCGTGGCTCCAGCGCGTGGGGCTCCTCCGGCGCGCGTGGATCTCACGTGCCCGGCACTCCGGCGGTGCGTGGGGGCGCGTGCGGCGGCGGTTCGGCGATTGGTCGACGGCTCCGGCTTCGTCTCGTCGAGGCGGTCACGATGGTATGCTCGGTTTCTCGGGATTCAATGCATTTTTTGAAAAACGAATGAAAACATGCTTTTTGGGTTTGAAAAACCTAGATCTACGTGTTCAGGGGTTACCTAGATCAAGGGGAAGCTCGGGAACGTGAATAATGACTTCTAGGCTCGAACAGCTCCACACTCCGACAGGGCTTCGTAGTAGAAAAGAGAAATAGGTTTAAGGAGGTGAAAGGGTTGGTATTTATAGGGAGAAGCTAGAGTTTTAGGATTAGGGTTTTGGACGTGGCTAAAGGGGTAAGCTTTTCTTTTTTAAATTTTTTTTTTTTTTTGGGTTATTGGATTTGGGCCATTACACTGATGCTTGTTTCTTACTCTAATTTCACACGAATTAAAACATGTGTGATAACCCTTGCAGACTTCTGCTAAGTACGGATGACTTTGGCAACACCTTTACGGTGTAAGATATCCGAGATAACTAAATGTGACTCTATTCTGGTTTTTCCCCTCTATGTTTAGCCTTGTGGGATCCACATTCTTTATCTCCAGACCTTCAACCGACCATGCGGGTACGCATCGTAGCCTTACCTGGTTCATTTTTAAAAATTCTTCTTAATGTTTCTTTTGTTTTTATAGCTGATACAACTTCGTTGTTAAACCTTGGAAGATAGCTAATCTCGATTGCATTCCATAATTATGTGCACTGATATAAAATATTTGGTAGCAGTTGTTTGCGACTGGTTGCCTTAATGTTTCTCTTATTGATGTTTCATATGTGCTTATTAATTTTATTTCTTATTAGCGTTAGCTTTGTACATTGTTCTATATCGGTAGTCCCTTTTCTTCACAGGTAACTTAAAGCAGTAGTTAAGTAATGAAAGTGTACGTACAATAGAATGCAAACCGCATCACAAGTTTGGTAGTTTAAACCACTTAGTCTTTTTTTTTTTTTTAACTCAACATCTGCTTTCATTAACCAAACCTTCTTACATCCTCTGTTTATCAAACTCAATAGCAGACTTTAACCAACTCGGCATAATAGAATATAATTTGAAATCATTAATCCCTAAGGCTATAGATTCCTTTGCAACTCTATCTGCCACTTCATTTGCCTCTCTTCCTTGAAATACTACCCTGTAATCATCCCCAAAACAGAGCATTGTGATAATATCCTGAGTAGCTGCACCATATCGAGGCCATTCTCTTGGTTCCATTACAATCTTTTCCACATCTCTTGAATCTGTTTCAAATATGATCTTATTGTAGTTGAACCCTCTCAACATCTGTATTGCCCACCTCAGTGCTTCTAACCCTGTCTCAAGTGGTGATGATACCATCGGTAGCTTCTTGATTCCTGCCCATAAAGCTTCACCTTGACTGTTCCTTAAAATCCACCCCACACCACATTGTCCTGTTTCTGTGTTCCATGAGCCATCGATGTTGCATTTCACCCAATTTTGTGGTGGAGGACGCCGTTTGATGTCCAAGGCAGTCTGTCGTGATTGATTCTCTTCCTTCTCCTCGTCTTCCATACATCTATCCCACTCTCTCATGTCCTCAATTGCTTTATCTACTGTCTCCATTGCACTATACTCCACGCCTTTGATCCCATAATTGTTCCTGTTTTTCCGTATTCTCCACAATATCCAAGGACTCAGCTTCCTTCCTTCTCCCTCCATTGGAAAATTCAGCTTACAATTCATTACATTATAGAAGTTTTCGTACACTGAGTCTCTCATCTCCCCTCCTGGAGGAGCTGGAACAGGGGAGACAGCCCAAACTAACCTTGCAAAGGGACAACAAAATAGTATATGATTCACCGTTTCTTCCTGATCTTGGCAGCGACCACAACTTGCATCTTTGAGGATGTGTTTGCTCTTCAGTGCTTTACCGACTGGCAGGGAGTGACTTAGTACACGCCAGAGAAAATGCTGCACCTTCGGGCTTGTTTTCGACCTCCATACTGATTGATAGAGGGGTTCCAAGCTCGGTTGATCACATTCATAACGCTCTTCATTTCTCTCAAGTCCATTCATCAATACCCAATATCCAGACTTGACCGTGTACTTATTCCACCTGGTCTGATCGCTTCAATTTCTTTTAAGTCGTCGTCACAGACCCATCCTCCAAGTATTTCACTGTTCTAATCTCTTCCATTATCTGAGATTAGCTCACTTACGTACCTTAATTGAGAGACTCTATCTTGGTTTGATGGTGAGGTCTAGCGACACTTAACCAGAGGGTGTGCTTCCTTGTGGCCGATCCAATAATCTTCCCATATGAGAGTCTCTTTTTCGTTACCAATAATTCTTCTTGCCCCTCTTTTTAGCAGTCTTTGGGCAGCCATCATGCTTCTCCAAGCATATGACGGTCTAGATACTTGGTTTGCTTGAAGGGGATTTGTTTTCAGAAAGTACCTTGCCTTATACACTCGAGCAAGCAGGGATTTTCGCCGTGATAGGATTCTCCAGAGTTGTTTCCCTAGCAGTGCTATATTAAAAGTCTCCACGTCCCTAAAGCCCAATCCTCCTTTCTTCTTTGCCTTGCTTAAGTATGACCATGACTTCCAATGAATCCCTCGTTTATCCATTGAGCTTCTCCACCAAAAGTCGGCTAGTACTACTGCTATCTGTGTTCACAAAGTTTTCAGTAGCAAGAAACACGACATAGTATATGTTGGTAGAGCCATGGCTATCGCCTTGATGAGAACTTCTTTTCCTCTGGGGGAAAGGAATCTGTTTTGCCAACCATGAACTCTCTGTTGCAACCTTTCCTTGACATACTTCAGCACTGAAACTTTAGCACCCCCAAACGCCTCTAGGAGTCCTAAATAAAAACCTTCTCCTCCCTCTTGGTTTATACCCAGCCGTCCTTTAACTTGTTCTCTTCTGTCCGCTGGGATAAGTTTACCAAAGTATACGCTAGACTTTTGATAATTAATCCGCTGGCCTGATGCAAGGCTGTACTTTTCTAAGATCTGAACCACCCTACCTAACTCCTCCTCGTTTTTCTTACAGTAAAACATGCTATCATCTGCGAACAATAGGTGGGATACAGCCGGTGCTCCTCTTGCCACTTTTAAACCTGTGATCTGCTTGCACCTCTCAGCTTTCGAAAACATACGGACCAGCATCTCAGTACATATGACGAAGAGATAAGGGGATAAGGGATCCCCTTGTCTCAGTCCCCTAGTAGGTTTAATGCTGCCATATGTATGTCCATTGATTAAAACCTGGTACGAAACTGTTGAGACACAACTCATCATCCTCTTCGTCCATTCTTCACCAAATCCTAGCAGCCTTAGCGCTCTTTCCAAGAATCTCCACTCTACTCTGTCATAAGCCTTTGAGATGTCCGTCTTTATAGCTATAAATTCTCCAGCACACTTATTTTTGGACTTGAGAGCATGTAGCAGTTCATGGGCTACTAGGATGTTGTCCGAGATAAGTCGGCCTTTGACGAAGGCTGCTTGAGTCTCACTTATTAGACCGGGGAGTATCTTACTCAATCTCCTCGCCAGGACCTTCGCAATTACTTTGTAGGCCACATTGCTCAAACTAATAGGTCTAAACTCAGCCATGCGCTTAGCTTTCATCTTCTTAGGTATGAGGCAGATGTTGGTCTTATTCATTTCCTCCTCCATCCTTCCAGTCTCCATAAAACCTTGGACCATTGTGACCAAATCTGGCCCTACTACCTCCCAAAATTGTTGGAAGAAGGAGCCGCTCATTCCGTCCGGACCCGGACATTTGAATGGATTGATTCCAAATACTGCCTGTTTAACCTCTTCAGCCTTCACCGGTGCCATCAGCTCATTATTCTGCTGCATACTGACTGTCGTCATACCTTCCTGCCCCACATCCGATTCCTCTAATTGGATGACAATGTCCTCAGATGCAAATAGTTTCTTGAAATAGCTTTCTGCGACATTGCCCAAGTCTTTTTCTGCAAACCATTCTCGGTCCTGATCATCAAGGAGGCTTGTGATTCTGTTTTGGGCTCTTCTATTTTTGGTTGTGGCATAGAAGAACTTGGTACTTCTATCTCCCTTCTTTACCCAGTCCACCTTGCTTTTAAGCTTCCAAAACTCCTCCTCATTCCTATATTCAGCATACAGTTCCTGCTTCATCTGAACTATGTCTTGGATGTCGCCAATTATACCTTTAGAAGTCTGATCAATTTGGAACTGTAGCTCCTGAATCCTCTTTGCATAGTTTGTCTGATGTGTCCTTTTCCATATGGACATTGATTTCCTGCATCCTCGGATTTTATCTATCATTGTTCCTTCGGCATCAGCTTATAACCGCCTCCAGGTTTTTGTCACATCTTCTCTGAATTCCTTCTTTTTGGCTAATCTATAGTCATATTTAAATTCGCCCCACTTCCTTCTTAGATCTCCTACCAGACAATTCATAAGTGGGCTATGATCAGAGTGAACTCTGGCTAGATAAACTGCCTTCGCCTCCGCAAATATCTCTGACCATTCCTGATTAGCCACAGACCTATCTAGTCTGCATTGGACCAAATGATTTTTCCGTTGTCCATACCATGAATATGAGTGACCTGTATGCTTTATCTCCCATAAACCGCAAATTTCCAGCATCTATCTAAACTCTCGGCACATCTCGCCTTTCCTTAGAACTCCCCCCAGCTTCTCCTCCGAATCAATCAGTTCGTTGAAGTCACCCGTCAACATCCACGGTCCTTGCCTTTCTAACCCAATTCTTACTAACCATTCCCATACTCTGCTTCTATTTTTCCTTACTGGATCTCCATACACACCAGTTAAGAAGAATTCTTTATCCTCCCACTTCACCAGACCGTCAATCATCTTTCTATCTGAATGAAGAATCTTTGTCGAACATGTTTTCTTCCACATTAATGCTAGACCTCCACTCTTTCCGATTGGTTCCACTGTGTGTAAGTCCATGAAGCTCATTCTCTTAACAACTCCTTCTAGATATCTTCTTCTTTGTTTGGTCTCACAGAGGAATATTATCTCAGGTAAATACCGACCATGTATTTCCTGTAGATGTCGAACTGTCGGGGTATTCCCCAGCCCCTGACAGTTCCAGCTCAACAGCCTCATTGAGATTTCGAAGGGTTGGTATTAACCATTAACCCTTTTTCTTTTTGTTTCCACTATCACCAGCCGTTTTACCAGCAGAGTGAGTCGTGTCCTGTGCTGCCAAAATGGCAGAATGAATCTTCTGTCCTGAAGACTTGTATCCATGCTCCGGATCCTTGTCCCCCAATCTAAGAAACATAGACGAGGAACCTTCTACCAACTCTCCTTTCTCCTGCCTAGCTTTCTTGGCTCTTCTCTCATCACTCCCACTGAGTCTCCTCTTCCTTATGAGGTTATAGTCCTGAGACTCTTGTTCACCTACTCTTGGAGATAGCCTACCCAACCTTTCAAATACTCCTCCGCTGCTCCTAGCTTGTTCACTACTGTTTTCGCCTTTCTTCTTCTCTAACCCGGACTTAGGGGAGCTTAATCTCTCGAAAACTAATTTGATTTTTGGCCCTTCTCCACTTCCTTCTGAGGGTATTTTCCTCGTGTTACTGCCCTTTTTCTCTGTTGAGCGGGAACCTTCTATGGATCTGCTTTTCCTACACGAGGAGTGAACTGACTCACCTCCACTAGTTGAGCTTCCCCCAACACCTTTCCTACTTGGATCACTGTTATCTTTCTTCCTCCAAACCAGCTTTGGGTCAGGTATCTCCTTTCTTGACAGGTTATGAGTTTTTTGTCCCCTTCCTCTGCTGATTTTACTACCTGTCCTCTGAGGAGCTACCTGACTTTGTATAGGAATAAATGATTCTGAGCCCCACTCACTTAACTTCCCACCATCCTCATCCTCTTTACCTTTCCCTTTGTCCAAAGCTCTTGCCCTTGCTTTCTCTGAATTTTTACCTGACCACATCTTACTTCCGCCTTCTTCTCTCTTGTTCAGCTCGGCTTCCTCTTGCATTTGAAGTGGGCAGCAGCTTTGGTCGTGTGTTAGCCGTTTACAGATGAAGCACACCTTTAAAAACTTCTCATACTCCAAATAACCATAGATCTCCTCTCCTGATCTGAATCGGGCTAGTTTCCTGAACTGAAGCGGGTTGTCCGCTTTAACCCAAGCGTGGACTCTCACGTATTCCAGTGAATCCGAGTTCTTAGCATGTAACTCAACCCCATCCATCATTCCTAGCGGAGCAATGAGACTTTCAACCGCTTGCTTCTTCAATAGATGGATAGGAAGACCTCTTATTCTTATCCAAAATGGAACCCTATTTAGGAAATCAGAGTCTGGTTTCGGTGTCCACTGGTCCAGAACTACAATCCAGCCATTTACAAACCATGGCCCTTTAGTTAGCACGAAGCTTAAGTCTCTCTCGCTTTGGAAGATAAACTGGGCTCAGTAGCAAGCATGATGTTCTCCGCAAGGAGTCTGTCCGGTATAAAAGCTGATTGAGAGTGGGAGACTATGTGGGATAAGATTTCCTTCATTCTGTTAGCTATCAATTTCGCGATTACTATGTAGACTGTATTTAGGCAAGAGATAGGCCGAAAATCAGTGTTCCTCGCCGCGTTGGGGATCTTCGGTATAAGCACAAGGTTGGTGGAATTCCATTTTTGAAGGATCCGACCTGAAGTGAAAAATTCAGAGACAGCTTCACAAAATTTCCGGAACAATCACATGCCAACACGCAGTAAAAAATTCAGCCGAATACCCGTCAGGTCCACTGGTTTTGTTCCTTGGCAGGGAGAAGAAAGAAATTCGAATTTCCTTGAATGAGAAGTGCTTCGTTAAGCTCAGCTTATGCAGTTCGGAACAGTGGAACTGAATCAGAAGGTAGATGTCGTCTTGTAGGAACATAGGAGGAGGCTTGACTGGTCCCAACCAAGACTGAAATCAACACAATGGGCATGAATAGATTCATGCGGATCAAAACGGTTTCCAGCCTCGTCCTCAAGGAAGTGAATATGATTCAACGAGTTTCTAGGATCTGCCATTTTGTGATAATATGAGGTACCACAGTCACCATCCATAGTCCACAATATCCTTGATCGCTGGAAGAAAAGGTCCTCTTCTGGCTTTGCTAAAAGCTGCCATTTTTGCATTGTCACAGCTTCCGCTCAGCCAACAACGAGGACATGTTTACAAACAGAGAATTCTGGATTTGAAGAAGCTTCTCGTGAGCCTCCTTGTGCGCTTTTAGATACCCGAGTAGTTGTCTCATCTGAAAGTTCTTATCCATTTCATTATGATTTTTAGCTTTCTTGAGACCATGAACTATGCTGATCCCACCACAACAACTTAATACCATTCATTAGGAAATGAGGGTATGACGTCTGGATTTTTGATTAGAAGTTTGAATAACTTGAAATCTTTCTTCCTTCTTTATATAGCGGGATTCAAGACAATACCAGAATAAGCATGGTCAGAAAAACCAGGCTCACCGGAAAAAAACAAGAGACAAAGGAAAACAGTCAATCCAGAAATCTTTCTCATCACACGATATAGTTTCCTTTCTATCGTATTCTCCTTCTGCATATTACACCATGTGTAAGTTGAACCTTGGAAGTTTAGGTCCTTGATTTCTGCTCTCCTTAAACAGTCCCTGAAAGTCTGCATTTTCCTATTTGTGAGATCGTGATCAGACCAAAGATTTGTATTCGTGGATTTGGACTTTGAATGAAATAGATAATATAGATTTCCTATGAATCAAATATATATTTAGGATTGATTGTCGAGATCGAACTTATACAATAGAAACAAAGTATACAAATGTGATTACATCTATTAGTCGAAGTGTTTCTCTTGAAGTTAGAATGAATGTGAATGAGTTCTCTTTTCCTTTAAATAGCCTCGACCTCGATCTTCTTGTTCTGATTTTTCGGCATCTCGTTGGCGAGGATCTCCCCCTCTCTCCCCGATTCGCGGAGGTTGTTTTAACCGACCATGACTTGGTCATCACTCAAAACTGTCGCCGAAGTCGATCCCTGACGAGCTCGACCTGTTTTGTCTGATACGTCGATCGATTTGGGCCTCTGTTGATACGTGGCTCAATGGGCTCGGATATTAGCTTGGGCCTCTATTCTTTTTTCTTTATTGGCCGGATTCCCTAGAGGGAAATCCTGTACCAACAATAGCCCCAGCCCATTAATTTGATGATATGAAGTTAATGGGCGATTGCTAACATCAGGAAGCCGCACCCCGTCTTTGATAATGACGCCCTATTGATTATGTCGCTCCTACCGTAGATCTTGTCTTAGATGAACGGACAAGATACAAGACACGGGCTCGTCTGGATAACTTGCATCGTGTGAATGATTTCGAGGGGATGATATTTAAGATTTTATTATCTAACCGTCGATCAGGTCAATCTTTGAACGGTCAAGATCCGAGGTCGTAACATGCTTTATCGACTTCAATTTGTGGAATAGTGACGTGGCCTTCCACTTCTCGTTTGTGACCGTTGATCTCGAATCAACAGTATAAATTGTGAGAATATGAAAGATCCCCAAGATCTGGATCTCTTCGAGAGGCGATTAAATTACTAATCATTATTGCGAATTCAAAATAGAACAATTAGGATCTGGAGATACGAAAGATCCCATCGATCTGGAGGGATAAGAAGCACGATTTGGCTTTAAATAGAAGTTATTCTGCACGATTCCCACTACGGATCACACTACATATCGGCAAAGGTAACTTCTTCTCCATCCCATTTTAGCTTTTCTTTCTCGCTCTAGTTTTTTTAGAATTTTTACGTTTTCTCATAGCTCTTTCTCTCTAAAGTTTTTCTTCTTCAAATACCTTCTTTTCTTCGGTTTCGATATCACATAATATATGGCTCCGAGAAATACAGCGGTAGCGAGCACCAGTTTGTCGGCGGAGCCGCATGGCCCGCACCCGAAGTCTTCCCTAAATCCATGGCATTTGCAGAGGCTGAGAACGAAGTATAGAATTCTGGCGGGAGTCGAGATGGTGATTCTTTTGACGGAGTCGCCGGAGAATGTCAGGAAGGGCTACTTTTGCGCCTTCTACACTTACTTCGACAACTGCGGGTTATTCTTTTTGATCCCCCGTCTTGTCTCGTGGGTTCTGGAGCAACTTCAGCTGGCCTTCCCACAGATGACCCAAACTTCGTCTGATATGTTATCGGGCACGGGGTTAGGGCCGCCGAGGAGGGAATCGAGTTCGGAGCCGAGGAGCTCATGAGATTCTGCCAGGTAAAGCATAACGTCCGAGCCCCGGGAACATATTATCTCTCTCCCCGTTTTGGGAAAATTCTGGAGGATACACGGGGAGAGACATCTGGAGGGACCATTATTTCTTCTTCAAGATTAACAACAACTCGGTCGGAGACTTCGACTTCTCCATTATTCCGACGCGATGAGCTGTTAGCGTAGGTTAGATCTTAGGGTTTTTTTGTTAGCTCGATTCGTTTATAGGAACGTAGAACCACTGCTAATTTCCTTTCTTTTTTGTTTTGTAGAAGCTTCTGAGTCGCTTTCTCTGAATACCCGATCACGAAAAGCTTGATAGCTCGCCTTCGGTGAGGACCTGGTGACCTGGTATTTGTTGAGAATAATGAAGCATTCTTTCAGTTGGGGGATGTGATCCTCGCACATGGACGATTTGACCAACATATCGTCGATGTAGACTTCCATGGTTTTACCCAGTAGTCCGGAGAACATCTTGTTGACGAGACGCTGGTAGGTGGCTCCTGCGTTCTTTAGCCCAAAAGGCATGACTTTGTAGCAGCATGTTCCTCGATCGGTTATGAACGAGGTCTTTTCTTGGTCCTCGGGGTTCATCAGTATCTGATTATACCCAGAGAACACATCCATAAAGGATAATAGCTGGTGGCCTGTTGTAGCCTCGACCAAATGGTCGATGTGTGGGAGGGGAAAGTTGTCTTTTGGACATGCCTTATTAAGGTCTGTGAAGTCAACGCAGACTCTCCACTTCCTGTTCTTTTTCTTAACCACCACAGGGGTCGCGAGCCAGTCGGGGTATTTCACTTCCCTAATCGATCCGATTTTCAGCAGACGATCGACTTCGTCATTGACGGCTTGGGCTCGTTTTGGACCGAGCTTACGACGTTTTTGCCTGACCGGTTTGTAGATCGGGTCGACATTTAGCCCGTGACTGGTTACATCGATATCAATTCCTTTCATGTCCGCTGAGGACCAAGAAAATGACTCGACATTTTGTTTTAGGAAGGCGATCATCTCGTTTTTAACCTATCCGGATAGGTCAGCTCCGATGCCGACGAGCCTTTTGGGGCGAGCTTCGTCTATGCAAACTTGAGTCGTGAGGTCCTTTGGGGGTCCTCTTTGACTAGGGTCATTAGATTTTTTATTTCGCATTTTGGCGAGCTCCTCTTCTTTCTGTAATTGCTATGCGTGGGATTTTTCGATCTGCTTGTATCCGTTCATGTAGCAATTTCTGGAAGTCTTTTGACTTCCGCAAATCGTTTTCACTCATTTCGGAGTTGGAAACTTAACACACTGATGGTAAGTCGACGGTATAGCTTTCATATTGTATATCTAGGGTCGACCCAAGATGGCGTTATAGGGAGCTGGCCGGTCTACTACGACGAACTCTGTCATTCTTCGTACTCCTCCAGCTATTACTGGGGCAAAGACCGAGCCCATTGAGTATGTTGTTTCACCAGCGAACCCTACTAGGGGTATCTTTCCTTCGAAAATTTTGGAGTCCTCGAACTCCATCTTTTTAAATGCGTCATAAAAGAAAATGTCGACCGAACTTCCTGTGTCGATCATTATGCTTGAGAGCTCGACATCCCCAACAACTAGGCACACGAGGAGCGTATCCTCATGCGGTTTGTCGAGGTCGAGTGTCTCGCTCTCATAGAAGGTGATCTCATGATCATGATCTTGCATTGGGATATTCTTTGGAGGGCTTTGATCGAATTAATCGAGTCTCGGCATAGCTTAGTGCCACCGAAGATGAAGTCGACTCGTTTAGGGGGTATAGCCCGTACACCCCCCCCCCCAAAGACAGGGGAGATTGATTCGTGAGCGTTGGATTTTCCTAGGAGCTTGAGGTAGGGATAGTGCCGACCCTTATGGAGTGCCGCATAGACTGATTTCACCGAGAATGACCTCGAATCGTTTTCGTGACCCCTGGGGAAGTGCCTTGGGCGACCCTGCCTCCTTGGATCATTCTCTTTTATTCTGAGAAGGTTTTTTAACGTTCAATTTTTTTGGTCGATCTAGTTTCCTTTTTGTCGGAAGGTGTTTCCTCTTCGACCTCGGACTCTTGGTTATTTTCGGCTTCTCGTTTTTGGGCTTCAACCTTGGCTCGGGTGTAGTATTCTTCGTCGAATGACCCTTCTTGTTATGGAAATCACATAACTTGTCTTTGTCGAACTCAAACTTCTGCGAGCTCTTCGGGCTTTTGACCGCGTTAACAGTCCCAGATTTACGAGAATCTTTTTTAGAGTTCGAGCTCTGTGAACCTAACTGATTCTTTTCTTTTTGATGTTTTGCTCTGAGGACCACAGTTTCATCCTCTAAGCGAGCGAAGGCCAAGGCACGATGAAGAGCATTGTCGAGAGTCAGCGGTTTGCGGACTGTTATTTCCTCGCGGAACTTGGTTGAGTACCACATCCCGCATCTCAATGCCTCTATTTCTACTTTGTCGTTTGGGTTCGCGATTTTGGATTTTATTTCCTTGAATCGGTCGATGTACGAGCAAAGTGTTTTGTCGGGTCGTTGAGATACGCCGAACAGGGCTGCCTCAGTGTTCTTGACCTCGATATAGACAGAGTAGTGCTTAAGGAATGCCGTCATGAACTGGGTGAAGTTGTCAATAGACTTCTCTTCTAATCCGGCAAACCATTCTAGAGCTGAGCCCGATAGCTTCTCGGCGAAGATTATGCTGAAAGCAGGTTCTCTTTCTTCGTCAGTCATGTATACTCCGGACATCGCTAGTCTGAACGCTCTTATGTGAGCTTTAGGGTCCGATTTTCTCGAAAAATCTGGGAATTTTATTTTCTTGATCTCGCATATCCTTGTGAAGGCAATTCGATCGGTGAATGGCGTTTGACGCGTTTCTTCGATCACTCGATCGATATCAGGTGCCACGCTAATGGCCATGTGAACTCGTGAGCTTAAGCTCATGAATTGGGTGTTGGCCTGCTCGATGTATTGTCTGAGCATGTCATGTTTGTCACCCGCCGTGGGAGCGAACTGTCTTTGCGGTTGGGTCGACAGTCGTCCATTAAGGATCGGATCGACCGGATCGATCTTATCGGGTCGACTCGAGGCGTTTGGAATGGTGTCGGATTACATCCTATGGGATATCCAGAGCTTGAAGCGAAATCCGAGCCTCCAAGCTGCCTTGGCCTAATGCCGGAATCGTTCGGCAAGGTGGGCGGTCCAGGAAGTGGTCGGTTTGCCGATCCATTCGGATCTATGATTAGCGGGCTCGAGCTGAATGGAGTCGGTGTCACCGTAGATGTCATCGTAGGGTAAAAACCGCTGTTCAATGTACCAGCCATATTTCCCGATATTCTGGGAGGTGATATCACCTGAGAGAAGTCCAAACCTGGTCGTGGTGGAGGACTTAGAAGAGGTCGTTGATCACGCGTTGATCGATCTCCATTATTTTGGCTTACAATTTCTTCGAAACGGGCATTAATGCGCCGTTCCTGTTCGGTGAGATGGGTAGCTAGGGCATGCTTAGCGATCTCTTGGGGCCAGGCGTTAGGTTTGTTGCTTTTCGTCGATTTACCAAGAGGTTGAGCATCGTACGGATTTCAGCGAGGTCGTATGGACTTTGTCGCAGAGGCAAATGAGGTTGTGGCAGGCTGGATCTGAGCGTCCCGGATCCGCCTCCCGATGTGGAGGCAGTGGTGGATTCAGTCCTCATCCAGACCCAGTTCATGTTTGGATCGTTAGTTCCTGACAAGACATTTGTCAGAGTCTGGCCCATCGCGACTGTTTGAGCGACTGGGCTGATTGGTGCCGAAGTCGTGGAGACGGAGACAGAGCTCGTCATCACGCCATTGGTCTGACCCGTGGTGTTTACTCCGATGGTGTTCTGAGGAACGTTGCCGACCACTTGCTGGTGATCGACTGGAGGCATGGCGTCGGAAGAGCCGGGTTTGTCAAGATTCATCTCGATCTATCGAACCCTGGATCTGATTCTTAAGATAGGAAGATCTACGGTAGTCCCCACAGTCGGCGCCAAATGTGAGATCGTGATTCACACCAAGGATTTGTATTCGTGGATTTGGACTTTGAATGAAATAGATAATATATATTTCCTATGAATCAAAGATATATTTAGGATTGATCGTTGAGATCAAACTTATACAATCGAAACGAAGTATACAAATGTGATTAGAGCTATTAGTCGAAGTGTTTCTCTTGAAGTTAGAATGAATGTGAATGAGTTCTCTTTTCCTTTAAATAGCCTCGACCTCAATCTTCTTGTTCTGATTTTTCAGCATCTCGTTGGAGAGGATCTCCCTCTCTCTCCCCGATTCGCGGAGGTTGTTTCAACCGACCATGACTTGGTCATCACTCAAAACTGTCGCCGAAGTCGATCCCTGACGAGCTCGACCTGTTTTGTCTGATACGTCGATCGATTTGGGCCTCTGTTGATCTGTGGCTCAATGGGCTCGAATAGTAGCTTGGGCCTCTACTCTTTTCGCTTTATGGGCCGAATACCCTAGAGGGAAATCCAGTACCAACACTATCAATGTTTTGGGAGCAAGCAGCTTACTTTTCGAACGACGATAGGACCTGATTAAAGTCATCAAGATTGATCCAATACCTATCCCTGACCACACCCCTCTCCGCAAAGGACATAATCTCCTCTCAAACGACTGATGCACATCCTCATCATTAGAAGCATACACGATTAAAATGACAACCGAATCAATCTCATCCGGCAATTTATCCTCACAAAAAATCATCTGCAGTGACTTAGATAAGATAGTAACCTGAACATTCATGTGCCATAATATCCATATTTTCTCCAAGTCCGATAAGTCATAGTTATCCAAAAATAAACTTAGTACTCTTCCGCTTCTTGACATGAGTTTCAATAATGCCGCCAAAACAGGGTTATTATTACAAACCCACTTTTTAAATCTGCTACGATGTGAGGAGATGTTAAAAATGCGGACACTCCAACAAAAGAGATCTATATACATAAATTAGTGGTTTTGGGGGCTCTTGCCCCGGTTCAAATCCTTCTTGTTCTTTTTCTTCTTTTTCTTAGCCAGGGAGAAATATTTGATTAACTTCTCCAATTTATATTCTTCTTCTCGTCCCACTCCATCCGTCTTCTTAATGGCCAGGAAGTGGGCAGACTTAGTGAGTTTGTTTACCACTACCCAAATGGTGTCTCGCCTGTTCTTCGTTGGGGGCAACCCGGTCACAAAATCCATTGTAATATGATCCCACTTCCATTCCGGTATGGGTAAGCTCTGAAGTAGTCCACTAGGCACTTGGTGCTCTGCCTTTACTAATTGGCATATGGGACATTTGGCCACCCACTCCGCAACGTCTTTCTTCATACCGACCCAATGATAATACCTTTTCAAGTCACGATACATCTTGGTCTGTCCTGGGTGGATTGAAAACTTAGAACGATGTGCCTCCTTCAGAATTTCCTCTTTTAGTCCCTTCACATTTGGTACACTTACTCGTCCGTTGACCACTATCGTGCCATTATTGGAGAACTGGTACTCCGTACGGTCATGGTTGGCGGCCTTTATTAACTCTTTGTCATGTTCTTGCGCTAACTTCACTCGATTCAGTAAGTCCGCCTGGTCTGTGGCGCTCATCCCCAAGGGTTCTTTGTCCACAACTAAGGCGTTCAGGTGTAGGGTCCCGATCATTCCGACAAGTTCCCTCACTTC
Source organism: Orychophragmus violaceus (assembly GCA_030180135.1). Classification (NCBI taxonomy): domain Eukaryota; kingdom Viridiplantae; phylum Streptophyta; class Magnoliopsida; order Brassicales; family Brassicaceae; genus Orychophragmus; species Orychophragmus violaceus. The sequence continues at coordinate 63,814,086 of CM058240.1, read as the reverse complement.
TTTCTCCTTGGCTACTTCCGTCCTCTTCCGGCTCAAGGCGTCCGCTACGACATTGGCCTTACCAGGGTGGTAAGCTATGTCTACATTGTAATCAGCTATTAACTCCATCCATCGTCTTTGTCTCAAGTTCAACTCTGGTTGTGTGAACACGTACTTCAAACTTTTTTGATCCGTCAGAATTTGCACCTTGGCGCCATAGAGATACGACCGCCATATCTTCAGTGCGAATACCACCGCAGCCATCTCCTGGTCGTGGGTGGGGTAATTTCCTTCATGCTTCTTGAGTTGTCTTGAGGCATAGGCAATGACTTTTCCTCGCTGCATAAAAACACACCCAAGACCGGTAATGGAAGCATCAGTATAAACCACATAGGGTACCTCATTTTTGGGCAGGGTGTGGATTGGTGCCCTCGTCCCTTCAACGTCAAGAAACTCTTCTCTGCCGGTTCTGACCACTCAAACCTGACCCCCTTTCTGGTCAGTTGGGTCATTACTTTGGCCATGCTGGAGAACCCGTTAATGAACCTCCTATAATAGCCGGCCAACCCCAGGAAGCTCCTGACCTCGGTGGCTCTCCTGGGCCTTGGCCACTCCCTAATAGCCTTGATCTTCTCCGGGTCGACGGCCACTCCTTGTTCCGAGATTATGTGGCCCAGAAATCCAATACTTCTGTTGCCATAAACTGCACTTACTTAATTTAGCGTAGAGCCTCTGCTCTCTTAACCGTCCTAGTACCTTCCGGAGGTGATCCTCATGCGCTTTCCGGTCTTTGGAGTAAACCAGAATGTCGTCTATAAATATGATCTTGAACTCGTCCAGCCATTCTCGAAAAATTCCGTTCATCATTTTCATGAATGCTGCTGGAGCATTGGTTAGTCCAAACGGCATAACCATGAACTGATAATGGCCGTACCTGGTTCGGAATGCGGTCTTTCTCACATCCTCGGGAGGGATCGGGATTTGGTGGTAACCTGAAGCCAAGTCAACTTTGGAAAAGACCGTGGCTCCTCGTAATTGGTCTAACAACTCATCAATTCTCGGCAATGGATACTTGTTCTTTACCGTGACTTTGTTGATTCCCCGGTAATCAATGCATAGTCGAAGGCTCCCGTCTTTCTTCTTTACGAACAGGACCGGCGCTCCCCAAGGTGAGCTACTAGGCCGGATGAACCCCTTATCCAGAAGCTCCTCTAATTGCTTCTTGAGTTCAGCCATCTCAGCTGGCGCCATGCGGTATGGTGCCTTGGAAAGTGGAGTCATCCCCAGCTCTATGGTGAATGGATCGGACCGGTCGGGAGGTAAGCCCTCTAAAGTCGCGAACACATCCTCAAATTCTCGTGCAACCGGGATTTTTCCAATCTCCTTAACGTTCTTACCCTCCGTAGTTGTGATGGTCGCTAGGTACGCCTTGCAACCTTTGCTTATTAGCTTCCCGGCTTGGATGGCTGAGATTACCAGACTTCCATGCGTTGGCTTGATTCCTTGGAACCGGATCCTCCCTTCCGGCTGCTCGAACCATACTCGTCCGCGGTGACAGTCAATTGTGGATCGGTAATACCCCAGCCAGTCCATCCCCAGAATTACATCATGATGCTTAAGTTTGATCCCATAAAGGTTGGATGGCATGTATACATCTCCAACCATGACGGATATCCCACATATCAGTGATATATCATGGTTTTTCTAGGTTTTCAACCATGATATAGTTGTGTATATTGAGTCTTTAACCTGGTTTTTCGAGTCTATTGAGTCTTCTACAGGTAGGCTTGCGTTTGGAGCAAAGAGCGGGATTATAGGACGTTTCTGGTGATTTGTGCAAGGAGCTGAAGTTGGTGTCTCGGCCACGACTGGATGTCGACCGACACTGACTTTGGTGTCGGTCGACATTGAGCGCGAGAGAAGTTATACGCCGAGTTTAGACAAGTTTTGAAGAATTGCATAAAGACCGAAGTTTCCCCTAATTCTAATCGGACCCCAAAATGAGTTTAGGAGTTTTAATTAGGTTTCCAGACTCATTATTGAGTTTATCTTGTTCTTACTTTGTTCTTGCTTTTGGAGATTGAGAGATTTGCTAAGGGGCTGATTCTTGCTACTTGTAACCTTTGAGAGAAGGATTTTGATCCCCTTTACTTTATCTATTCAGTCTTTTGGTTTTCTATTCATGATGTGTTGTTTTATTGATAATATGTCTGAGTAGTAACCGAGTTAGACTTAAGGATTCTCATAAAGGTTTTATGCATGTTTTGATTGATAATATGTCTGAGTAGTAACCTAAGTCGTTTTTATTTATTTGTTACTGATTTTTTTTTCGGTTTGGTTTGTTTTGTTGCTCGGGAATCGATTTCCACATCCAGTGTCGACCGACACCCTCCATTGTGTCGCCCGACATCGACCTCGAGACAGTGTTTTGAAGTTTCTGTATGCCTAATCGTCACACCCGAAGCAACCAGAGCAAAGAACTTTTGAACCTCAGACTTGAGGAGCTTGCTAAACTTGAGAGAACGAACAGAAAGGGTCAAAGAACAAGAATGATGAACAACCGTTTGATTCTGAGACCAGATGCTGAGGGAGTTCTGAGAGACCCACAGAACAACCCGTACAATGATCAGGGGCAAAGGATTGATGCTGAGGGACGCGTAATCCCTGAACCTGAGCAGCTTCAAGGAGAGGGGCAGATGGTCAATGTTGGAGGTAATGGACATTAACCTAATCCTCTTGCTGCTGAGAGGACTTGCTGATTACAACCGACCGTATGAGCTTTATGCTAACCGGTCAGCAATTGTACCTCCTCCTTTTGAGAGGAATGACTTTGAAGTCAAGACTGTCTATTACACACTTCTGAGGCAGAATCCTTTCCATGGTCTTCCCAATGAACAACCCATAGACCACATTGAAGATTTTGAAGCCTTCGTCACTAGGATAAAGCACAATGGAGTGGGTTATGATTTCCTATACCTTAAGCTTTTCCCATACTCTCATGCTGGAGAAGCTACAGCTTGGCTTAAGCAACTTCCACCTGGGAAGTTAACTACTTGGGATGCAGTGAAGAGAGAGTTCCTGCAACATTTCTATGATGATGCTCGCTCATATCAGCTCAGACAAGATCTTCTGACATTCACTCAAGGACCTACAGAGCCGTTTAAGTCTGCTTGGGTGAGGTTTAAGAGGTACCAACGAGATTGTCCTCATCATGGATTCTCTGGAGTTCAGCTGCTGGGCATTTTCTTCAGAGGTGTGGATCTCTGGTACCAGTCTGCGTTAGATGCTGCCAGCAATAGCAACTTCAACACAAAGACTCTTGAACAAGCTAGAGTGTTGATTGAGAACTTGGTGAGCAGCAACAGTGCTAAGACTGCAGATCAGAGAAGGAAAGAGTCTGGTGGAAAGTTGGATCATCTACAGATGGCTGAGATGCAAAACAAGTTGGATTCTGTTCACAACTTGTTGACTAACAAGAAGCATGTCCATTTTGCTCAGGATATTGAAGAGTTTGGACCTGAAGAAGGTTGCACAGAAGAGGATATGAACTACATTAGTGGTTCTGGATTTCAAGGAAACATGTTTGGAAACCAGCAGAACAACAAGTTCTTTAATGGTGGACAGAAAAGTGCTTTCACAAGCAATCAAAACTCTTCTGGATATTGTCAGAATGCTGGTTACCAAAAGCCTTTTCAGCAGAACAACTCTTACCAGAGGACATATGGATCATCCTCCTATCAGACACCTCCTGCTACCAATGCTCGTGAGAGCAAGCTGGAAGCTATGATGGAACAGCTGCTAGAGGGTCAGACAAAAACCACTGTGGACTTCAACAAGAAGCTTCATGCTGTGTATGAAGATCTGAATGGGAAGTTTGAATCTTTGAGTACTCACATGAAGCAACTGGACACCCAAGTGCATCAGATTTCAAGCTCAGTTAAGGGGAAGAATGTCATAGACACCCACATCAATGCTTGGTCAGTTCATATTGATGATGGGTCGAATCAAGGAGAAAATTTTGAGATTAATGAAGGATTATTGTGTTTTTCAAGGTTCAATTCCCAAATTACAACCTAACACATAATCTTAAACAGATCTAGGTTCTTACAAAACGAATCATAAAACCAACCTGATCTTTACCTTTTGCAGCGGAGTGATTGGTGGTAATGACAAGATCAGATTAGAGCTGATGAGAATCGGCTCCTCCTCAAGTATCCACACTCTTACAAGCAAGGGACGGCTGCTAGACCAAAGAGATGGATGATCAGAGAGAGAGGTTTGAGAGAGAGATGAAAAATGCGGCTACCAGGGAGAAGAAAATCGCAGGGATCATTAATCCCCTTAGGTTTTTCAAATCCTTAATCTCTCATTAATGGGCCCAAGTCATTTGACTAATGGCTCATTAATCATTTGGGCCCAAGACACAAATCAGGCAAAAGCCTGCATTTTGTCTGGCCCAATTCTCTGATCCAATACAGTAAATGCCACTGCATCTTACCGTATTTATTCCATTTAACTTTCCCGTTAGCTATGGTGTGTGACCCTTAGGGATCATACAATACTGGTAATAAGTCCTAAACTTATAGATCATGAGCGGGCTCTAGCAAGTCATCATGATCACCCAGTATTTATGACTTATGTCTGATCTCGACACTTATCATACTTTCTAGAGATAGTACGGTAGATTTCAGGACATTCCCAACAATCTCCCACTTGTACTGGAATTCTACAAAGGACATTCCCAACAATCTTCCGATTGTACTGGAATCCTACATTCCCTAATCCTTTTGTCTCAATATCTCGATCTGGCATAAGGCAAGATGCGTGTCATCCTTATATAGCCAGACCATGTTTATCGGACCAGATTTGATACTGACAATGCAAACGACTTGGGCAAGTCCGTTTGGGAATGGCCATTCTCTTACCAGCTATCAAATCTCCGATTGGCCTAGAGATATTACCTCCGTTAAACGGCAGGGACAAATCCCATCTTGTTCCATCACTATGAACTACACAATTCATAATACACCCAACCAAGGTCCGTATAGCTCCCAGTTACGAAACAGCGTTAGACAATGATCAAAGCGCATTACTCCATGTGCAGCCACATGCATGCGAACTCAGGTCTAAGGATTATACTCTATAGTCGTATATGAGAACTTCTTATGACACAGATATTAATATCTTGCAGAGTTCTCATCTTGCGGGCCATGTCCGGTCATATGCTCCCCTACATATACCTATGTGTCGACTTTGATGCCGCGCATCTATGACCCCTCGAAACTTGGTCATAAGTCTCAACAGGTTGTTGGTGTTCCAATTTCAACAACCTTCGACTATGGACACTATGATTTATGTCACTTCGTTAAATATGGGGTTTCAGGATCAAGTCTACTCATGTACTTCGATAGCCCATATATAGTGACATGAATCATTTTGGAACGATTATTTTATATCACAGTTAAAATAATCCAGAAATAAAAATTTCATTAACATTTTAAAATGTTTACATGAACCTTTCAAAACAACTAAGTAAAGCCCTTTACAAACTCCCACTGAAATTAAGACTACATCTTAATTTCACTCATCCTACAGCTACAGTCCGCGACTCGTGCTTAGGCATAAGGAGTGGCTTCGTTAATAGATTAGCAACGTTCTCATTCGATGAAACTTGCTTATCTACTTAACACCTCTGTCATTTATCTCACGGAATAGGTTACACCTATCCTCAAGGTGTTTGGACCTATGATGTGCAGCTAGTTTCATCTATGCTGGGAATCACATCAAGTTCAGTGATGAACTCTTCTTTCCAAACAACCTCTTTCGCCGCTTCTCAAGCTGCGAAATGTTCAGCTTAAGTCATGGAGTCAGCAATAGTGCCTTGCACCGCCAGTTAGACACAAGATATAACCGGACTGTGACCAGGAATTATCTTTGTCTATTGGAAACTTGCCTTTCAGACTCTATCGATCTATGCTGGGAATCACATCAAGTTCAGTGATGAACTCTTCTTTCCAAACAACCTCTTTCGCCGCTTCTCAAGCTGCGAAATGTTCAACTTAAGTCATGGAGTCAGCAACAGTGCCTTGCACCGCCAGTTAGACACAAGATATAGCCGGACTGTGACCAGGAATTATCTTTGTCTATTGGAAACTTGCCTTTCAGACTCTATCGATCGACTTTTAGCACCTCACTTTCTCCGTAAACCAAGAACTTATCCTTAGTATTCCTCAAATACTTTAGGATATTCTTTACGGCAATCCATGATTCTTTGCTGGATTTGACTGGTCTTTACTTGTCTTGCTTAGCATTAAAGCAACATCAAAACAAGTATGTGTCATGGCATACATGATAGATCCAATTGCCGTCGCATATGGAATCCTATCCATGCATTCAAGCTCAGCAGATATCGCAGGACACTGTATCTTGCTTAATGAATTGCCATGTGACATTGGCATAAAGCCCTTCTTGGATTGCTGATTACGTGTAGGACTTTGTCAATTTAAGAATCCTGACTTTGTCCTACCAGCTCTTTTGGATCTTTATCTTTAGATCCAAAATCCAAGAACTACGTGGCTTTACCCATGTCAATCACAAAACCAACTCCCAAGCCAGTCCTTTACCGACTGCAGCATTGGAACGTTATTTTCGAGAATCAGTATGTCATCGACATACACTATGAGAAATGCAATATTGCTCCCACATATCTATTAGTAAACGCACAGTTCCGCTTCGTTCCTGTTCAAGTCAAAACCTTGACTACTTCAACAGAACGAAGATTCCAACTCCGATATGTTTGCTTCCATCCATGAATGGATCAATGAAGCTAACTTACACATAGTGTAATTTTCGGAGTCCGGGCTCACTTTCGCTTCTTTGAATTTCGCAGATTCGTCGCTTTCAATGATCATCAGATCATGCGAACTTTCAATGATCATCAGATTCAACTAATGATGAGAAATCACTCTCGGATTAGTAACTGATTCATTCAGATCTGCGAACTTCAGGCTTTACAGGTGCAGATTCTACAGAAATCTGTAAATCCATCCGTTGCTCTCCCTCAACAGGTTGAGCAGCCTCCTGTATTTCTCGAATTTCTTCGAGTTATACTTTTACTCCCACTGTTCTTCTTGGAAAGTTACTTCCCCCTCTTAGAAAACAGAATGGACGTAAAAGTAACAAGCCTTGGTTTCCCTAGGACAACCAGCGAAGTAGCACAATTACAAATACTCAGTAAAGACGAATTTGGATCGATTCCAATCCACATTTACGTGGTGTCTTTCTACTGATATTGGTAGAACTATTTCAGCGTAAACTTAGATTTTTAGAGCGTTATTCTTAGAGAATATCATGGAAGATTCGTGTGACTCATCTTTAATCATTTCTTATAAGATCTGATTCATTCTCACAGAAACACCTCTAGGTTTTCAGGAGAATTGAGCTGTGAAACGACTTCACACTCATTCAGATGATCACACAATCAATGACTTAAGTATTCTCACTCGTGATCTAATCCAGAGTCTTAATACTTCTGTCATTCAGATTCTATACTTCATTCTGGAACTCTTTCGACCATGTCAAAGAATTCCGACTTGTGTCTCATCAAATGAACACAGTCACACTCACTGAAGTAATCAGTAGAGACAATGAAGTACGGGAAATTTTCTCTGGCATTACTGCTCATCGGACCACATACATGAGTATGTCCAATGTCCAATAAGCCTTTGGGCATTTCTCTAGCTCGGCTAAGATGGGCCCTTTGTGTTTTGGTCCAGTAAGAAGAATTCAAGTCTCATAAGATATCCATTCAAATGAGCCCAAAAGTCCATAACTATGGGGTTTCTGAATCCGACTTACTCTATGTGACCAAAACATTTATGCCAAGAAAAATCAGGTTTAATTCATCAGATTTAAACCAATTCGGTATTTATGTTATATTTAGGCACTCTTTGGTTTAAGATATAAAACCCATTCCTTGAATAGGGTGCTACAATTAACATTTCATTAAGATCAAAAGAACAAAACTTTGTCTTTATCAAAATGAAAAACATTCAAATTCTTTACAAGAAAATGAAAGACAACTCTGCTTAAAGCAGGTACATTGTAGCAATTATTAATACAAAACCAAGCCTCAAAGGCATCTACAAGTGAAAACCCTACGGCTGAGGCAGCATCCCAAGCTCCTTCCAGACTCGCAGTTCCACTTGCTCTTCCTTCAACGTTCTACTGTTGTTCAGGCTCTGCATATTATAACAAATATCAGTGCCACAATCAGTATCCAATACCTACAAGGTATAACTTGAAGTAATAACATGAATACCTGAGGAAGTAGTCTCATACATCAACTTTAACTCCTCATAATCTTCCATGAATTTAATGCAATCTCTTTTCCAATGCCCAGTCTCTTTACAGTAGCAGCACTTACCAACGTAAGAGGTATCTGACTCGGGCTCAGAAGATACACGCTTGCCATGATTCAAAATCTGGACAACTTTGTCTTCACCCTTGTCAGCTTTAGGTTTAGTAAACCTACCCTTCTCCTTCATGAGATTGTACAGGGTGCTCTTCACGTTTGGCTCAACTGTTTTGAGCATGTCATGCAGTTCAGTCAACGTCTTCGTTAAGCCTTTCTTGATATAGTCCCTTACGAACTCATCATAGCTTGACGGCAGTGACTGCAGAATGATATCAGTTGCCAATTCTTGGCTAACTGGATAATCCAGTTTCCTCAGGTTATCAATGTAACCCATCATTTTACTGATATGAGGACTTACTGGATGATCCATCGGTAGCTTGCAGCTAGTGAGAGATTTAACCAACTGGTATCTCTCCACTCTTACCTGCTCCTGAAATTTCAATTTCAGGCTGCTGATCATCTCTATTGGCGACTCCATGTTCTCATATTGCTTCCGCAAATCTGAGTCCATGGTAGCCAATATCAGACCACGCACATCTACCGCATCATTATAATGCTTATTCCAAGCATTATATACTGCATGACTGGCTTTGGATCCGATCCTCTCGGGGAGAGCTTTGTCAAGGACATAGTCCTTTCTCTCATGCCTGAGAACTAGCCTCAGGTTCCGCGACCAAGTCAAGAAATTTGATCCGTTCAGTTTGTCCATCTCAAGGACATACCGGATCGAGAAAGTGTTTTGATTGTTTGTGCTTGTCATAGCTGAAATTTAGAGATAAATAGAGTTTTAGTTATTAAGTTCATAAAAGAGTAATCTTAACAACTTATAAGAAAACTCGCATTGTATTCAAAATTTCTTTGTTTAACCTCATAAGAATACAATGATTCCGAGACCCATGTTTAGCTAAATCCAAAGTGGGCCACTGGCCGTCACCCAGAATTAGCTTTACTTGGTAAGCATACACACATCTAGTTATAACCAATAACTCTCGGTTGTGAATTGGACCCGAGGCCCAAACTCACCAGATGTCTCAAGGCCCGGGACTCCCGATGGCCCAGTCAAGGAAACCAATCTCTTACAGCCAAATAATCACTAAAATCTGGGACTCCCAATGAAATTAGTGACTATATACTACTTTACTTACGCGAAAACAGACACCTCACACTGTAAGCCATATCTGTAATCAAATAAGCGTTAAGTAGCTGACAAGATTGGAAAGACATCCAAGCTTGATATTGTTTTTGAGGATTTTTAAGTTTTATTTCCAAAAATAGAAGATTACTATTTTGGGAAACTTTCTTATTTTAGAAACTTTCTAAATTTAGTACCTTTACAAAAATAGAAATTTCTAATTTAAATATTTCATTAAATATTTTGGGTTGGGTCACAAATTATAGGCCCAATTCTTGGCCCAAGACCATAGAATTCCAGCTGGCCCAATAATTTGACATAACCGATCCGGTTTATTAATTCTGGTCCAAGACCAAATTAACTATCAAAACCATCGGTTATTTACTAAACCAGACCAGCTCTAAATTATTTGGTCCAACCAAATCAAACTTAGACCAGCCTTCGGTTTAGGTTAAAATTCAATTTTATGAATTTAAATCCGGTTTAACCAGAAATTAAATAATACCATGTATTAAATAATTTCCAGCAAACCGCGATTCGGGTTAACCGCTTGAACCACCAATTAAATTGGATCGGTTCAGTTAAATCCAAAACCGGGAAGAAACACCTAGTGTTTTAGCCAATTTGATTTAACTTGCGGTTTAAGGCTTTAAACACACAATTAACCGCCAATTAAATGGACCGGTTAAATCGGTGTGGTTTTGGGCAACGAACCGCGAAGCTCGGTTTAACCGATTGACTATTCGCGGGACGTAAAATTTAACGGGCCAAACGATCCAACTTGGCCCATCACGATCCAACTCGGCCCATCACGATCGATCATCGATCGCCATGATCTCACGACCGTGATGATTTGAGCCGTGACGATCGCAAACCAATGATCCGATCGTCTCGTTCTCATGACCCATTAACGCATGATCGATCAATTAATTGCTCTCGGCATCACACGGCATGATCAAATACCATGATCGATTCATTCAATAAAAGCAATCACATCATAAGATCATTCACTTAATAAACGATCGCATCCCATGTGTATAACAGCCAATCATAACGCTCGCATCTCATTTTATTATGAGACCATAGCGATAATCAATAAGGCTCAATACATAAAGCGATTGCAACATATTAACATCGGCCGAAACCAAAAGCAGCGGTTAGGGTTTAATAATTGAATGGCACATTCAATTAACAACAAGATCATTCGGCCATTAACGAAATACAAACAGCCGATTAAGAGTTTAATGTTTTCATTAATCAATTTTTCTTTCAAAATCAATTCTAAACCATTAAACATTCATATGATCCAATTTCACAAGAAACCTAATGCCTAGGCTCTGATACCACTGAAGGATTATTGTGTTTTTCAAGGTTCAATTCCCAAATTACAACCTAACACATAATCTTAAACAGATCTAGGTTCTTACAAAACGAATCATAAAACCAACCTGATCTTTACCTTTTGCAGCGGAGTGATTGGTGGTAATGACAAGATCAGATTAGAGCTGATGAGAATCGGCTCCTCCTCAAGTATCCACACTCTTACAAGCAAGGGACGGCTGCTAGACCAAAGAGATGGATGATCAGAGAGAGAGGTTTGAGAGAGAGATGAAAAATGCGGCTGCCAGGGAGAAGAAAATCGCAGGGATCATTAATCCCCTTAGGTTTTTCAAATCCTTAATCTCTCATTAATGGGCCCAAGTCATTTGACTAATGGCTCATTAATCATTTGGGCCCAAGACACAAATCAGGCAAAAGCCTGCATTTTGTCTGGCCCAATTCTCTGATCCAATACAGTAAATGCCACTGCATCTTACCGTATTTATTCCATTTAACTTTCCCGTTAGCTATGGTGTGTGACCCTTAGGGATCATACAATACTGGTAATAAGTCCTAAACTTATAGATCATGAGCGGGCTCTAGCAAGTCATCATGATCACCCAGTATTTATGACTTATGTCTGATCTCGACACTTATCATACTTTCTAGAGATAGTACGGTAGATTTCAGGACATTCCCAACAATTAAGACTGCTGAACTCGTCGAAGATAGTCAAAAATCCGAGACTGTACCCCCAATGTCGACCGACACTGACATTGACGTCGGTCGACATCCATGTTACACAGATATTTTGAGTTCTCATGAAAAACGAAAATCGACCTTAACCGATTTTGGAGTCGACGTTGAGGGTGAACCAGCGAATGTCGACCGACATCAGCTTAACGTCGGTCGACATGCTGGGCGTGAAGGGCCAATTTCGCCAACATCTCGTGGCATTTCTGAAGAGAAGGCTCATAAGCCTTCTATACCTTTCCCTGAGATGTCTGTGAAATCTCACCAAGAGCTTGACGAAGCCAGACACCTGGAAGTGATGGATAAGAAGTTGAAAGAGGATCCACAAGCTGATGAGTAAGTGAGTAATCCCTAAATGAGTATCCTTGTATACATAGATACTTGGAGAAGATGCTACCTATGGACGAGGAATTGAAAGAATGGGTGGTAGTAATCCCTAAATGAGTAAGTGACGTGTTGCTGAATCAAGTTCCCAAGAAGCTATCAGATCCTGGTGTATTTGTGTTGAGTTGTTCCATCTTTTAGAATGGCTTCAAGCGTTCCTTGTGTGATTTAGGAGCTGCTTGAAATCTCATGCCATACTCAGTGGCGGAAAGACTGGGGATGACAGATTTTTCACACACTAGGATCTCTCTGGTCCTAACTGATCAGTCAAGAAGGATTCCGGAAGGAGTTCTTGAGGATGTCCCAATCAGAGTTGGAAACTATTTAGTTCCAACAGACTTTGTGGTGCTAAGGTACGATAATGAGCCGGATGATCCTCTGATACTGGGAAGGCCTTTCTTGGCCACAGCTGGAGCAAAGATTTATGTGAGGAATGGTTTGATTGATCTTCACCTGGGAGATGAGCCTCTACACTTTGAGATGGATATGCTGCGCAGGCCCAAGATTGATGGTCAAACCTTTAGCATTGAGTTGGAGCAAGAAGCTCAAATCAGTGAGACTTCAGTGTCTGATACTGGAGAAAGGAAGATGGTGGTTTCTCAAGACTCCACCCTAGCATCTTCAGAGCTTGCAAATGCTCATAAGCAGAAAGCTCCACACCGCAGAGCTCCACCCAAGCTAAGGTATGCACCTCCCAAACAAAAATCTGCTAACTCCATTGCTGTGAATGCAGGGAAACACTCTGATGCACCAAAGCTTCACTCTGATCCTAATCCCTCGTTCCTTGGACGATCTCACGCTGACATTGCTTACTCTCCACCTTGGATGAGGAGACTTTCGCAGAGGCACTCGCAGCCTCTGTCGAAACCACCGGGAGTCTAATCTCCCATCAAAGTCAAGCTAACGACTTAAAACAAGCGCTGAGTGGGAGGCAACCCACAGGTAAGTTGTATATACTAGGATTTTTGGTTTTTTTGGAGTTTTTGTGTCACGTTATGCAGAAACCGTAGCACTGTGAAGTCAGTGTCGGTCGACATGCACTCGATGTCGGTCGACATTGATTTCCGAATGAGTTTTCGAGCACGAACGATAATCGACCGAGGTCGATTTACAAAAGTCGATTTGGTCCGCTAAGGTAAGTGTCGACCGACATCAATTTGGATGTCGGTCGACATCGATTAAATCGAGGTAAGAGTAAAAACCCGAGACCAGTCTTCTTCTTCCTCACTTCTTTCTCGCCGAAATATCTTCAAAAATCTCCATCTCTCTCAATTCTTCACCATTTTTGACGATTTAAAGTTCCATTTCACTTGTTTTTCGTGCTCTATCCATTTCTATCATCAGTTTAATCGATATGCGAAGGTATGGCTCTCAATCTCCGATTTTCAGTTCGTATTCATGGAAAGAAAGCTTCGATTTTGGTTCGATTTATTGATGTTTAGGATGAATTTCTAGTGGAATGTGATTGCTTTTGATGCTGGGAATGATTATATGGAGTCAATTCATGAGATTATGTTGATGCAAAAATCCGGATTTTTAGAATCTCATGCTTGTTGGTCTGTTTGTTCATTTTGCAAATGGAACCTTGTCTGAACCAAGGAAAATGCCCACGAAGACTCTCTGCAGCCGATGTTTCTGTTTCCTCGTCCCAGGAACGCGATGCTCAAAACCAAGCACCTTGGCCTAGAATGGAAGAGAGGAAGTTCAAGATCACTTGCTTCGCTGACGAACCCGCCGTAGAGGTGAAGAAGCGAGAATGCGTCCACAGGGAAATCTTAGAGCATTGGGACGTCTATGACAGCTTGTTCTACAACGCTTGGTGTGACGTTAAGATCGAGCCCACACGGTTTCCTTGCATGACCACCATGAACAATCTGAAGATAAGATCAGATGTGGTGCGAGTCTTACGGACGATAAGCTTGGGTACCATCTGTACCAAGTACTATGACTTGTATCCGGAGCTAGTCAGACAGTTCATGGCCACAGTCTGCGTGTACTACGCCAATGATGTGGTGAGGAAGGCTTCTGAGGGGACATTGACATTCATGGCCAAGGGCAGGAGATACAGGCTCAGCCTTCAGGAGATGTGTGACATCCATGGGTTTGACAGGACGCGAGAGAGAGTCAATTTGCCCGAGCACTGGCCAGATGTGCAGCTCTTCTGGGAACACTTTGGCACCGAAGTGTATGATTCTCAGACCACGAGGCAGACCACTGTGCGACATCCGGTCTACGCTATCTTGTCTGAGTGTTTGCTAACACTATCCGGTGTAAGATGGAGCCTGGTATGATGAGGATTGCTGAGCTTTTGTTGCTCTATCTTGGGGTTGGTGGCAGTGTTGATGTCAGTGAGTTTGAGGATTATTTGGTAGCAGACGCCAACATGGGAGCTATTTTTGCTCATCATTTGGAGACCTTGACGGCGACGAAGCCTTTCACTGGAAAGGCAGTGAAGACAGAGACGGTCGGGAATCTCTTAAATCCCATCTTTGACCACTTTGAGCTTGACAGGAGTCAGATGAGCATTTGCACAAGGAAGTCCGCGATGGACTTTACACATCTGAAGAGCAGCCAGTGGATCAAGGGAGACACTACTGGGAGACAGTTCTTGTGGCGTTTCCATGATATATCTGGCGTAGAGAGCATGTTTCCCCTCCCTGCGACCGAGCTTACAGGTATCACAAATGAGCCCCTCTCACTCACTTTTTAGCCCAGTGTGTAGCTTTGTAGGGCTGTCCCGCGACGATCCACAGTACTTAGAGGCGCATCTTCTGGAGATAATGCCTCTGCTGGAGCTGCTGCCTCTGCTGCTGAGCATGAGGCTGTCCCTGCTGATACAGACGAGACCTATGGGTTTCCCGAGCTTCCATGACCAGCAGAAGACATGCCACCAGGGCAGTTTCAGAAATGGGCAGCATCTGTCCTTGATATATCATGGTTTTTACTAGTTTTAGGCCATGATATAGATGTGTTTTAGTGTCTTTTGTCTTTGTTTAGAGTCTTTTACAGGTATAATCAGGTTGGGAGCTAAATTGGAGATTATGGAGCATTTTGGAGATTTTTGGAGTGATTGGCCGAGAGATAGAGTTCACTGTCCGAGACAGAGAAAGGTGTCGATCGTTGCACTCTAGCAACGATCGTTGCACCAGCGAGATGGGCCAAAAACTCGGCGGTTTAGAAGAATCAAGATATTGCACTTTGATCCAGAAGTTCCTGATATTTACAAAGAAGCCCCTGGCCGAGATTATGCCTATATAATAGAGTTTTTAGAGTTTTTATTACGGAGAACTTCATAATTAAGAGCAGAGGATTTTTAGAGCTTTTGGGGCTGATCTGAACCTAATTCATCATCTGTATTTGGAGAAGATTTCGAACCCCTTTTACTCTTATTCTTTTATGCAATTTACTTATCATATGATCATGTTTTCATTATCTATGTCTGAGTAGATTCCTAGTTAGACTTAGGGTTTCTCACATAGGATTTCATGACTTGCTAGACTTGTTCAATTTCAGTTAAGGATTCATAACTATATCTGTTCTTCAATTTAATTGTGCTTAAAGCTAGTTCTAACCTGATCAATTAGAATCTAGATCTTAGGTTGCTAAATACGTCACGGAAGTGGGGTTTAGGAATCTGAACTAATTAAATTGGGCAATTAAACTTTGCGCAAACGAAAGTTTGGTTTAGGATAATTGTGAACATATCAAACTTGAGCTTATTGCTAGTTTAATCTGTTAGTTCTCGCAAACGGAAGTTTGGTTTGCTGCACTTAGACTTAGAGAATTATCGCAAAGGAATTTGGTTAATTCTATATCTGTGTTTTGAGTTCTAGAACTGTGCTTAATTAGATCCTTGCTGAATGAACTGCCTGCTAGTCTGATTTCCTGAGAATACCCTAGGTTTGACGCTTTTAATTACTTGCTTTCACAACCAATAATCTCTGCTACTGATTTACTTTCTCGCACTACTTTCAATACAATCACATTGCTTATTTCTAGTATTCATTCCCTACGGTTTGATTCTCTTGAGACCAAGTGTCCCTGTGGATTCGATAACCCTATATACTACTTTGACATTGCTGTACACTTGCAGTTTAGTATAGGGATTAATTCTTGACCTATCAAGTTTTTGGCGCCGTTGCCGGGGACTCTTTTGAGTCTTCGATAGGACCGAACTTAGGGTTTTACTAGAAATTTTTCGTTTTTCGTTTTTTTTTTATTTTTTTTTTTTTTTATTTTATTGACTTTTTCTCTGTTTCTCTCTGTCGCAGGTACGAATTTTGCCTTGCGTCGATCGTCGCACCCTTGCATCGATCGTTGCTAAGCGATTTGAGATTGAATCGATCGTTGCACTGATAGCATCGATCGTTGCTGGACGATTACAGACAGTTTATGCCAACGCAGAACACTCGAAGTAATCCGAACTCGAGCTTAGTTAATCTCAATCTAGAGGAACTTGGACGTCTAGAGAGGACTATTAGAAGAGAAAAGAGAGAGAGAATGGTACAAGAACGCTTGATCTTGATACCAGATGCTGATGGAATCCTGAGGGATCCAGAGAACAATCCTTACAATGCTGCTGGGCAAAGGATTGATGCTGAGGGACGAGTGATCCCTGATGAAGTTGAGCCAGAAGGCCGGATGGTAGTTCATGAGAGGACACTAGCTGATTACAATAGACCTGATGAGTTTCATGCAAACCGAGCAGCTCTAGTGCTTCCTGCTTTCGAGAGGAATGATTTTGAGGTAAAAACTATCTACTACCAACTGATGAGACAAATTGCTTTCCATGGTCTTCAATCAGAGCAGCCTATGGATCACATTGACAAGTTTGAGGACATAGTCACTGGCATGAAGTATGAAGGAGTATGCCCGGACTATCTGTTCCTTAAGCTATTTCCGCACAGTCTTGCTGGAGACGCTAGTGCATGGCTGAGACAACTGGCACCTGGTCAGTATACTACTTGGGCAGCCTTAAAGAGTGAGTTCCTGCGTCACTTCTACGACGCTGCGCGCTCAGATCAGTCCAGACAGGACATACTCACTTTTTCCCAAGGAGCTGTGGAGCCTTTGACAACCGCATGGATGAGATTTAAGAAATATCAGCGTGATTGTCCACACCATGGATTCACAGAAGTACAGCTGATTGGTATTTTCTTCAGAGGAATAGATCTCCCTTATCAGACTGCTTTGGATAATTCCAGTGATGCAAATTTCAGCACCAGAACTCCTACACAAGCTAAACGGTTGATAGAGAACCTGATTGGCAGCAATAGTTGCAAAACAATGGATGAAAGGAGGAAGAGGTCTGGTGGAACCGTAGAGAATTCTGATATGGCTAATATTAGATCCAGATTGGACACAGTCTACAATCTTCTGACAAACAAGAAAGCTGTCCACTTTGCCCAAGATGTGGAGGTGATTCAAACTGAGTTGGACACTCAGGAAGAAGAAGTGAATTTCATAGGAGGTTCCGGTTTCCAAGGTAATAGATTTAACAATCAACAGGGGAACAGATTCTCAAATGGAGGACAGAATGGAGGTTTTCAGAAGACCTATGGACAGGGTAATCAGAGAACCTATGGATCTACATCTTATCAGACTCCTCCTGCACCTACAGCCCATGAGAGCAAAATGGAAGCTATGATGGAACAACTGATGGAGAGTCAAACCAAGCTTTCTGTAGACAACAACAAGAAGCTGGACGCTGTCTATCAGGACCTCAATGGGAAGTTTGAGACATTGAGCACTCACATGAAGCAGTTGGACACTCAGGTGAATCAGATGTCCAGCTCACTGAAAGGAAAAGGAGTTGCAGACACTCATATTAAGGCCTGGTCTGTAATGATTAATGATGGATCTTACCTAGGGGAGAAATTTGAGCTAAGTACGGCTGAGTTGGTGACTGAGGAAGAATTTTCGGATTTCTGTGAAAAACTCTCGGGTGGAAGTTGTGATGATCGCGATGCAACGATCGATACACATCTGGCATCGATCGATGCAGGTCGTGAACAAGCAGAGAATCCGTGGGATGAAAATGAGATTGATGCAGAACTAGCCCGCCTATTCCCTGATACATCTGAAATCACTCCAGAAGATGTCTATGCACGAGCTATTTGGCACAGTCCCAAGGTGTCTGAAGTGATTAAACAAGAGATTGAAGAGCTGAAAAGGCTAGAAAAGAGTGGTGAAGACTTGGAAGAAATTCCATCATCTGATGATCCACCTTATCATCCATGTGTTCAGAAATATTTGAACAAGATGTTGCCATTAGATGAAGAGCTAAGAGAATGGGTGATAGTAGTTCCTCAGCATATTAGTGATGTTCTGTTAACTAAGGTTCCAAAGAAACTGCCTGATCCTGGAGTCTTTGTACTTGATTGTTCTATCTTTGAAGATAGTTTTAGGCGTTCTCTGTGTGATTTAGGAGCTGCTGGGAGCATAATGCCTTACTCTGTGGCAGAGAAGCTGGGTATGTTGGATTTTGCTCCTACTAGGACCTCTCTTGTCCTAGCTGATCAGTCCATACGAGTTCCTGAAGGACTCCTTATGGATATTCCGGTAAGAGTTGGAAACTACTTAGTTCCAACGGACTTCCTTGTGCTGAAATACGCCTGCGATCCGGATGAAGCTTTATTGTTTGGGAGACCATTCTTGGCTACAGCAGGAGCTGTGATTGATGTTAGACAGAGTCTAATAGACCTCCACCTGGGAGATGAGACACTGCGATATGAGATGGAGAAGCTGCGGAAGCCACTGATAGATGGACAGACTTTCAAGATCTTGGAAGCAGATGATGAGCAGCTGAATGAGACTGTGATAATAGATCCTGGAGCGCATTTTACTCCATCTTTTCTTGGACTGAAGCATTCTGCAACAGCCTATTCTCCACCATGGATGAGGAGACTTGAACAGAGACAGAAAAAGTCTCTGTCAGGATCTTCTGGCACTTGAAAAACCTTGCGCGTCCGGTCAAGCTATTGACCTTAAACAAGCGCTGGGTGGGAGGCAACCCACCATTAGGTACTGATGTTTTTCTTTTTAATTTTTGGTGTTTTTGTTAGGATTTTACGTTTGTTTTTGTTTCTGGTGCAGTCATGTTTGCAGGTCTCGGATTAAATCGCAGTGCAGCGATCGATGCATTTCTGCATCGATCGTCACAACACGAAAGGAATCGCATTGCAGCGATCGTTGCGGTCCTGAGCAACGATCGACCATACACGAAAGTCGCCAAGTAACGGTCGATGCATCTAATGCACCGATCGATGCTGTGCGACAGAGGTAACCCGACAGACATAAACTCACCTTTTCAATTTATTTTATTTTCTTTTTACCGATCCTTCGCTGGACACTACTGGGGACAGTGTGTCTTAAGTGTGGGGGAGGTGCTACTGACGTTTATCTTTCTGTTTTCTTAAGAGTCAGTCCGTTTTTCAAAATTTTTTGTTTTATTGAGTCAAAATTGTTTAAGTAAGAAACCATGATTTTCTGAGGAGATTTACAAAACTTGCAGGAACTTAAGTAACCATTGGGATGAAGTTGCAGGATCTATCTCTGACTATTAGAAAACCCCATCACAGATCAACCTACTGGGAACACCCACATCACTTCAGGTATCAGAGGATCTTTTACTGACTTCACCCCTAATACTGACTTAGATTTCTCACCTAAGGGCTTGGTATACTTTATGTCGGATTCCCTGTTAGTTCTGACACAGCCTGTAAACCTGTCCTATTTAGTTCCCTTCTCCCCTTCTATAAAGTAAAAAAAAAAAAAAATAATAAACTGAGGATGAGTTAGTAACTCCGAAGTGGTCATGAGAGTGGTAGCAAACACTATTATCTCTCATGTGATCCATGGAATGTGTCCAAAGTACACCCCATAACGGGAAGAACACTGATAAAAAAAATAAAATGATACCCAGTGGGGAAAAATCAGTTGTTAAAGAAGGGAAAGAGAAGAAAGGGACTAGAGAAAGATAGTATGGTGGTCTAGAGCTGATTAGGTAAGAATCCATGTGCCTTTAGATCGATACTCCTTAGGTGAGACCGCACTTAAATACTTGCAGAAGTCAGTAGGGAGAATTTGAATGCTTGAATGTGATTGTGGAGTTTACCTAGGACAGTTGCTAAGTGTGGGGGAAGTACATGTTGGTCTTGATATCCTGTGATTGATTCTTTCAGTGGTTTACTAAGGGGAATCTGAGTATTGTAGCTTCTAAGATGAAATGAGTTTCTGAAGAGTTTTCAAACCTCTTCACCATGTTTTAGTTCTATGTTTTGCTTGAGGGCAAGCAAAGGCTAAGTGTGGGGGAGTTGATATATCATGGTTTTTACTAGTTTTAGGCCATGATATAGATGTGTTTTAGTGTCTTTTGTCTTTGTTTAGAGTCTTTTACAGGTATAATCAGGTTGGGAGCTAAATTGGAGATTATGGAGCATTTTGGAGATTTTTGGAGTGATTGGCCGAGAGATAGAGTTCACTGTCCGAGACAGAGAAAGGTGTCGATCGTTGCACTCTAGCAACGATCGTTGCACCAGCGAGATGGGCCAAAAACTCGGCGGTTTAGAAGAATCAAGATATTGCACTTTGATCCAGAAGTTCCTGATATTTACAAAGAAGCCCCTGGCCGAGATTATGCCTATATAATAGAGTTTTTAGAGTTTTTATCACGGAGAACTTCATAATTAAGAGCAGAGGATTTTTAGAGCTTTTGGGGCTGATCTGAACCTAATTCATCATCTGTATTTGGAGAAGATTTCGAACCCCTTTTACTCTTATTCTTTTATGCAATTTACTTATCATATGATCATGTTTTCATTATCTATGTCTGAGTCGATTCCTAGTTAGACTTAGGGTTTCTCACATAGGATTTCATGACTTGCTAGACTTGTTCAATTTCAGTTAAGGATTCATAACTATATCTGTTCTTCAATTTAATTGTGCTTAAAGCTAGTTCTAACCTGATCAATTAGAATCTAGATCTTAGGTTGCTAAATACGTCACGGAAGTGGGGTTTTGGAATCTGAACTAATTAAATTGGGCAATTAAACTTTGCGCAAACGAAAGTTTGGTTTAGGATAATTGTGAACATATCAAACTTGAGCTTATTGCTAGTTTAATCTGTTAGTTCTCGCAAACGGAAGTTTGGTTTGCTGCACTTAGACTTAGAGAATTATCGCAAAGGAATTTGGTTAATTCTATATCTGTGTTTTGAGTTCTAGAACTGTGCTTAATTAGATCCTTGCTGAATGAACTGCCTGCTAGTCTGATTTCCTGAGAATACCCTAGGTTTGACGCTTTTAATTACTTGCTTTCACAACCAATAATCTCTGCTACTGATTTACTTTCTCGCACTACTTTCAATACAATCACATTGCTTATTTCTAGTATTCATTCCCTACGGTTTGATTCTCTTGAGACCAAGTGTCCCTGTGGATTCGATAACCCTATATACTACTTTGACATTGCTGTACACTTGCAGTTTAGTATAGGGATTAATTCTTGACCTATCAGTCCTCAAGGGAATTTAGAAGAAGGTCCACAAGATGTCTTGTCAGCGCTCACAGCGTGTTCACCACCCGCAGCCTCGACGTCGCGCATCATCGTAGGCACCTGTCCATGTGTGTTCAGAGGATGAAGAGATGGAGGTGGCTGCTGACTCGGAGGAGACGGATGATGGAGACTCTCCAGTCTTCTAGACACTTGCTGCTGATTCTGCGTTTGTTTTTCTTTTTCCTTTTCTTGATTCATTTTTATGTTTCTTTTGAGTCAGTCTGCCAGTCTTGTTAGCTTGGAACCTTGACTATTTGAGTTTATGCATCACGCTTATTGTTTCTGATGAGATTTTGAGTGATCTAACGCAGCTAACAGGTGAGAAATTGTGTGCTAACTCATGATATTAACCACGGACGCATTTCACACTCAGCGTATGGTACCACAAGCTCGATGTCGGGCGACACTAAGTCAGTGTCGGTCGACATCGACCGTGTTCAGGTTCGGATTTTCAGCTCAATAACTCTTTGGTTCCAATTTGATTTCTCCCAATCTCATACTTCAATTGCACTGGGGACAGTGCAGTCTAAGTGTGGGGGAGGTGGCTACTGACATTGTGTTTTGTTTTCTTAGAGTCAGTCCCTTGTTTTCAAAAGTGTTTTATTGAGTCGAAATGTGTATGAAACTATGATTTTTCGAGGAAATTTTTCGCTGGAACAGGAACTAAGTGACCATTGGACAGACTTGCAGTAATTCTATGACTATTAGAAAACCCCAAACGGATCAATCTACCAAGGACACCCATATCTAACCAGGTATTCAGAGGATCCATCACTAACTTCACCTCTAAACTTGACTTGATTTTCTTACTTAGGGGCTTGAGATCTCTGGATCGGATTCCTCTGATGTGCTGACACAGCCTATGATCCTGTTTGAGTATGGTTTCTGATCTTCCCCTCCCTTGAAAGTAAAAAAAAAGAGATTAAAACCGAGGATAAGCTAGTAGCTTCGAAGTGGTCACGGGAGTGGTAGAGACCTCTATTACCTCCTTTGTATCCATGGAAAGATCCAAAGTTAAACCCCAAGTGCAAAGGGAAGAGCACTGATAGAAAAAATAAAATGATACCCAGTGGGGAAAAATCAGTGCTAAGGGAGAAAGGGAAAAGAAAGGAACCAGAAACTGACAGTTTGGTGGTCAGTACTGACTGAGTTGAGTCCATGTGTTCTCTGATCAATACTCCCTCTGTAAGACCGCACTTAATTGTATACCGAGGTTAGTGTGGTGAACTTGAATATCCTAACTTGATTGTGGAGTTTACTTGGGACAGTTGCTAAGTGTGGGGGAAGTATATTGTGGTCTTGACATCTGCAGAAAAGTTTTCAGTGGCTTACTAAGTGAATGTGAATGCCAAAGTTCCTAGGACGAAATGAGTTTCTGAGTTTTCAAACCTCTTTCTTATATTTTAGTTCTTTCACTTGCTTGAGGGCAAGCAAGAGCTAAGTGTGGGGGAGTTGATATATCATGGTTTTTCTAGGTTCAAGAATGGGGAAACCACACGATTCTTGCTAAGGATGGCTCCGTTAAGGCAAAACAAGACTTTACATTTTATGTAAATTAGACTAGATAAAACACAAATCATACAAAGTGGCTAAATAGCCTTAGGGTTTTCGAAAAATACAAGCGCAAATGGGCCTTGCACAAATAACAAGAAAGTAAGACTAAAGAAGTTTTGGGCCGAACTTTCTCTTTCTCATGGATGGTCCTAAGATTACCTTATTAAAACCCTTGCAAGGAATATCCATTTGGGACAAAACCTTGCAAGGGAAAAGAGTATAATCGCCGGCCCAAAGATCACGGACAGGCCGTTGGTCTTCAACATGGGCCATTCGGCTGTTGGGCTGAGCCAAATTTCTGGATTGGATGTGGTCCTGTGGGTTTGATGGTCTTCTGCTCCAAAGTGTTCTCCTGGATGGATATGGTCTTGAGCTGGATCGGATTGGCTGGTAGCTTTGGTTGATCTGAATTTGGTCATTTTATGCGCCAACTTGTTTAGTACAGGATGATCATTGACCAGATAATCCAAATGCTCTGTAAAGTCTTCTATGCTGCTCCTAGTGATCAGGTGTTCCATGGCTCGGCTGAAGTCTTCTCGGAGTTGCCTATGTCCTGATCGGGTTGGTGGTGCGGTCTGAATTGTTGGAAATGGCTCGGGTGGTTTGTTCTGGTCCGACTGATCCAGATCGGTCGTGCTAATGTCCTCATCAGTCATTCCCTATTTAGAAGGTTATGGCATCAGAAAAACATCATCTGCACAAAAGGAGATAAATGAGCAACATTAAAGCTTGAAAAAATGTTAAACTCACATGGGAGTTCGAGTTTGTAGGCGTTATTGTTGATCCTCTCCAAGACTCGGAACGTTCTGTCTCCTCGGGGTGCAAGCTTTGACTTCCGCTGGTTAGGAAATTATTCGGGTCTCATGTATAACCACACCCAATCTCACGGTTCGAATATTATTTCCTTCCTCTTCTTGTCGGCTTGTCATTTGTATTGACCGTCTTTTTCTCCAGTTGTCCTTGAACTTTTGGTGCAGCTACATGGGAGCCTCAGCCTTGTGGGATCCGTCATTATTAGTGGACTCCAGTGGTGGTAATGGTTTAGATTTATAAGCGTCTCTGTCTCAAATCCATCACGATCTCAATTTTTTAAAGCTTAGTAGCAGAGTGGTTAGCATTATTATAAGCAAATTCAACGTATGGAATGCAGTCTAACCAGTTAATTTAAGTTTTTACCAACCGTGGCCCATAAAAAGGCTGATAGTGTCTGGTTAACAACCTCGGTCTGGATGTCTATATGCGGATGAGTAGTCGTGGAAAACAGCAACTTAGTTCCGAGTTTCCTCCAAAGCGTCCTCCAGAAGTGACTTAAGAACTTTGTGTCTCGGTCGGAGACAATGGTCAGGGGCAGTCCGTGCAATCTAACTACTTCTCGGAAGAATAGTTTGGCCATGTGAGTGGCGTCATTAGTCTTGGAACATGGTATAAAATTATCCATCTTCAAAAACCGGTCAACTACCACGAAAATGGAATCCTTGTGCCTGATCTTAGGCAATCCTAACAGGAAATCCATACAAATTATCCACCCATGGTTTGTTAGGAATATGTAAAGGCATATAAAGACCATAGGGATTTGATCTGGTCTTGGTTTTAATGCACGTGATGCACTTAGAGCAGAATCTCTCCACGTCTCGTTTCAGGTGCCGCCAAAATAAATGGTCAACCAGGTTGATGAGGGTCTTGTCAACGCCAAAGTGCCCCATTAGGCTGCCTTGATGTGAGGTTCACAGATCAGAAGATCTCTCATCGAGCCTTGTGGGATGCACAGCTGCCTGTCTCGGAATAGGAATTTGTCATTCACGTAGAACAGTCCCTTAGCTCTTTTACTGCATTCCTTAAAAATTTCACCAAAATCAGGGTCAGCATCATAATGTTCTTTAATATGTTAAAACTCCACAATTTTGGCCTCCATGGTGTTGATTATTGTTTATCTTTGGGATAGGGCGTCGGCCACGATGTTCTCCTTGCCATTGATGTACTTGATGATGTACGGAAATGTTTCCAAGAACTCGAGCCATTTCGCTTGTCTTCACTTGAGCGTCGTCAGTCCTCGGCGATGCTTCAACATCTCATGGTCGGTGTGGCTCATGAACTCCTTGGCCAGAAGGTAATGCTGCCATGTCTCCAATGATCTCATCACTGCCTATAACTCCTTTTCGTAGGTTGGGTTGTTGAGAGTGGCTCCGTTGAGTTCCTCGCTGAAGTACACCACTGGTCGTCCTCGTTGAGTAAGCACTGCTCCGATCCCTAAACCTGAAGCATCACATTCAACCTCAATTTTTTGTCAAGGTTAGGTAAAATAAGAATAAGAACATTATTCAAAAAGTCCTTGAGCTTCTGGAATTCGTCCTTCTACGCGGGTCCCCATTTAAACACGACGTACTTCTTGATCACGGCTGTGAGCGGTGGAGCTACGGTTCCGAAGTCTTTGACAAACCTCCGGTAAAAACTAGCCACTCCGTGGAAACTCTGGACGAGGCCAATGCAGGTCGGCGTAGGACACTCCTGGATAGCCTTAAACTTCAGATATGGCCAATGTGTCCATGTGATTATAATGTGTTTTGCAACAGAGAAGCTGCTTGGTGGATGCAAATCAAGACCTCTCTTGGTTGTTTGGACGAGCTTAACACCATGTCTTGGAAAAAAATTTAAGAAGCATCTGTGTAACACATTTTTCCATACAATTATGATCAATTTATGTTCCAATGACTGCATAACATACAAAGGTAGTCATCCAGTCGACGAATATGTCACCGAATTTTTCTTGATGTTGAATCAAATTGATTTTCAAGATTCCAAAAGTCAGACTGTGACCCATTTTTTCGGTGGATTACGAAAACAAATTCAGCACAGCCTTGCCTTTGTCGATAACTCTAGGCGCAAGGCTTCCATGTCGATTTTCTCCGATCTAGGTTCGTTGTCGGCGTCTTATTCTTGATGTGGTGCTCGGCCTGAATTGTAATGTGCAGTAGCTCGGACATGTCGTGGTACGGCTGGATCTCGACCTTCCGTGCAATACAATCGTGCAATTTGTTGATAAACTGGGCCATGATAGCCTCCTCCGAGTTTTCTAACTTGAGCCGTTTACGTGGTTGCTAAAATTGCTCAAAGTATTCCTCTACGGATATGCTTCCCTGCATAAGCTTACAAAATCTTTTATGTAAGTCTCTATGAAAGTGTGGTGGCACGTACCTTCGCCTTAGACTGTATTTCATGGCAGCTCATATGGTGATATGCTCATAATGATATCGTGTCCACTCGGAAATGTCTCTATCCCACCAAGATAATGCATGGTATGTGAGTTAAGCCGCTGAAAATGCTACCTTTTTCTGATCGTTGTACGCGTAGTAGTCGAAGATGTACTCCATCCTCCTTTCCCACTCCAGATACGCTTCGGGATTGTCTTTTCCTGCAAAAGTAGGAGCGGTCAGTTTTATGTCATTATGAACGGGACACGGTACCTCTTATTCACGCATGCGACCGCGGTGAAACGGATCGCATAATCGGTTGAAAGGTCGGTGGTTTCGGTTAGGCGGTTCATCGTCGAGTCCAGGCATGTCCCCATCCGTGTCCTCTAGCTGATCGACCCTGATAGGGTAGCCTCTCCTAGATGGAGAGATCAGTGGTTCTGGTCGAGGCTGTTGAGGTGCGGGCGGAATTTGGACGGATAGTTGCTGAAGTCGGTCCAAGCGCGCCCCAATGGCCTGAATTCCGGCAAGTAATTGAGTGAGATCGATCAGTGCAGCTGGGTTTCTCCCATAACAATTTATCTTGCACACTCAAAAAGGAATCAAACGCAAAAAGAAATAAAAATAGCAAGAAATGAACTAAAAGGCAAAGAGAAAAAAAAATGGAAAATATGCAACGATATGGTCGATTTCTTTTTTTCTGACTGAAGATGCAACAATGAAAATATGCAATAAATAACTAACTAGAAGTAGCAAGGTTCCAATTTATGCAAGTGAACAATCGTTTAAGCAAGCAAACCCCAACGAGACAATCAACTGATGCTAGCGAATTAAAACCCTACTACGGCCGCAATCTAATATTTCTTTTCCTAGTTTTCTAATGCAGTCTGAGCAAGAAACTAAAAACCTATCCAAATTACAAACAAAACCGACAGTTGATGGAAGCAAATCAAACCGAAACTCAAGCACAAAACTTAACAACAGCTGATGCTAGCGAATCAAACTAGAGCGGTCGGTATTAAGATGTAATCTACATCCCCTTACTTTTTATGCAAATTAAATAAGCAACCTAGTAACCAAATTCAGCTAGAACAGAGACCACAACTGAAGCAATCAAACAAATCGGCAGTAAGCAAAAGAGGTGACCGGTACACAACTCTAACAATAGCGATATGTTTCCGGTTTTCTCTAGAAAGCAACCTAACACTTTTTGTATTTTTAGGGATTCTTAAAAAAGCTTTTCATGGAATGTTAGATTGGTTTATCAGTTAGGATTCATAACATGTTTAGTCCTTCATCCTAAATGGTTCTTAACGCTAGTTCTAGCTTGATCACCTTGAATCTAGATTTTAGGTTATTAAATTGACACAAAAGTGTAATTTGGAATCTGAAATGTTTAGGTTGAGCAAATTAGATATTCGCAAAGATATTTGTCATAGATAATTTTTGAACAAATCGAACATGCACTTAATGCTATTTTTGTCTTTAGGAATTGCAAAGAAAATTGGATTTCTAAGGTTTAGGCTTAGTGAATTCTCGCAACAAAATTTGGTTTATTTTACATATGTGATTTGAGTTCTAGAACGATACTTAATTAGATCATGACTGATAATTGATCTTCATTACTTTATCTCCTGAGAACTCTCTTGACCTGACGTCTTTCCGTATTGAAAACAAACTGTCTGCCTATTTATATTTCTGTTGTGATTTAATTGCCTTCTAATTGCTTCTTCTTAGCTTAACTCAACACTTTACATTCCATCGTAAGATTCTTGTGTATCTTTGATTCGACCCCTATATACTACAGTCACATTTTGTGCACTTACAGTGCATCTCTAGGGATTAAAACTTTGAGCATATCACTAATGTAATGGTGTTTATCTAATCCATACAATTATTCTAAAATCTTAAAAATAAAGAGACAAATATTTTGTCAAAGTTCTGAGATTTGATCTTGACGGCACTTATTGGGGTATATTGTCTCAGCTGATTGTCTTGTTTTTGACCCTACAAAAGTATCTCTCACTAAGTCATGGCTGGAATCCAACAAACTACGAATACGGAAATTTTCATGGACTCGTTTCCTTCTTCTACTGCTTTATTTCTCTGTTTAGTGCCATTATGATTCCTCTCACAAACTGCATTCACAAAGGGACATTCACTTGGACACATGCTGCAATCAATGCCTTTAATGTTATCAAATAAAAGTTAAGCTCTGCTCCAATTTTGGTTCTTCCAGACTCACTTTAATCTTCAAGCTCCATTGTGTCTCCTCTAATACAGGAATTGGCGTAGTGCTTAGTCAGTGTAATTGTAATATCACATTCCTTAGTGAGAAACTCGCATGTGCTCGGTTTTGCTAGAATACATATGCTAGTGAGTTATATGCGATAAAGCTCTTGCGGAGTTACTTGTTTCACAAGAAATTTATCATTAACACTAACCATGACGCATTAAAACATCTCAGTATCTCGGACAAAGTTTAATTTCGCCATGCATTTTGGATAACATACCTCCAAAAATTTAAGTTTAAGATAAAGCACACTTTTGGTGTTAGAAATCGCATTGTAGACGCTCTGAGCCACTAACACTAATTGTTACCATCTTTGCATATTTTATCCCACCAACCTCTTTTTGGTCCGATCTAGGCCGTTGTGATTGTAGTCGTAGCCTTACTTTATGCTCTTCAATACATGTTCTTGTTTCGAGATAATCGTCTTTGCATATCTGCTTGAAGCCTTCCGAAATACATAACAAAAGAAACATTGGTCGAGATCGCACTTTACACCTCATTTTCATCTTATTTTTGGCTGTCACTTCGTCGAGATTTCGAGGCCAAAAATCAACTATAGAATAAAAATAGAAAATAAAGTTGAAGCCGCCATGGGAAATGAAAAATTATTTTAGAGTTTATGAATTTTTGAACACTTAACGTTTTAGAAGTTTTATGGTCCAAAATTTTGAAGGTCGTATATTTTATTATTCAAAAATGATTGGTTTAATATATATTAATCAAAACAAAGTATAAAATAAAAAAAATATTAGAATTTATATTTGAATATATGCATATTTGAAATAAATTATTATCGTTAAATATAATTAGAATATAAAAATGTTATTTTAAAGAATATTTAACTTACTTTTACTAAAAGTTAATTAAACCCAAATTACTTATAGTTAATTAAACCCATATAAAGTCAAACTGGAAATTTGTTAGAACCAAACCTAAAAAAAACAAAATCACAAATAACAATTTGTCCTTCAACTTATAAAGAAAAAAAAAGTAAATGGAAAATTACTAATGTAGGCTCGTAAGACCTTGTTCATGAGTCTCATGAAAATGTTGGGAGCGTTGGTAAGACTAAACGGCATGACGAGTGATTCGTAGAGACCTTGCTTGGTTTTGAACGCCGTCTTCCATTCGTCTCCTTCTTTCATTCTCACCTGGTGGTATCCACTCTGCAGATCGATATTAGAAAAAACGGATGCTCCGTGCAACTCGTCCAACATGTCGTCCAAACGTGGTATCGGATGCCGGTACTTGACGTTTATGTTGTGTATGGCTCGGCAGTCGACACACAGTCTCCATGATCCGTCTTTCTTGGGTACTAACAAGACCGGAACGGGAAATGGGCTGAGACTCTCCTGTATGTGTTCTTTGGACATGAGGTCCTGAATCTGCTTCTCAAGCTCCTTGTACTCCTCAGGTTTGTTCGGTAGGACGGTCGGTTCGGTCGGGCGGAACCTGCTGGAATCACTTCCAGAAACAAGTCCTTATAGCTGTCCAACAAAGAAACCACTTTCGGGGAAGCTCTAGGTCGTTAGGACCAGAGTGTAAAGCCTCCTTAAAAGACCATTAGTAGCACCTGCATGTTCTTGCTAATAACCTTAGAAATGGAACTTGACATCATGAGCAGGTTTTGTCGCACTTACCTTGCTATTATTTGCGAGTTGTTGTTGCATTTCGTGGATCTCCAATGGCGTGAGCGGTGCAAGATGGTACTTGCATTTTTCATTTCTCAAAGAGTAGAGATTGGTTCGTCCATTGTGTAGCGTCTCCTTGTCGGACTGCCAAGTTAAGTCTAGAAGCAGATGACCGACTTGCATGGGTAAGACGTCGCACATCACTATACTTGCCCTCACTGAACATAATGGTGACTTGACCGGCTACTCGTTTGTTTGTATTGTCATTGAGCCACCTAAGCCGGTATGGCCGTAGATGCTTCGTAACTTGGATCTCCATCTATGATAAGGCTACAGACCTTGTTGTTCACGGTACACCGGGTATGAAGGATTGTTCTCCCTTTGGATCGTCTCGGGATCTACTAGAGCGGTGAGAGATCTATGGATTAACAACATCTCTCGAACGTCTGGATATTCAATAAAAGTTCCCAGGTCGGGCATCTCCTCGTATGCTCGTCATATGACTCGTACTCGCCATCGTCCGTGATTATCATGAGCCTTCGGCTGGGACATTCTCTGTCCATATGTCTTTTTCTTGACATTTAAAATAGGTAATATCTTTAGCTCGAGAGGCACTAGGAAACTTACCTGCTTCGGGAAGGTTGACCTTAGAAGCCTCGGTGTTCTGATTTTTAAACCAGGACTCGACTCTACAGCCTTGCCTTTGTCGATAACTCTAGGCGCAAGAGGTGTCCATGTCGATTTGCTCCGATCTAGGTTCGTTGTCGGTGTCTTATTCTTGATGTGCTGCTCGGCCTGAATTGTAATGTGCAGTAGCTCGGACATGTCGTGGTACGGCTGGATCTCGACCTTCCGTGCAAT
This sequence comes from Orychophragmus violaceus, assembly GCA_030180135.1. Taxonomy (NCBI): domain Eukaryota; kingdom Viridiplantae; phylum Streptophyta; class Magnoliopsida; order Brassicales; family Brassicaceae; genus Orychophragmus; species Orychophragmus violaceus. Next base: position 63,783,020 of record CM058240.1, on the reverse strand, counting down.
ACAATCGTGCAATTTGTTGATAAAATGGGCCATGATAGTCTCCTCCGAGTTTTCTAACATGAGCCGTTTACGTAGTTGCTAAAATTCCTCAAAGTATTCCTCTACGGATATGCTTCCATGCATAAGCTTACAAAATCTTTTATGTAAGTCTCTATGAAAGTGTGGTGGCACGTACCTTCGCCTTAGGCTGTATTTCATGGCGGCTCATATGGTGATATGCTCATAATGATATCGTGTCCACTCGGAAAGGTCTCTATAGCACCATGATAATGCATGGTACGTGAGTTAAGCCGCTACAAATGCTACCTTTTTCTGATTGGTGTACGCGTAGTAGTCGAAGATGTACTCCATCCTTCTTTCCCACTCCAGATACGCTTCGGGATTGTCTTTTCCTGCAAAAGTAGGAGCGGTCAGTTTTATGTCGTTATGAACGGGACACGGTACCTCTTATTCACGGATGCGACCGCGGTGAAACGGATCGCATAATCGGTTGAAAGGTCGGTGGTTTCGGTTAGGCGGTTCATCGTCGAGTCCAGGCATGTCCCCATCCGTGTCCTCTAGCTGATCGACCCTGATAGGGTGGCCTCTCCTAGATGGAGAGATCGGTGGTTCTAGTCGAGGTTGTTGAGGTGCGGGCGGAATTTGGACGGATAGTTGCTGAAGTCGGTCCAAGCGCGCCCCAATGGCCTGAATTCCGGCAAGTAATTGAGCGAGATCGATCGGTGCAGCTGGGTTTCTCCCATAACAATTTATCTTGCACACTCAAAAAGGAATCAAACGCAAAAAGAAATAAAAATAACAAGAAATGAACTAAAAGGCAAAGAGAAAAAAAAAATTTGAAAATATGCAACGATATGGTCGATTTCTTTTTTTCTGACTGAAGATGCAACAATGAAAATATGCAATAAATAACTAACTAGAAGTAGCAAGGTTCCAATTTATGCAAGTGAAAAATCGTTTAAGCAAGCAAACCACAACGAGACAATCAACTGATGCTAGCGAATTAAAACCCTAGTACGGCTGCAATCTAATATTTCTTTTCCTAGTTTTCTAATGCAGTCTGAGCAAGAAACTAAAAACCTATCCAAATTACAAACAAAACCGACAATTGATGGAAGCAAATCAAACCGAAACTTAAGCACAAAACTTAACAACAGCTGATGCTAGCTAATTAAACTAGAGCGGCCTGTATTAAGATGTAATCTATATCCCCTTACTTTTTATGCAAATTAAATAAGCAACCTAGTAACCAAATGCAGCTATAACAGAGACCACAACTGAAGCAATCAAACAAATCGGCAGTAAGCAAAAGAGGTGATCGGTACACAACTCTAACAATAGCGATATGTTTCCGGTTTTCTCTAGAAAGCAACCTAACACTTTTTGTATTTTTAGGGATTCTTAAAAAGCTTTTCATGGAATGTTAGATTGGTTTATCAGTTAGGATTCATAACATGTTTAGTCCTTCATACTAAATGGTTCTTAACGCTAGTTCTAGCTTGATCACCTTGAATCTAGATTTTAGGTTATTAAATTGACACAAAAGTGTAATTTGGAATCTGAAATATTTAGGTTGAACAAATTAGATATTCGCAAAGATATTTGTCATAGATAATTTTTGAACAAATCGAACATGCACTTAATGCTATTTTTGTCTTCAGGAATTGCAAAGAAAATTGGATTTCTAGGATTTAGGCTTAGTGAATTCTCGCAACAAAATTTGGTTAATTTTACATATGTGATTTGAGTTCTAGAACGATACTTAATTAGATCATGACTGATAATTGATCTTCATTACTTTATCTCCTGAGAACTCCCTTGACCTGACGTCTTTCCATATTGAAAACAAACTGTCTGCCTATTTATATTTCTGCTTTGATTTAATTGCCTTCTAATTGCTTCTGCTTAGCTTAACTCAACACTTTACATTCCATCGTAAGATTCTTGTGTCTCTTTGATTCGACCCTTATATACTACAGTCACATTTTGTGCATTTACAGTGCATCTCTAGGGATTAAAACTTTGAGCATATCACTAATGTAATGGTGTTTATCTAATCCATACAATTATTCTAAAATCTTAAAAATAAAGAGACAAATATTTTGTCAAAGTTCTGAGATTTGATCTTGACGGCACTTATTGGGGTATATTGTCTCAGCTGATTGTCTTGTTTTTGACCCTACAAAAGTACCTCTCACTAAGTCATGGCTGGAATCCAACGAACTACGAATACGGAAATTTTCATGGACTGGTTTCCTTCTTCTACTGCTTTATTTCTCTGTTTAATGCCATTATGATTCCTCTCACAAACTGCATTCACAAAGGGACATTCACTTGGACACATGCTGCAATCAATGCCTTTAATGTTATCAAATAAAAGTTAAGCTCTGCTCCAATTTTGGTTCTTCCAGACTCACTTTAATCTTCAAGCTCCATTGTGTCTCCTCTAATACAGGAATTGGCGTAGTGCTTAGTCAGTGTAATTGTAATATCACATTCATTAGTGAGAAACTCGCATGTGCTCGTTTTTGCTAGAATACATATGCTAGTGAGTTATATGCGATAAAGCTCTTGCGGAGTTACTTGTTTCACAAGAAATTTATCATTAACACTAACCATGACGCATTAAAACATCTCAGTATCTCGGACAAAGTTTCATTTCGCCATGCAATTTGGATAACATACCTCCAAAAATTTAAGTTTAAGATAAAGCACACTTTTGGTGTTAGAAATCGCATTGTAGACGCTCTGAGCCACTAACACTAATTGTTACCACCTTTGCATATTTTATCCCACCAACCTCTTTTTGGTCCGATCTAGGCCATTGTGATTGTAGTCGTAGCCTTACTTTATGCTCTTCAATACATGTTCTTGTTTCGAGATAATCGTCTTTGCATATCTGCTTGAAGCCTTCCGAAATACATAACAAAAGAAACATTGGTCGAGATCGCACTTTACACCTCATTTTCATCTTATTTTTGGATGTCACTTCGTCGAGATTTCGAGGCCAAAAATCAACTATAGAATAAAAAAAGAAAATAAAGTTGAAGCCGTCATGGGAAATGAAAAATTATTTTAGAGTTTATGAATTTTTGAACACTTAACGTTTTAGAAGTTTTATGGTCCAAAATTTTGAAGGTCGTATATTTTATTATTCAAAAATGATTGGTTTAATATATATTAATCAAAACAAAGTATAAAATAAAAAATATTAGAATTTATATTTGAATATATGCATATTTGAAATAAATTTTTATCGTTAAATATAATAGAATATAAAAATGTTATTTTAAAGAATATTTAATTTACTTTTACTAAAAGTTAATTAAACCCATATTACTTATAGTTAATTAAACCCATATAATGTCAAACTGGAAATTTGTTAGAACCAAACCTAAAAAAAACAAAATCACAAATAACAATTTGTCCTTCAACTTATAAAGAAAAAAAAGTAAATGGAAAATTACTAATGTAGGCCCGTAAGACCTTGTTCATGAGCCTCATGAAAATGTTGGGAGCGTTGGTAAGAATAAACGGCATGGCGAGTGATTCGTAGAGACCTTGCTTGGTTTTGAACGCCGTCTTCCATTCGTCTCCTTCTTTCATTCTCACCTGGTGGTATCCACTCTGCAGATCGATATTAGAAAAAACGGATGCTCCGTGCAACTCGTCCAACATGTCGTCCAAACGTGGTATCGGATGCCGGTACTTGATGTTTATGTTGTGTATGGCTCGGCAGTCGACACACTATCTCCATGATCCGTCTTTCTTGGGCACTAACAAGAACGGAACGGGAAATGGGCTGATACTCTCCTGTATGTGTTCTTTGGACATGAGGTCCTGAATCTGCTTCTCAAGCTCCTTGTACTCCTCGGGTTTGTTCGGTAGGACGGTCGGTTCGGTCGGGCAGAACCTGATGGAATCACTTCCAGAAACAAGTCCTTATAGCTGTCCAACAAAGAAACCACTTTCGGGGAAGCTCTAGGTCGTTAGGACCAGAGTGTAAAGCCTCCTTAAAAGACCATTAGTAGCACATGCATGTTCTTGCTAATAACCTTAGAAATGGAACTTGACATCATGAGCAGGTTTTGTCGCACTTACCTTGCTATTATTTGCGAGTTGTTGTTGCATTTCGTGGATCTCCAATGGCGTGAGCGGTGCAAGATGGTACTTGCGTTTTTCATTGCTCAAAGAGTAGAGATTGGTTCGTCCATTGTGTAGCGTCTCCTTGTCGGACTGCCAAGTTAATTCTAGAAGCAGATGACCGACTTGCATGGGTAAGACGTCGCACATCACTATACTTGCCCTCACTGAACAGAATGGTGACTTGACCGGCTACTCGTTTGTTTGTATTGTCATTGAGCCACCTAAGCCGGTATGGCCGCAGATGCTTCGTAACTTGGATCTCCATCTATGATAAGGCTACAGACCTTGTTGTTCACGGTACACCGGGTATGAAGGATTGTTCTCCCTTTGGATCGTCTCGGGATCTACTAGGGTGGTGAGAGATCTATGGATTAACAACATCTCTCGAACGTCTGGATATTCAATAAAAGTTCCCAGGTCGGGCATCTCCTCGTATGCTCGTCATATGACTCGTACTCGCCATCGTCCGTGATTATCATGACCCTTCGGTTGGGACATTCTCTGTCCATATGTCTTTTTCTTGACATTTAAAATAGGTAATATCTCTAGCTCGAGAGGCACTAGGAAACTTACCTGCTTCGGGATGGTTGACCTTAGAAGCCTCGGTGTTCTGATTTTTAAACCAGGACTCGACTCTACAGCCTTGCCTTTGTCGATAACTCTAGGCGCAAGAGGTGTCCAGGTCGATTTGCTCCGATCTAGGTTCGTTGTTGGAGTCTTATTCTCGATGTGCTGCTCGGCCTGAATTGTAATGTGCAGTAGCTCGGACATGTCGTGGTACGGCTGGATCTCGACCTTCCGTGCAATACAATCGTGCAATTTGTTGATAAACTGGGCCATGATAGTCTCCTCCGAGTTTTCTAACATGAGCCGTTTACGTAGTTACTAAAATTCCTCAAAGTATTCCTCTACGGATATGCTTCCATGCATAAGCTTACAAAATCTTTTATGTAAGTCTCTATGAAAGTGTGGTGGCACGTACCTTCGCCTTAGGCTGTATTTCATGGTGGCTCATATGGTGATATGCTCATAATGATATCGTGTCCACTCGGAAAGGTCTCTATCCCACCAAGATAATGCATGGTACGTGAGTTAAGCCGCTGCAAATGCTACCTTTTTCTGATTGTTGTACGCGTAGTAGTCGAAGATGTACTCCATCCTCCTTTCCCACTCCAGATACGCTTCGGGATTGTCTTTTCCTGCAAAAGTAGGAGCGGTCAGTTTTATGTCGTTATGAATGGGACACGGTACCTCTTATTCACGGATGCGACCGCGGTGAAATGGATCGCATAATCTGTTGAAAGGTCGGTGGTTTCGGTTAGGCGGTTCATCGTCGAGTCCAGGCATGTCCCCATCCGTGTCCTCTAGCTGATCGACCCTGATAGGGTGGCCTCTCCTAGATGGAGAGATCGGTGGTTCTGGTCGAGGTTGTTGAGGTGCAGGCATAATTTGGATGGATAGTTGCTGAAGTCGGTCCAAGCGCGCCCCAATGGCCTGAATTCCGGCAAGTAATTGAGCGAGATCGATCGTTGCAGCTGGGTTTCTCCCATAACAATTTATCTTGCACACTCAAAAAGGAATCAAACGCAAAAAGAAATAAAAATAACAAGAAATGAACTAAAAGGCAAAGAGAAAAAAAAATTGGAAAATATGCAACGATATGGTCGATTTCTTTTTTTCTGACTGAAGATGCAACAATGAAAATATGCAATAAATAACTAACTAGAAGTAGCAAGGTTCCAATTTGCGCAAGTGAACAATCGTTTAAGCAAGCAAACCACAACGAGACAATCAACTGATGCTAGCGAATTAAAACCCTAGTACGGCCGCAATCTAATATTTCTTTTCCTAGTTTTCTAATGCAGTCTGAGCAAGAAACTAAAAACCTATCCAAATTACAAACAAAACCGACAGTTGATGGAAGCAAATCAAACCGAAACTCAAGCACAAAACTTAACAACAGCTGATGCTAGCTAATTAAACTAGAGTGGCCGGTATTAAGATGTAATCTATATCCCCTTACTTTTTATGAAAATTAAATAAGCAACCTAGTAACCAAATGCAGCTAGAACAGAGACCACAACTGAAGCAATCAAACAAATCGGCAGTAAGCAAAAGAGGTGATCGGTACACAACTCTAACAATAGCGATATGTTTCCGGTTTTCTCTAGAAAGCAACCTAACACTTTTTGTATTTTTAGGGATTCTTAAAAAGCTTTTCATGGAATGTTAGATTGGTTTATCAGTTAGGATTCATAACATGTTTAGTCCTTCATCCGAAATGGTTCTTAACGCTAGTTCTAGCTTGATCACCTTGAATCTAGATTTTAGGTTATTAAATTGACACAAAAGTGTAATTTGGAATCTGAAATATTTAGGTTGAGCAAATTAGATATTCGCAAAGATATTTGGCTTAGATAATTTTTGAACAAATCGAACATGCGCTTAATGCTATTTTTGTCTTTAGGAATTGCAAAGAAAATTGGATTTCTAGGATTTAGGCTTAGTGAATTCTCGCAACAAAATTTGGTTTATTTTACATATGTGATTTGAGTTCTAGAACGATACTTAATTAGATCATAACTGATAATTGATCTTCATTACTTTATCTCCTGAGAACTCCCATGACCTGACGTCTTTCCATATTGAAAACAAACTGTCTGCCTATTTATAATTCTGCTTTGATTTAATTGCCTTCTAATTGCTTCTGCTTAGCTTAACTCAACTCTTTACAGTCCATCGTAAGATTCTTGTGTCTCTTTGATTCGACCCCTATATACTACAGTCACATTATGTGCACTTACAGTGCAGCTCTAGGGATTAAAACTTTGAGCATATCACTAATGTAATGGTGTTTATCTAATCCATACAATTATTCTAAAACCTTAAAAATAAAGAGACAAATATTTTGTCAAAGTTCTGAGATTTGATCTTGACGGCACTTATTGGGGTATATTGTCTCAGCTGATTGTCTTGTTTTTGACCCTACAAAAGTAACTCTCATTAAGTCATGGCTGGAATCTAACGAACTACGAATACGGAAATTTTCATGGACTCGTTTCCTTCTTCTACTGCTTTATTTCTCTGTTTAGTGCCATTATGATTCCTCTCACAAACTGCATTCACAAAGGGACATTCACTTGGACACATGCTGCAATCAATGCCTTTAATGTTATCAAATAAAAGTTAAGCTCTGCTACAATTTTGGTTCTTCCAGACTCACTTTAATCTTCAAGCTCCATTGTGTCTTCTCTAATACAAGAATTGGCGTAGTGCTTAGTCAGTGTAATTGTAATATCACATTCCTTAGTGAAAAACTCTCATGTGCTCGTTTTTGCTAGAATACATATGCTAGTGAGTTATATGCGATAAAGCTCTTGCGGAGTTACTTGTCTCACTAGAAATTTATCATTAACACTAACCATGACGCATTAAAACATCTCAGTATCCCAGACAAAGTTTCATTTCGCCATGCATTTTGGATAACATACCTCCAAAAATTTAAGTTTAAGATAAAGCACACTTTTGGTGTTAGAAATCGCATTGTAGACGCTCTGAGCCAATAACACTAATTGTTACCACCTTTGCATATTTTATCCCACCAACCTCTTTTTGGTCCGATCTAGGCCGTTGTGATTGTAGTCGTAGCCTTACTTTATGCTCTTCAATACATGTTCTTGTTTCGAGATAATCGTCTTTGCATATCTGCTTGAAGCCTTCCGAAATACATAACAACAGAAACATTGGTCGATATCGCATTTTACACCTCATTTTCATCTTATTTTTGGCTGTCACTTCGTCGAGATTTGGAGGCCAAAAATCAACTATAGAATAAAAAAAGAAAATAAAGTTGAAGCCGTCATGGAAAATGAAAAATTATTTTAGAGTTTATGAATTTTTGAACACTTAACGTTTTAGAAGTTTTATGGTCCAAAATTTTGAAGGTCGTATATTTTATTATTCAAAAATGATTGGTTTAATATATATTAATCAAAACAAAGTATAAAATAAAAAATATTAGAATTTATATTTGAATATATGCATATTTGAAATAAATTATTATCGTTAAATTTAATTAGAATATAAAAATGTTATTTTAAAGAATATTTAACTTACTTTTACTAAAAGTTAATTAAACCATATTACTTATAGTTAATTAAACCCATATAAAGTCTAACTGGAAATTTGTTAGAACCAAACCTAAAGAAAACAAAATCACAAATAACAATTTGTCCTTCAACTTATAAAGAAAAAAAAAGTAAATGGAAAATTAAGAAAAGTCAATTATATTCCAGATTTACAGTTTTAAATGAAATAATACTGTTTTACATAACTTATTTTCTCGTTGACAAAAAAAACGTAAATTATTCTCTACGCATGATGCAGAAAACCACATAAAAAAAAAATTATTTCGTAGAAAATTTTTGAAAACTGATTAATCACAATGAATCTGAACTAAACCGAATTTCGAACACATTTTCTGCAGTTTTGGAGAGCCTTTGACATAGAAAGCGAATTAAACTGAACTGAAATTCTCGGTTCATTGTTTCATATAGATCTGTTTTTGTTCAGTAAAATTAAAGAACATTTCAAACAAACGCATGGAACACATTTTTGGGGTTGAGTAGTTTCTAAACTAAATTTATTTCCAATGCTCAGGTCTTCTTTGACGCTATAGAGCACGATTGGAGCTTTAATAAGAATTTCTTTGTTCGTATGAGAGCATGTAAATCAAAGTTGGATATTCCACATACCAAACGAGCTCTATTTCCATGCTTTCTATCTAGAAAAGCTTGGGATCTTTTTGTCTGTTCTCTTTGTTTTGTTGACATTTCATAATTCAGTGTGTGAATCCGAATTTAGAGAACAATCATTTCAAACGCCGGGAAGTGACCATTAAGCCCGTTTATGTTAGGCCCGTTTTAACAACCCTGTTTGTACGTTTAGTGCAATAGTTGTAAACCAAAATTTAAAATGCTATAAAAGGGGTTGTGTATCTTCCTTGATGACTTCATGACATGTTCTTCACTAAACAGTCTGTTACCGCTTTGCCTCTGATGAAAAAATATGCAATTTTCAGTTTCCAGATACACCATGTAAAGCTTAGTACTTACAGTAGAGGCTTTAGCAGATGCGGCAAGTTGTTCAGGAGGAGGAGGAGATGAAAAGATGTCGTGACCACTGATTGCTTTGGTCTTGGAGTTGGATATCTGCTTCTTCTTGCTCTTCGAATCTGCTTGAGTTTGTATGGACCTGCCCAACTCCTTTTGCTTTGCAGCCTCGGTTAGAATGGTTGGTTTCTTAGGAGTGGCATTTTCTTCGCCGCTGAAAGATGTCTGGCTATCCTGTAAAACCAATAACCATTACATTAAGTATCATCTACTGAATCCTTAAAAATAATCGTAGAGTGGAAGAGCAACAAGTACATGATGGTAAAGAACACTTTAAATTAAATTGTTCATATTTGTAAACAATATAAGAATTCATGTTCATTAAACAATTGAAAGTGTCATTAACTCAATGGCAATGGCAAAGATCCCCTTTACCCATCATGCGAACACGAGTTCGAATCTCGTTGAATATATGATTTTGTAAAAAAAAAAGCTTCAAGACAGGTCGTTTTTGTTTTTCAAATTAAGAGACTAAACGGCATTAAACATCTAATTAATGGCGTTAAAAAATTCTGTTAAATCTGTTAACGGCGTGTTAATTTGGAAAGTCAATCTAAAGTTTGGTATTGCAAAGTTCGGCATTTTTATGACCGAATTCCCTTTACAAAAGGGCAGACTTCAGAGACAAATCAGGCAAATGTTAAAATATTTTCACATCTTTCTTAATTCAGCCCGAAACTTTTCGAGCTCTTCAAGCTTCCAACCTGAGAAGTGAGAACCGCAGAAAAAGAAGGAAGGCAGTGAGACATGGAACACTAATTACTATAACTAGTCATTTTTTACAATAATGTCAAACTTTGTTACCGGAAGTCGTTGCCGAAGACTCTTTTACATGGTTCTTTAGCCTCTCTACTTTAGCGCTTTCAACAACATTCATTCTTCTTGTTTTCAGCCTATTGATCCCTGCACGAAGTTCTGATGCTACTTTTGTCATCTCTGCAGAAAAACAAAAAATTTAGATTCAAGGCATCTCTAGTCACGGTATGAACAACCAAACAAACAAAGGTCAAATAATTTCTGAAGATGAGGAAAATCCATTCAAAACCAATCGGCAGTATATCTCCTGTAGATGGTAAATAGATTTCTTAAACTATATTCTAAGTGAGACGAGGACTTTAATCATACTATAGCTAGTCGATATGGTAATGTTAAGGTACTAATGTCTAAAACATAAGCCAACCCGTGCAACGATGTAACCTTGAAACTCATATCCAAATCATCTCATTGGAGTGAATCATACAGATGTCGTTATATAATTTGCATATTGATTACCTTTGAACATATCGACTGATGATTCATCATAGATCTTTAAAGCTTCATTAACAAGTCTCGCAGACTTTTCGTTTGAAACCGAGTTTCTTTCCAAAGCCTGGAGCTCCGACTTAAGCTCAACAGACCTCTTTCCTACCTGAACACAAAGTTATCTTATTAGAGAAACCATATTAAAAAGACCCAACGCTCAATAGTATCACAAGACAGAACCGTTTTGTCTCACCAGATTAAGCTTATGCCTTAGAGAATCCAGTTCTGCATCCAACTCTTGGTCATCAGACACATGTTGGATATTTTGGTCATTGTCCAGAGATGACTCGTTCTGATGAACAACAAGGAGTCAAGGACTCTTAAGAAAACACAGTATAAGCGTATGACAATGAAGGACATAAAAACTCACACTCTCTGGTAGCACAAAATCTTCCGGAACAGCAAAAGTGTATCTAAGACAATAGTGTTCCCACATTCCCAAGCGATTGTCCAGAACCGATTGAATCATACCACACACACGATCAATACCCTAAAAGACATAGAGAGTAAGAAAACTAGCAGAAGAAGAAGAAAGCAGGGAAAATGGAAAAACCATTGAACTCACGTTTGATAACTCTTGTGACCTATTATCAGATAATCCATCGACTTTAAGAAAATTAGATGCTTCACTGCAAATGTAAGCGCACCAAATCCCTCAATTGACGAATCGAAGTTTCTTATAAACATGCGATTGAGAGAGATTACCGGCCATAGAAATCAAACGCTTCGTAGACAATGTCGTGGACGGTGTTGAGTGTTGCGTTGATGAAAAGCTGAGGATTCAGTTTCATGGAATCGAACACCGCCTCGCCTTTGCTGCCTTCCATTGTTCTCTCTCCGACCCTGAAACCCTAATTGCAGGAGAAAGTGAACAGCTGGAGTGGATTGAATTTCAGCAGCAAAAATAATTGAATACTTCTCTTTTCATTTTTTTGTAGAATACATGTTTTTGTCAATGGTATGATTTTATCGACAAAAGCCCAACATGCCGATAACAGTCCAAATGGAGAATTACATGAGGATGTAAAAACAAAACAGGTAATGGGTCTAATTAGCCAAACCCATCAGCTCGAAAGGTATGGATACAGGCCACAGGATGACTTTCGGACACGCGTCATCTCCAGAGCAACCCCGTCATGCACACCGACGCCGGAGCAAGTCGTGTTTCACCGCCGCCAATGAATAACCCTGTAAATCCTTTGATTTGTGTTGCCGATCATCCTCCCTTCGGAGATTTGCCAGACGGGACTGCAAGTTAAAGAGAAACAGATTACGAGCGTCGCCAAGAAGATCGAGAGATCCGTGGAGATCTACCGCCGGTCGAACTTACCGATTGGTTCGTCTATTTCCACCGATGTAACACCGCACGCGAGCAGGAGATAAAGCTACGGATAATTAAATCTTTAACTATTCTTCAAACAAAAAAATAAAAGTAAAGTATAAATTTGTAAGAAATTTATAATTACTTATTTTTTTATTAACGTGGGACTGAGCCGAAACCAAAGACATATAACGGGTTGATCGAATTTGAAACATGTTGGCGCCCCAAGTCCATCTTCTTACTACTAAACCACAAAACTTAAACAATTTATAATTTTTTCTTTCATAAGATTGATATTTTGAATCAGAAGAATGATTTACTTCAAAATGATATACACAAAATGTGATCCATTAATATCCACATATTATATAAATAAAAAGCTATTAACTGAATTAGTTTAGAATTTCAAACTTTTACTTTAAATTTTACTAGGTATGTGCCCACGCTACGCCACATATTAATTTTATTAAAGTTTTATTTTATGAGTTTATTATAGGTTCTACAATGAATGGATTATAGTAGAGAAAATGCATAAAATAGCACAAAAAACATACCTTGTCATAAATATAGCACTAAGAAAAATAATTGACATTTTTAGCATTATTTTGATTACAAAGACTTTTATAGCATTATATAAATTAGGGTTTAGGGTTTATTATTAAAATTAGGGTTTAGTATTTAGGGTTTAGGGTTTATTATTTAGGGTTTAAAGTTTAGTATTTAGGGTTTAGGGTTTAGTATTTAAATTTTTAGGGTTAGGGTTAGTTTTGTCTTATCCCTTTGATAAATGCTATTTCGGTGATTTTTCTTTCTTGTTGCTATATTTGTGATAATGCATGTTTTTGTGCTATTTTTGCGATTTGCCCATTATAGTATGTATCTATTTTATTGTATATTCAAAATTGTTGCAATTATATTGTTTTTGTTTATGGATTAGTTAGATTTTTATTTTGTATCATATATGGTTTCATGTTTTATTTCTTTTTCCGTAATCATAAATTTATGTTATTTGTTTTATTTTATTTTTTTATTATTTGTTAAATAAGTTTTTTTTTTTACTTCCACTAATTTTTTTTTGCTGCAAATATAAAAGATATATTTTAGAAAAAGTGGAAAATAACAAAATTTTGTTTTTTATATCATCCTCTGGCAAAACAACCGATGAGACAAAATGTAGTTTCGGCCTCTCCGTGTAAGAAATTCGAAATTGAATTTCGATTTTTCGGCATCCATATCTACCAAAGTAACCATCGCTATTTGCTTAGATTCTTTTCGACCTCGCTTGCTAGACTGTCACTTTAGAAATAAGAACGAAAGCCCACTAAATTCTTGGATAACTGATGACTCTCACATTCTAATGTGCAGTAAAAATTGTTTCTTTGTTTGTTATAGTTTTTGCCCTGAATAAAAAGCTCTATGCATAATTTTATAATTAGAAAAACTCTCCATTGGCTTGCCAAGCCTGCACATAGGAAACATAATAAAACAAGAGATTGATCACTGTCTCAAGAAGATCGATCCAAAATAACATACAAACAAAAAGAGCTCTTGCATAAGATAAAACAATCTCCAAACAAATCTACAAACTGAAAAAAAAACTTTTGAAAGAAAATATCATCGATACAAACGAAGAACATGGAAGTGATGATACCTTAACTCATGGAAATCGGATTGCGAGCTTGAGATGACCTCCAATGGTATCATCCTTACGTAATGATCCCATGAACATAGAGTAAATTATATCATCTCGTATAGTCCTGTATCCGCCTCTCCCTGTAAGAAATTCAGTATCAAAATTGAAATTAGATACGTTAAGTGAGAAATTAGATACGTCAATTGTTTGATAATACACATGTCTCTTCCTCTTGATCTAAAGATCATAAATTTTGCTTCAAAGAGTTCGCATATCATTCGGGCTTTATTGTGGGTACCTCTAATTGAGATTCCATGGCCTGATTATTCCCTTTTTTTTCTCTTCCCTGCTGACAACTATGAAGTAGACAAATTTGTGTCCCATAAATTGATCATGCAATCCCATGAACTCGAGCAAACCTGAATTACATTATGCAGCAGGTAAGATCGATTAAATATAAAGTAGTTTCAAATGCGATGCACAAGTTAAGCGCTAGAGGAAATAATAAACCTTGCTCTTGTATTTGCGCTGCAGCACTTGCTACTGACACCATGTGTCCATGCAAGATCTTGCAAGCCCCAAAGAGATTTAGCCGTGTGTTAGTTTCCTTGAGTGGCTTCAAAGAGATTGAGCTCCATGTCATGTGTTTCAGACCATTATGGCTCATATGTTTCAAGGAATCCGATTTTAGCTTTGTTAGGGAGGTCATGTGGATGAAAAAATGGGACTCCTTGGTGCCATCCGATCTCGCTTTTTATATGCGCACAAGGGCGGTTCATAGTATTAGTGGTATTCTCACAGTCCTTGAGGTTGCAGAATCTGATTTTGATTCCTTTCTTATCTGCAATATCCTGAACTCATTCCTTGAGAACTCTCTGCGCTTCTAACCTCAGCTGCTTCGATGGTGGTAGCGGTTTTAATCTTGAATCGATCTTCTTCTTCTTCTTCTTTTTCAGATGTTTCATAGATCCTATACCATCGATCAAATGAAGGACCTCGCTTGCTAGACTGTCACTTTAGAGATAAGAACGAAAGCCCACTAAATTCTTGGATAACTGATGACTCTCACATTCTAATGTGCAGTAAAAATTGTTTCTTTGTTTGCTATAGTTTTTGCCCTGGAGAAAAAGCTCTATGCATAATTTTATAATTAGAAAAACTCTCCATTGGCTTGCCAAGCCTGCACATAGTAAACATAATAAAACAAGAAATCGATGACTGTCTCAAGAAGATCGATCCAAAATAACATACAAACAAAAAGAGCTCTTGCATAAGATAGAACAATCTCCAAACATATCTACAAACTGAAAAAAAAAACTTTTGAAAGAAAATATCATCGATACAAATGAAGAACATGGAAGTGATGATACCTTAGCTCATGGAAATCGGATTGCGAGCTTAAGATGACCTCCAATGGTATCATCCTTACGTAATGGTCCCATGAACATAGAGTAAATTATATCATCCCGTATAGTCCTGTATCCGCCTCTCCCTGTAAGAAATTCAGTATCAAAATTGAAATTAGATACGTTAAGTGAGAAATCAGATACGTCAATTGTTTGAGAATACACATGTCTCTTCCTCTTGATCTAAAGATCATAAATTTTGCTTCAAAGAGTTCGCATATCATTCAGGCTTTATTGTGGGTACCTCTATTGAGATTCCATGGCCTGGTTATTCCTTTTTTTTTTCTCTTCCCTGCTGACAACTATGAAGTAGACACATTTGTGTCCCATAAATTGATCATGCAATCCCATGAACCCGATCAAACCTGAATTACATTATGCAGCAGGTGAGATCGATTAAATATAAAGTAGTTTCAAATGCGATGCACAAGTTAAGCGCTAGAGGAAATAATAAACCTTGCTCTCGTATTTGAGCTGCAATACTTGCTACTGACGCCATGTGTCCATGCAAGATCTTGTAAGCCCCAGAGAGATTTAGCGATGTGTTAGTTTCCTTGAGTAGCTTCAGAGAGATTGAGCTCCATGTCATGTGTTTCAGACCATTATGGCTCATATGTTTCAAGGAATCCGATTTTAGCTTTGTTAGGGAGGTCGTGTGGATGAAAAAATGGGACTCCTTGGTTCCATCCGATCTCGCTTTTTATATGCGCACAAGGGCGGTTCATAGTATTAGTGGTATTCTCACGGTCCTTGAGGTTGCAGAATCTGATTTTGTTTCCTTTCTTATCTGCAATATCCTGAACTCGTTCCTTGAGAACTCTCTGCGCTTCTAACCTCAGCTGCTTCGATGGCGGTAGCGGTTTTAATCTTGAATCGATCTTCTTCTTCTTCTTCTTCTTTTTTAGATGTTTCATAGATCCTATACCATCGATCAAATGAAGGACCTTCTGTCATTTAAAAATTCTCACTAAGATGTCTCTTTAAACAAAGAACTATGAAATTAAGACTGAAAAAGTGAACTATTATACCATCCTGGGATTGAGGGACACCGAAGCTTTGCAAAGTCTATTTGTTAAAGAGTTCATCATTTGAGTGAGATCTCTGCATAAATTCATCGACTGAAACATGGAGCTGGAACTGAGCTTCAACACCATGTCCCGCTGCACTCATCTCCGAGCAACTCAGATTGGTCAAAGGAATATTATCAAGGATCTCAGTTAATGGACAGCTTCTCAAATTCAAACAGAAACCAATTGCATCAAGAACTAAACCAGCAGAGAATAAATTACACATTAGAAGCTAAACTACATCTGCAGCGACGGATCGAAGATCTACCACGATACAACACATCTTTCAACTCAAATCAAGCTAGGCATAATGATGATCATATCCATTAAGAGAACAAAATCAAAGCACAAAAGACGGATTGAAGGCAGAGATAGAAATTGTTTTACCTTTCTTCAAGAGATGAGAGAACTTGGAAAAACATGATTTAAGACGGAAGGAGACGAAAAGCCATTGTTACCCCCAAACATGTCTTCTCAATTGTGAAACAGGATCCATTTTAGACTTTCCTCTCGTGCTTATCAACGGCTTAGGAGCTCCGAGCGGAGGATGTCGACCCGGGAACAGCTTGAATGATCGGAAACAGGGGTCCTCAGATCGATCCGATCGGAGAGTAAGAACACGCGAAGCTACAATCTTGTTGATTCAATCGTCAAGGTTGATCTGAAGGAAGATTATCCTAGATAAAGCAAGGAGAATTGTAGACCTTCATGACAAGATATCGATTTTTTTTTTGTTTCGAGGAATCGATTTAGGATTAAAGGAAAAAGTGTATTTTTACATAGATAAAGGAAGACGATAAGTCTTCGGAAGATATCATGTGTTTCATAGATATCATGTGTTTCAAAAAAAAAAAAAAAATCAAGGAAGGAAAGATGTATACAGCTGGATTCCTTCGTTATGTTTTGATTGGTTTTAAGAGTTTTTTCATTAATTAACGTGGCAGTCTCACATGCCTCCAAAAATCTGATGTGTCAACACTAGCAAAAGACACTTCTCTCATTATAATAATGATTTCTTCAATGTTTTGGTTTGTATAGAGTTAAGAAAAAAAAAAAATACTTTTATGGTTATACACGGAATTTATGAAAACAAAAGAAACTCATAATAATTAAAAAAAAATGACGCATGCATTATTGAAGTATTTTTATAAAATAAAAACAAAAGCTGAAAATATAAAATATTATTTAATTCTCAACAATATCATGTGTTCAACATACTGGGTGCTAGTCGGGCACTCGGGTTGGGCCTAGCGCCTAGAGAGAAAACCGAAGATTAAGCAGTATTTATGCGGGGCAAAATTTTCAGACTATTTTTATGTTAAAAATATGTAACTCTTTAATTTTGTACAATCAAATAAAAATTATAACATTTTATAATTGGACTTTGTTCAATATTCATAAAAATATGTTGTAAATTAGTTCTATATACAATTTTCTATTTATTTTAATTCATATCTAATTCGAAAAACAATTTAAATCACAAAATAAAAAATAAACAGTTCAAGTCATAAGGATTATGAAAATAATTTTCTAGTTTTAAAATATATTGAAATAATATGATATCTAATTTGGAAATATTAAAAAGATATCCACTTTTCTATAGCAAATAAAGATATAAAAATGTGTGATATTTTATATAAAACGTAAAGAAATATTGAAAAGAAAATGTTTTCAGAGTTTTGATTGATTTGGTCGGTCCAACATGTTTCTGTTGGATGTTTATGGGCCTAATAGTTTAAAAGTCATAGAATCAAGTCTAATGTCGCATTACAAATCATATATAAAATAGTTTATTTTTTTCCTCTCTCTCTCTCCATATAAGGCCTCCACGTCAACATTTTCATTTAGTGACGTGACAATATTTTTTTGTCTTATTTTTTCATGTTTCGAATGCTGAAAACGTGTCCAGATTAATTTCTCATGATGGGCTATAACAATTTTTTTTTATCACAACCGCATTTGCCAGCCCAAACCAATTACGCCTTCCATCTTCTTCCTCATTTTGCCTTCTTCGTCATGCTTCTCTTTCGTCTCCGGAAATTGATTCTGATGTCGCATAACCTTCTATTTCGAGCAAATGAATCCCCAATAACGGCTCACCTCCCTTCAATTCATGTTTACCTCATACCAAAACCACTATGTATCATTCTATTAACGAACGTTTCATCTACAGCAGTTTCAACTCCACCACTTCTCTTACTTATAAATAATCAGCGCGATCCGGTGACAAACCTCGATACCCTATTCTCCAAGAAAAAAATCTATACTTTTCAGCTTCATTGCTTTCCAATTTCAAATCCCTCCCATGGCTCAAGTCGATCTTGTCACCATCCCTGCAACTACGTCGTATGTGAAAAAGTGATATCAGTGTTGATATATGCGTTTTGATTCCATGGCGGAAATTTAAACGATTCATTTGATTTTATTCTTTTCCCAAATTTTTGTTATAGAACCTAACGAGATGGGGAGAGCTTTACTGGAGCTAGCTCAGTTTCAAACCGAAGATTCGAAAAAAACTGTTCAAGGTGTTTTAATTTCTTCTTCCTTTTGGTGTGCTAATATGATTGAACTAGGTTAGCTCTGGTGATGACATTGTGGATTCGTTCACTACGTTTCTATTTATGACTCCGGAAGAGACGGCAGCTGAAGAAAACTTTGACTTAGCGGCTCACTTCTTTCAACTTGCTGTGGACGAGGTCATTCCCTTTTCCATTTACAATCAATTTTAATACTGATTCTTTTTGGTCTTGTGATTTTGAATATTTGTTCATCTTTGCAGCAACCGGAAAATGAAACCAAATCACTTGAAATGACGGTCAAGGTATCTTTTTGTGCTAAGCACATGCTCCACTACTGCCCACAGAGCTTCAAAGAAACCGCTCAGGTCCACAGCCACTGGGTGGCGCAGGTCGATCAGCACAAGCGCTCAAAGGTTCTCTTTTTTTTTTCTTTATGTTCATTCTCATCATTTGTATTCCATTTTAGTATTTGATAAATGCAGTCAATGGTTTGAATCTCATGATCATGTTTTTCTCCATACAAGCAATGAAAAGCAGCGCTTTCACGTATGATGTGATGGGATGTGTGATTCTAGCCATTGGTGTTATTGTTTGGGTTTGTTAGACAAAAGTTAATGCACCTATGTCTGCTCCTCGATAAGTTATATTTTATTTACTATGACGGCCAATATTTATTATCTTTTGTATCCCTGAAGTCGCAAACTAATGCCTCTAGCTTAATTCGACGTTCTATAATCTATCGCAAGAGTTTTGAGTCTCTGTGGATTCAATAACCTATATACTACTGGTTCACGTCTGTGCATTTGCAGTGTAGATCTAGGGATTAAAACCTGATCGTATCAAGTTTTTGGCGCCGTTGCCGGGGACTCTTTTGAGTCTTCGATAGATTTGGATTTAGAATTTAGACTAGGTTTTTCGTTTTTGTTTTTGGTTACTAATTTTTGTTTTTCTTGCGTTTCAGGTACGCCTAGAATCACATCGCATCGCTCGACACAGTCCTGAGTGTCAATCAACACAGATTCGCGATTAGCATCGATCGACGCTCTCCTTGTGTTGGTTGACACACTTGCGTAAACGAGACAGTTTATGCCTGATCGCGACTTGAGGAGTAATCCGGACAAGGAACTCGTGAATCTTGAACTTAAGGAGCTTGCAAAGCTAGAGAGAGAGAACATAAAAGCTCAGAAGCTAGTTAATATGGCTAATCCCAATCGTGTAATCCTAATTCAGGATGCTGAAGGTGTTCTGAGAAATGCGGAGAACCATGTTTGCAATGAGCTTGGTCAGAGACTCGATGACGAAGGTAATGTCATTCCTGAGCCTCAGAGGCAGATTGTTCAGCCTGATGAAGAAGCTCAAGGTGGAGAGGAGAATCCATCAGCACCAGAGCCTCTTGTTA
The DNA here is from genome assembly GCA_030180135.1 of Orychophragmus violaceus. Classification (NCBI taxonomy): domain Eukaryota; kingdom Viridiplantae; phylum Streptophyta; class Magnoliopsida; order Brassicales; family Brassicaceae; genus Orychophragmus; species Orychophragmus violaceus. Next base: position 63,763,056 of record CM058240.1, on the reverse strand, counting down.
GGAGGGCACTAGCAGATTACAATCAACCCGATGAGTTTTACGCCAATAGGTATGCTGTTGTTCCTCCGGCGTTTCCGCGAAATGAGTTTGAGCTTAAGACTTCATATTACACACTTGTGGGACAACACCTCTTCCATGGACTTCCACATAAGCATCCTATGGATCACATAGAGGACTTTGAGTCTTTAGTCACTAGGATGAAGCATAATGGAGTGACCTATGACTACTTACACTGCAAGATTTTTCCTCACTCTCTTGGAGGAGAAGCTGCTAATTGGCTGAAGTAGATTCCACCTGGGACTCTGACTGCTTGGTATGCAGTGAAGAAGAAGTTTCTGAGGCACTTCTATGATGATGCTAGATATGATCAGCTTAGACAAGATATCTTGACATTTAAGCAGGGATCTACAGAGCCTTTGAAGGCAGCTTGGGTGAGATTTAGGATGTACAAGAGAGATTGCCCTCATCATGGTTTCTCTGAGGTTCAGCTGCGGGCATTTTCTTTAGAGGAGTTGATTTGTGGTATTAGATGGCTTTAGATGCTGCAAGCAATGGGAACTTCAATACCAAGTCTCTAGAGGAAGCTAAAGAGCTCATTGAGAACTTGATAACTAGCAATAGTGTCAAGAATGGTGATATGTGAAGGATTGTTTAGTTGATCCTGATTCAATTCTTAGATTCATATCAACCTAAACATGCGGATCTAGGTTCTTCTCGAATAGAAACAAATGATGATCTCACCTTTTACCTGTTAATTGCAGCGGAAGGAGAGAACAGGTCAGAGATCAGAGAAACACCGAGAGATGAATCCTCCAAAGGTTCACACACGCGATCACAGAAAACGGCTGCTAGACCACAAGGAACTCGGCGCAGAGAGAGAGAGAATTTTCGGCTCAGGGGCTAGGGTTAATTGTTCTGAACTCGAGTTTTATCTTATAAAACTTGTTCGGTTCTGTTTGGGCCATTTGGCCCAAACACCAATTAACTCGACGGCATTCGCGCACTGTGTCGACCGACACACCTTGTGTATCGATCGACACACAGTGGCTAAACCGTTTTATTCTCTCTAAGTACAGTAAATGCCTAGCACTTTTACCGTACTTCTGCTAAACCGTTCCTACACATTTTCCTGTTAGCTTAGGCGTGTGACCCATATGGGATCATATAATAAAGGCAATAAGTCCAAGACTTATAGATCATGAGCGGACTCTAGCAAGCCATCATGACCCCCAGTATTATATGACTTATGTCTGATCATTGACATACTCTTACTTTCTAGAGACAGTACCGAGATTACTGGACACAATTCCAACAATCTCCCACTTGTACTGGAATCTCTGTATTCATAATCCTTTTGTCACAATATCTCGATTAGTCATAAGGCAAGATTGGTGTCATCCTTATAAAGCCTAATCTTGTTCATCGGACTCTGATTCGATACTGACAATCCAAACGACTCGGGACAGTCCGTTTGAGCATGGCCATGCATTTTCCAGTATTCAAATCTCCGATTGGCCTAGAGGTATTCACTCCATTTATATTGGAGGGATAAATTCCGTCTTGTTCCATCACTGTAAACTACTCATTTCATAATGTACCCAAACAAGGTCCTTATAACTATCGCAGAACGATAGCGTTAGACAATGATCAAAGTGCATCAGTCCATGTGCAGTCACATGCATGCGAACTCAGGTCTAAGGACTATACTCTATAGTCGTAGTAAGAATCTCTTATGACACAGATATAAATATCCTGAAGAGTTCTTATAAGCGGGTCTTGTCCGGTCGTATGTTCCCAAACATACACCTATGTACTGACTTTGATGCCGCGCATCTATGACACACTGAGACTTTGTCATAAGTCACGTACCAATCCAGTCTCACACGGTTGTTGGTGTTCCAATTTTAACAACCTTCGACTAGGGACGGGATGATATAAAACATCTATCAAATATAGGGTCTCATGATCAAGCTAAATGACTTCGATGACTCAAGATCAAGTCATTTACTTCGATGACCTATAAAATGGTTCATATCATTTTGGAACGATTATTTCATCACAGTTGAAATAATAATTTCATTAAACATAAAATGTTTTACAAGAACATATCAAATAACTAAATAAAAAGCCCTCAAACTCCCACTCAAATTTAGATTACATTTCAATGTCTCTAATGCCTACAGCTTCAGTCAGAAACTCGAGCTTAGGCCTTGGGAGTGGCTTTGTCAACGGATCAGCGACGTTATCATCTGTCTGAACTCGGCTGATCTTGACTTCCTTTCTATTAATGATGTCACGTATCAAGTGAAATCTTCTTAGAACATGCTTGGATTTCTGGTGTGATCTTGGTTCCTTTGCCTGAGCTATAGCACCATTGTTGTCACAAAACAGTGCCAGAGGCTCAGCCGCATCTGGTATCACACCTAGTTCAATAATGAACTTTCGTATCCAAACAGCTTCCTTCGCAGCTTCTGAGGCGGCGATATATTCAGCTTCTGTAGTGGAATCAGCAACGGTGTCTTGCTTGGAGCTTCTCCAACTGATTGCACCGCCATTCAGACAAAAGATATAACCGGACTGTGACCGGAAATCATCTTGGTCTGTCTGGAAACTTGCGTCCGTGAATCCACTGACTTTAAGCACATCACTTCCACCGTACACTAAGAACTTATCCTTAGTATGTCTTAGATACTTCAAGATATTCTTTACGGCAATCCAATGGTTTTCACCTGGATTTGACTGGTATCTACTCGTCATACTCAATGCATAAGCAACATCAGGACGAGTACAGATCATGGCATACATGACAGATCCTATTGCAGATGCATAAGGAATATTCTTCATGCGCTCAAGCTCTGCAGCCGTCGTAGGGCTCTGCTTCTTGCTTAGCGTTGTGCCATGTACCATTGGCGTGAAGCCCTTCTTGGAATCTTTCATGCTGAATCTTTGTAGGACTTTGTCAATGTATGAATCTTGACACAAGCCTATCAGCCTTCTAGATCTATCCCGGTAGATCCTGATTCCAAGAACGTATGCGGCTTCACCCATGTCTTTCATGGAAAAACAACTTCCAAGCCAGTCTTTTACCGACTTCAGCATTGGAACGTCGTTTCCGAGAAGCAGTATGTCATCGACATACAGAATAAGAAATACTATCTTGCTCCCACTAGTTTTCTTATACACGCATTGTTATTCTTCGTTTCTGATGAAGTCAAATTTCTTGATCGCTTCATCAAAACGAAGATTCCAGCTCCTCGATGCTTGCTTCAATCCATAAATGGATTTATGAAGCTTGCATACTTTTCCAGCATTCTTTGGATCTATGTAACCGTCAGGTTGTGTCATATACACATCCTCTTCCAGAATACCATTCAGGAAGGCGGTTTTCACGTCCATCTGCCAAATTTCATAATCATGAAAAGCTGCAGTTGCTAGTAGAATCCGAATAGATTTCATCATAGCCACTGGTGAATAGGTTTCATCGTAATCCACACCGTGAACTTGTCTGAAACCTTTTGCCACCAACCTGGCTTTATAAATCTGGACATTTCCATCCACGTCAATCTTCTTCTTGAAGATCCATTTGCACTCGATGGCTTTTACACCAGCGGGTAAGTCAACCAACGAAAACACTTGGTTGACCGACATGGAGTCCATTTCGGAATCAGTGGCCTTGCGCCACTTAGAGGAACTGGGCCCATCATGGCTTGATTGAAGTTCGATGGTTCATCACCATCAATGATCAGAAGATCATGACAGTCAGTCACGAGGAATCCTTGATATCTCTCGGGTTCGTGACGGATCCTCCCGGATCTTCGAACTTCAGGTACTACAGGTTCAGGCTCTACAATTTCTTGTAGGTCCTCCTGCTGCTCTTCCTCATTAGGTTGAGCAGTATCCTGTTCATCTTGAATTTCTTCAAGCAGTACCTTACTCCCACTGTCTTTCTTAGAGAGAAACTCCCTCTCAAGAAAGTTACAATCCCGGGCAACAAAGATCTTGTTCTCGGAACGTAGATAGAAGTAATAAGACTTGGTTTCCCGTGGATAACCAATGAAGTAGCATTTGTCAGATTTTGGTGTAAGCTTGTCTGAGATCAATCTCTTGACATAGGCTTCACAACCCCAAATTCTGAGATAAGACAGCACTGGAGCTACTCCAGTCCATAATTCATATGGTGTCTTTGCTACTGCTTTCGATGGCGCTCTATTTAGAGTGAACACTGCTGTTAGCAGAGCATATCCCCAAAGGGATATTGGAAGGTCTGTGTGACTCATCATAGATCGAACCATATCCAATAAGGTCCGATTTCTCCTCTCAGACACACCATTCCATTGAGGTGTTCCGGGAGGAGTGAGTTGGGATACGATCCCACACTCTCTTAGATGATCACTGAATTCTTGGCTTAAGTATTCTCCTCCTCGGTCGGACCGAAGAGCCTTAATGCTTTTGCCAAGTTGGTTCTGTACTTCATTTTGGAATTCTCTGAACTTCTCAAAAGATTCAGACTTATGTTTCATCAAATAAACATATCCATACCTACTGAAATCATCAGTAAAGGTAATGAAGTACTGATAGTTTCCTCTTGCATTTGTGGACATTGGGCCACACACATCAGTGTGTATCAGGCCCAATACGTCACTGGCCCTCTCGTTAGGTTTATTAAAGGGGGCCCGTGTCATTTTGCCCATCATGCAGGATTCGCATTTCTCACATGACTCAAAGTCAAATGAGCCAAGAAGTCCATTCGAATGGAGCCTCTTGATGCGTTTCTCGCTGATGTGCCCTAAACGACAATGCCATAGAAACGTTCGGTTCTCCTCATTAAGTTTGAACCGTTTGGTATTAATGTTGTAAATTGGCGCGGATTGATCGAGTATGTAAAGCCCATTCATAAGAGGGGCAGAACCATAGAACAAATTGTTGCGATTGAAGGAACATAATTTATTCTTAACTGAAAAATCATAACCTTCCAAATCCAACAAAGAAATTGAAATAATATTTCTGCTTATAGCAGGTACAAAATAACAATTATTGAGTTCTAAAATCAATCCCGAAGGTAAAGACAACAAGTAAGTGCCTACAGCTAGTGCTGGAACTTTCGCTCCATTCCCAACTCGTAGCTCCACTTGTCCTTGCTTCAGCCTTCTACTGTTGCTGAGTGCCTGCATATTAGTACAAATATGAGCCCCACAACCAGTATCCATAACCCATGAGGTATTATCAGAAGTAGTTGTATTAACTTCTATAACAAAAATACCTGTTGAAGAAGTCTCAAAAGTCTTCTTCTTCAATTCCTTTAGACCTTCCTGGAATTTCTTACATTCTCTCCTCCAATGCCCTGGTTCTTTACAGAACCTGCATATGTCAGTTGGCCCAGCCTTGGACTTGGGCTTGGGCTTTGGCGTGTCCTTGTCCGCGACTTGGACAGCCTTGGCCTTTCCCTTATCCTTAGCAGAGGATTTCTTAAACCCCTTGCCCTTCTGCACCATAAGCACATTGGGGTCCTTGGCGGTTTTCCTCAAGTTGGGCTCTGCAGTCTTGAGCATTCCGTGAAGCTCAGGCAATGTCTTACTCAAGCCATGCATGTTAAAGTTCAGAATGAACTGATCATAGCTTGCAGGTAATGACTGCAAAATGATGTCGCAGGCAAGTTCCTGGCTGATTGGGCAGTCGAGTTTCTGAAGATGATCGAGATAACCCATCATCTTCAAGACATGAGGACTCACTGCCGCATTCGCAGCCAACTTGCAGTCCAAGAGGTTCTTAACTGTTTGAAACCTCTCAGTCCTAGCCTGCTCCTGAAAAAGCGATTTCAGGCTTGCCATTATCTCGATGGGTGACAATACACTCTCGAACTGTTTTTGCAGCTCAGGAGTCATTGTCACCAACATCAGGCAATAGGCATCATTTTCATCTGACGAATGCTTTTCCCAAGCATTATGCAGAGTCCTGGCGGCATTGGCAGGAGGCCTCTCGGGGAGAGGATCACGAAGGACATAATCCTTCTTCTCCTGCTTGAGGACTAGCCTCAAGTTCCTTGACCACGTCAGGAAGTTCGTTCCAGTCAGCTTCTCCTTTTCGAGAACAGACCGGATCGAGAATGTGTTTTGTGTGCTTGTAGTAGTCATAGCTGAAACATATAGATAAAAGGTTATTAGTTAAAATGTTCAATATGATTAATCTCGTATTAAATTTAATATGATTAATCACGCATTATATTCAATAACATAAGTTACCCTCAATAGAATATAATGATTCCAAGATCCACATATAACTAAGATTAAAGTGGGCCACTGGCCGTCACCAAACCTTAGCTTATATCGGTAAGCCCTATATCGGCTAATTATATCCGTGATATAACTCTTGGTTGTGAATCTGGGCCCGAGGCCCAATCCACTCTGATGTCTCAAGGCCCGGGACTCCCGATGGCCCAGTCAAGAAAACCAGACTATACAGTCATGTAATCATTAATGTCTGGGACTCCCAATGACATTTATGAATCACAAACCGTCTTATCCACGCAAAAGCAGACACCCTCACACTGTAAGGCCATGAATACAATTGAATGAGCTTCGACAGCTGACATAGAATGGACAAGACATCCAACGCTTGATATTATTTGAGGTTCGTAGGTTTATTTAAAAATTCATTCCCAAAATAGAAGATTACTATTTCGGGAAACTTTCCATTTTTGGAAACCTACTATTTTTGGAAACTTTCTAAAATTGGAAACTTTCTAAAAACGGAAACTTTCTAACTTTAGAAATTTCTTAAAATCCGAATCATGCAAATCTAGAAACTTCTATAAATTAAGAAACTTTCTAATTTCAAAATATCGGAAACTTTAATTTAAAATCGATTTATATTCTTTATAAAATAAATTTTAAATTAAATCTGAAGAAAGACTCAAATAATTGGCCCAATTGTTTTAACTTCTTGGCCCGAGGCCCAAGAATTGGTCCATGTCCAAGACATGACCCAATTGTCCAATTAAATGACATAACCGGTCTGGTTCATTAAAATTGGTCTAACCAAATTTTAATTACTACGATGACCACAATTGTCAACCGGTTATTTACTAAACCGGATTTTCTCAATTTATTTGGTCCAACCAAATCAAATTAGAAAATTCTGGTTTAGGCACTAAATCCAATAATTCTTTCGACATTGGATTTCTTGTCCCGGTTTAACCAGACTTAATAAAATTATTAAATCTGTTTATTAAACCAGGACGAATTAATTTTAATCAAAATATTAAACCGAGCCTTAAACCAACCATGTCGATCGATGAACCAACCGTGTCGATCGATCCATCAACCGCATCGGTCGATGCTCTTAGCATCGATCCTGCATCGATCGTGCATCGATCCTGTATCGATCGATGCTCTCACGCATGCACTGAACCGAGCCAAAACCCTAACCGTGTCGATCGATGCACCAACCGCATCGGTCGATGCACCAACATCGAACCTGCATCGATCCTGCATCGATCGATGCTTTCACGCGTTAACAGGGTTAGCCGATAGACTGTATCGACCGATCCATGCGATCGTATCGATCGATCCATGCGATCGCAGTCGATACTGACTTTTGAAAATCGCATTCTACCAAATCATATAGCTTGGTTTCTGCGATTTTATGTGTGTTTAGGTTTCAATTCCTTGTTGCTTAAGTGATTTCTCTTATCAGTAGTTGATTCAAAACACTTTTAAACAAGAAAACAATCCTAAACATGAATCTAAACAAGAAAAACCAGAACCATTGTCTCTGATACCACTGAAGGATTGTTTAGTTGATCCTGATTCAATTCTTAGATTCATATCAACCTAAACATGCGGATCTAGGTTCTTCTCGAATAGAAACAAATGATGATCTCACCTTTTACCTGTTAATTGCAGCGGAAGGAGAGAACAGGTCAGAGATCAGAGAAACACCGAGAGATGAATCCTCCAAAGGTTCACACACGCGATCACAGAAAACGGCTGCTAGACCACAAGGAACTCGGCGCAGAGAGAGAGAGAATTTTCGGCTCAGGGGCTAGGGTTAATTGTTCTGAACTCGAGTTTTATCTTATAAAACTTGTTCGGTTCCGTTTGGGCCATTTGGCCCAAACACCAATTAACTCGACGGCATTCGCGCACTGTGTCGACCGACACACCTTGTGTATCGATCGACACACAGTGGCTAAACCGTTTTATTCTCTCTAAGTACAGTAAATGCCTAGCACTTTTACCGTACTTCTGCTAAACCGTTCCTACACATTTTCCTGTTAGCTTAGGCGTGTGACCCATATGGGATCATATAATAAAGGCAATAAGTCCAAGACTTATAGATCATGAGCGGACTCTAGCAAGCCATCATGACCCCCAGTATTATATGACTTATGTCTGATCATTGACATACTCTTACTTTCTAGAGACAGTACCGAGATTACTGGACACAATTCCAACAATATGGAGAGACATAAATCTGATAGGAAAGCTGATAACTCACATATAGCAGAGATAAGAAGCAAGATTGATTCTTTCCATAGCATCTTACTTGGGAAGAAGGTGGATGTTCAGGAGACTGAGGACGTCAATTACATAGCTGGAGCTGGTTATCAAGGTCAAAGGTATGGAAATCAGCAGGGACAGACTTCAGGTTTCACACCAAAGTCTGCATTTCAGAGACCTTTCCAGCAGAACATCACATTCTCTAGAGATTATGGTTCCTCATCATATCAGCCTGTTCCTCCTCAAAATGAGCAGAATGATAAGTTGATGGGTCTATTGGAACAACTCTTGGAAGGACAGCAGAAGAGTACAGTGGACTTCAATGGAAATATGGATGTTATGTACCTTGATTTGAATGGGAAGATTGAGTCTATGAGTACTCATGTGAAGAAGCTGGATGTTCAAGTTCAGCAGACTGTTGGAGCAGCGCAAAGATAGAATGGATCAGGGAGAGCTGAACAGAAGCAATTCGTCAATGCTGTGAATGTAGGAGAGGGAATTGATCTGACCCAAGAGGAAGAAGATATCATATCCGATTTTCTGGATGAATTCTGTCTGTCTGAGACGAGCATCGATCGACACACACTTGATGTCGATCGTTGCATGCACGATACGTATGATGAACACGCTCTTAATCGCATTGTGTCGATCAACACATCTTATGCATCGATCGACACTGATCGCAGACGAGACCAGAAACCTGCAACAGTCCCTGAACGAGTCTTTGAGCTTCTTGTGCCCTATCCTAAGGCTCATACGAGGTCCAAACGGGGAGCTAGATGAAGCTAAATGCAAAACAGTGATGGAAAAGAAGCTGATTCAGATTTCAAAGAAGCTTCCAGACCCAAGAGTCTTTGTGCTAGACTGTTCCATCTTCAAGGACAGACTCAAGCATTCTCTGTGTGACTTAGGATCTAGTGTGAATCTCATGCCATACTCTGTGGCTGTGAGATTGGGACTGATGGATGTCCAGCCTACTAGGATCTCTCTTATCCTAGCTGATCGATCAAAGAGGTTTCCAGAAGGAGTTCTTGAGGACATTCCTGTCAGAGTTGGAGATTACTTGATTCCTACGGACTTTGTGGTACTGAAGTATGCAGTTGAACCGGATGATCATTTGCTACTTGGTAGACCTTTCTTAGCTACTGCTGGAGCGGTGATTGATGTAAGATATGGTTTGATTGATCTCCACCTGGGAGACAAGCCTTTGCAGTTCAAGATGGATAAGATGCAGAAATCCACTATTGATGGAGAGTTTCATTGTGGAAGTGGAAGCAGAGATTCCTATTGGAGAAGAGAAGATGGCAGTTCATTCTGAACTTGCCCTAACATCTTCAGAGCCTACAACTGCTCTTAAGCAGAAAGCTCCAGATCTCTTTCATCCACCAAAGCACAAGTATGAATCTTTTAAAATTAAATCTCCTAATCCATCAACTGTGAGTGCAGGAAAACACAGTATCCCACCCACGCTTCGCTCCCACCCTAGTACATTTCACTCATTCCCTGGGAGATCTCATGATCCGAAAACCTACACACCACCTTCGTTGAAGAGACATTCACAGAGACACTCCAAGTCTCTGTTGAATCCCCCATAAGTCCGATCTCCTTCCCATATTCAAGCTACTGACTTTAAACAAGCGCTGAGTGGGAGGCAACCCACTAGTAGGTTCGGTTTTTCTTTTCTTTTTCGTTTTGATTTAGTGTGCTTTGATTTTTCTGTTTTGGTGTGTTCAAGGCGTGAGAAACAGGTCGGAATCGCCCACATCGATCGACACGGTCATGTGTGTCGATCGACGCAACGATCTTATGCGGTTTAACTTTACTGTCTCAATTGCGGTTTATACATCGGTTATTCTCATAACCGCGAACAAATTTGCCTAGCGTCTATCGATGCTGTCTTGGCATCGATCGACACAATCCGATGACAGGTATGTGTTCTGCCCCTTTTCGGATTCTCTTCATTCCGATTTTTCTTTTCTCACCGAGCCTAAGATTGACACCACTGGGGACAGTGTGTTTCAAGTGTGGGGGAGGTAGCTACTGACGCACCATTTTCTGTTTTCTTAGAGTCAGTCCAATCTGTTTTTTTAGTCAAAATTGAGTAGGAAACAAGGACTTTTTGAGGAGATTACCACACTTGCAGGAACATAAGTAACCATTGGATGAGCTTGTAGATGATCTCTGACTATTAGAAAACTCCACACAGATCAGCCTACTGAGGACACCCATATCACTTCAGTTATTCAGAGAATCCATTACTGACTTCGAACTTAACTTGAATTAATTTCTCTCACCTTGGGGCTTGATATACTTTGAGTCGGATTCATCTGTTAGTTCTGGCACAGCTTGTATACTTGTCTGATTTTTGTTCCCTTCTCCCCTGCCTTGAAAGTAAAAAAGATAGATAAAGTGAGGATAAGCTAGTAGCTTCGAAGTGGTCACGGGAGTGGTAGAGACCCTTGTTACCTCCTGTGCATCCATGGAAACATGTCCAAAGTACACCCCAATACGGGAAGAGCACTGATAGAAAAAATAAAATGATACCCAGTGGAAAAAATCAGTGCTAAGGAAGGAAAATGAGAAGAAATGAACCAAAAAAATAGTATGGTGGTCAGGTGCTGACGGAGTAAGAGTCCATGTGTTCTTTGATGGATACTCCCTAGGTGAGACCGCACTTTTTAACTTATAGAAGTCAGTGTGGTAAATTTGGATGCTCTGGATGTGATTGTGGAGTTTACTCAAGACAATTGCTAAGTGTGGGAGAAGTACATGTTGTTCTTAATCTCTGCAGGTTCATTTTCATGTGGCTTACTAAGGGGAATCTGAGTGTGGTGCTCCTACAATGAAACGAGTTTCTGAAGTTTTCAAACTTCTTATCCTGATCTCGGTTTTCTGTTTGCTTGAGGGCAAGCAAAAGCTAAGTGTGGGGGAGTTGATATATCATGGCTTTTAGGACTTTCAACCATGGTATATGTCTTTGTTATCGAGTCTTTTAGAGTCTTTTGGAGTCCTTTTATGTGTGTTTACAGGTCTAGGTACGTTTGAAGCGGATTTGGACATTATGTCGTATTCTGGAGCTATTTGGAGCATTTGTGCGAGAAGGAGAAATAGGTGTCGATATCAGACGATTGTGTCGATCGACACATCTTATGCATCGATCGACACATATGCGAGTCAGGAAATTCTCGCCGAGTTTAATGAAGATCTTGGAAATTGCACTTGGGCCCAGAAGTTTCTCATAATTACAAAGAAGCCCTATATGAGTTTAGATCATTATAGGGTTTTTAAGACATTGTCTAGGACGCTTTATTTTATTAGAGATTGAGAGAGTTAGGGCTGGTCTTGTAATCGAGAAGAGAAGAGATTTCGAACCCCTGTTTCTTTGTCCCTTTTTTATGATAATTGGTTTTCTATTCATCATGTCTATTGTTATGATTGCCATGTCTGAGTAGTTTACATGTTAGGTTTAGGGATTCTCATAAGGGATTTCATGGAATTATAGTTTAATCAATCTGTAGGGATTCATACTTTCTAGTTCTTCATCTAGGGTTGTTCTTAATGCTTGATCTGAATTGGCCACTTATATTATTGATGTTAGGTTGATTTCTGCAACGACAGTTGATTAATTAACTAGAAAGAACCTAGATGAGCAATTTGACTATTCGCAAAGAAATTTGGCTTAGGAGAATTGTGACGAAAGAACTTGAGATTAATGCATGTTTAGGATCTCTAGAATTCGCATAGAAAGTTGGTTTGCTAGGTTACTAGACATAGATAATATCCACAATAAAATTTGGTTTCTTATGCTTTTGTGATTCTAGTTCTAGAACAATACTTAATTAGATCTCGATTGATTGATTGCCTATATTCCTGATTTCCTGAGAACTCCCTTGACCTGACGCTTTGCCTGATTGCTTACAAACCGTTTACTTTACTTTCTGCTTTGATTTACTGCTTTCACTACTGCTTACCTAGCTTAATTCGACGTTCTATAATCTATCGCAAGAGTCTTAAGTCTTTGTGGATTCGATACCCTATATACTACTGGTTCACGTCTGTGCACTTGCAATGTAGATCTAGGGATTAAACCTGATCGTATCAACATACCAGAAAGACACATTATGCAGTAGATATTGCCTTATCTAGGCTACCCATAAAGATCCCGAGAGGGTGAAGAGTCGCCATACCACACTAAGAGAGAATACTTTTGAAGACTGCCGTAAGCTTCTTAACCCCAAGCCCCCCTCTGATTTTGGACAGCAGAGATCGCTCCACGCAACCTTAGCCTTATGATTCTGATTACGTGTTCCTGACCATAAGAAAGAGCTGCAGAGACTCTCAATCAAGTCCAAGCAACTAGCAGGAAGAACAAAAGCTTGACTCCAGAAGTTTACAGTAGTTGCGATAAACGACTGCAGTAACTGTAATCCCCCATCATAAGAAAGAGGTTTGTTTACCCATACGAGCATTCGATTCTTGATTTTATCTATGAGCGGCTCATAACCATGTCTAGTCAGCCCTTTGGTAGTCAGCGGTAATCTCAAGTATCGAATGGGCAGAACTCCAAAGTCTAGTTCAATGTCATGAGCCAAGGCCGAAAGCTGTTGGAAATTGTTACCCGGAGTGAAGAGCGATGACTTGTTAGTGTTTATGCGGAGGCCAGATATGTCTGCAAATCTCTTCATGACTCCAATAACTCCTTCTAGTGATCTTGCTGTGACTTGTTAGAAAACTTATTAGTATATAAATTAAAATTTGGTTTAATTGAGTCAAATTAAACAATGTTAGCTAAAGTATGTATTTATCCCAAAATCTTCAGACTTCTCGAAGAAGTCTGAAACATATTAATTTAGTAAATTTAAATTTTAAATTGTAAAAAATTATTTTGTTAAAATTTTTTTACATAAATTAAATATAGACGGTTGTGAAGTATATAAATTTAATTTAGTAAAATGAAATCAAATTAAAATATGTAAGGTAGAGTAGGTTCTAAACCTCAAAACATGCTATATTTACATATAACTTACATATAAATTTAGGGTTAGATTCATAGTTTACCAAATTTACATTTAATTTTAAATTTTAAATTTGCACATATGTATTATAATGTGCATATATTTAACGAATTTGATGTTTCCTAGGTGTTTTGTTTAAATATTAACTTATCATCATCATATATATAATGAGAGAAGGGGGGCTCTCTCAAGCTGACACATCAGCCCCCCTTGATTGGTCAATTTTAAACAACATTTTCCACATCATTATTAACCTAAAATAAATATACTATTTAATATAATATTATTTAATTTAAATATAATTACTTAAAATTATTGAAACATAAATTCTAAAATTTAATTTAAATTTAGAATCTCATAAATATATAAAAATTATATATTATAATACATCTTCTGTAATTTTATGAATTAATAAACAAGAATAAATAAATCTCAATAAAAATAAAATATCAAATTATAAAATTAAAAATAAAGATAACATTATTAAAAATTTACAGTAATTTAAAATTAGAAATAAGGAACCATAGAAGAAAAATATAAATAATAAAATATTAATTATTAAGAATATAAAGAAAGTATTATAAAAATCAGATACAATGAAAATAAAAACTATACAAAATATAAGAACATAAGAAATCAAATAAAATCAATGAAAATATATTAAAATTAAAGAAATCTAAAATAATAAATTAAAATATTAAAATATAGAAATCATTATTATTAAGAATAGAAATAAAATGTTTCAAAATGAGATAAAATGATAATAAAATGAAATTTTATAAAATATAAGAAGATAGGAAAGAAAATAAAATCAATCATTGAAATATATATAAAATTAACAAAATTTGAAATGATAACTAGAAATATTAAATTATTATAAATGAACACTAAATGTTTTATGAATGGAAATATATAAATAACAAGTATATGTATTTTACATAGTTTATAGAAAATAAAAGGATGATAAAAAGGTTGAAGGAAATAAAAATTTATAAAAAAACTCATTAAAAATTGATAACTAAAAATATTTATTTGTAAAACAAATAATTAATAATCATATGTTAGTGTATATTCTCTCCTAAAAACATTATAATCATTAAAAAACACAAAATTATAAATTAAAACATATAAAAATATTAATACTGAAAATAAATATTATAATATATTATATATCTAAAAATTTAAGCAAAATCTGCGCATTTGCGCGGGTTCTCTACTAATAAGTGATAAATATTAGATTTAGGGTTTCTTAGGCTTCCTAGAGAAGTCTGAATTTTGGGTTTTATCAGACTTCTTAGTGAAGTTTAATATGTATTTAATTTGAAAAGTTAAATAAATAAAAAAATAATTTTGAACCAAATTTACCTTCAATGGTTAAATTTGACTATAGTTTATTTAATTTTAATATATATACGTCAAAAATCCTTATGTGATACAATGATACATAAATTATACATAAGCAATTTTGACGTATATAAATTTAAATTACTTAAACATTAATCAAATTTAACCATTGAATGTATATTTGGTTCAAAAAACCATGTAGCTTAATATATGTTTGACATATGAAGTTGGAGATCAAGTTATTATCTGTAGGGTTAGATTGAAGTTTGTGATTTTTCCATTCATAATGTTACATTTACATATACTGGTAAGTTTGTGACTATGTTAGACGAGTTTGGTGTTTGTTATAATTTTTCTATATAATATGATGGTATTTAAGTAGTAATTATTAGATTTAGGATTTCTCAAACTTCCAGGTTAATCTGGTTCAAGTACATGGTTTATCAGACTTCTCTGAGAAGTCCAATTAAACGAAGTAAGTTACCCTATTTGGAAATTCACCCCCATATGTAAACGAAAGTTTCCAACCCGTATATGTAAAATATATTATCAAATTTGGCTCTCTAAAACGAAAAGACTCTCTCTCTCTCTCTCTAAACCCATTCAAAATTCTCTCGGGAAACCCTCGTCGCCACCGCCACCACCGTCACCATCCTATTCACTCTCGTAATTACCCTCATTTTCCGTGTCTCCTTACCATTCCCTCCACCGATGTCATCATCATCAAATCTCTTTTGGTCTGCAAATTTTTTAGATCTATACGAAATACATAATGTTTCTATGTTCGTTGCTTATATTTAAACAAAAAGATGAGTTTTTATTTTTTCCGCGTTTTAGATCTATGGATCTATATGGAAAGTTAGATCTTTTTTTGTTTTTGATACATAAATTAGATCTTTCTCGTTTTAGATCTATACGATTTTGAGTCATTTCCTATGTTATTTCTTAGATCTAAACAAAAAGATGGATTTTTTTTTTCTCATTTTAGAACTAAACAGAATACGTCATTTTTTTCCAGCTTGCTTAGATTTAGATATAAGCAAAAATATGGATTTATAAAGATGGTTGTTTTTTTGCTTTTCCCGTCTAGATCTAAACGGTATTTCTTAATCTTAACCTTTTGTCAAACAAAAGTTCTATGTATAATAAGGATTCTGATGCTTGGTTGGAGGCTTCTTTGCTATTAATGTATGTGATACACTCTAAAGGAAGTTTGAAATTAGACTTGTTCTGAATTAGACTTGTTCTGAATTAGACTCTATTAGAAGTATGAAATTAAACTTGTTCATGAGTTAAACTCTATTAGAAGTTAGGCTGGTTTTAAATTTTGTAATTGTTTAGGGTACACAAGATGGGTCTATTCAGTCATCTTCCAACGTCGAGTAGTTCATACTCAAGTATGAGTTCCACCGCTCGACATCGATCCAGATCATCCCATGGATTCCCCAAGAAATGTTTATGCGGTCTGGACCCTGTCATGCGAACAACCACTACTGCCTATAATCTAGCGAGAAGACTCTTTGGATGTCGTAACTTTGCTGTAATGTCCTTTCTCTGTTATGTGGGTAGTTATTTTTTTTTTTAACTTATTCGAGCTTATTTTGGAATCTGAATATGATTTTATATTTGAAATGTGGCTGTATAGGATGGTGGCTACTATATAATGAAGTGGTGGGATGAGGCTATGATGGAGGAGTTTCACGAGTTAAAGCTATATGTGTGGACCAGTATGGTGAACAAATTGATCACATCTTCGTTTCTTATGCTGAAAATGAGTATGTTAACATGTTTCACAATGACCTCAATATAATGCATACTGAGATAGCTCAATTAAAGGAGTTGTTGACTAAGAAGCCATGTAACCAGATCAAGCATAGCGTCAAGTTGGAGTATATGATGTTCGCTGGTGCTATTATTATAGTCTTGATCATCTATATTTGTGTTGGTTTCTTATAATATGTTAGCCCTATGTAACCAATTACAATTTTATGTAAGAAATTTCATTATGCAAGTTGTCCTCTTTTTAAGCTACTAAAATACTCGGCCGTCTGACTTCATATGAAGTCTGAAAATACTATGTTGTCACTAGATTTGAAGTCTGAAAAATACTCTATTGTCAAACTTCATATGAAGTATGAAATTACAATGTTTTGTACCTTTACAAGTAAAATGCGCGACATTTCAAATTCTTAGACAACATATAAAGTCTGAAAATACTCTCCGTTGTCACTGCATTTGAAGTCTGAAAAATACTATGTTGTCAGACTTCACATGAAGTCTGAAATTACAAAAATTTTGTAACCTCCCAAGTTAAAATGTCGTGCATATTAAATTTTTTGTAAATTTTACACGAAAATATGCGGCAGTTAAAATTTTTGTGAAAGGGAGACGAAAAATGCGCGGAACCGTCTATGGTAAAAAAGTCAATTTTAACTGCCGTTTATGACCTACATATAAAAATGATTTTTTATTCTGCCATGTTTTTACAGTTACCAAGGAAAAAAATCAATTCTCTCTCAAATCACTGAACCGACATCTTCAACTTGTTAGTCGTCACCTTTGCCGCTTACACCGTGTCACGTGTCCTTCTTCGGTAAGATTCATCGACTCCTCTCTTCGCTGCAAATTGTCACCTCGTCGTTACTCTTTTCTCGAACTTGCGATGAGCATTTGTTTTTTTGTTTTAAATTTCAGATATGGTTTCTCTCTCTTCCGCCGTTGTCCTTCGACAGTAAGACTTATCGACTCATCTTTTCGTCGGCATACTTAGTATAGCTATTAGTACCTAGACTATAAATGGCGTATGACTATTAGTACTCATACTGCAAATGGAGTTTGGCTATTAATACTCAGACTGCAAATGGTGTCTTACTTTTTTCTCGAACTTGTGCTGAGCTTTTGTTTTTTAAATTCCAGATCCGGATTCTCTCTCCTCCGCCGTTGTCCTTCGACGGTAAAATTCAGTGACTCCTCTTTTCGTTTGTATACTTAGAATAACTATTAGTACTCAGACTGAAAATGATGTCGTCCTCTTGGTATTCAGACTACAAATAGAGTCTAACTATGAGTTATCAGACAACATGTTCATTCTCACTATGATTTGGGTGGTTGTTGTTGTTGCAGGTTTTCATTATGGTATAGCATGGATTCCCAAAAAGGATGTTCACACTCGGTTATGATCCTATTCCGGATAAAAGCATACACTACTTCAGTGGTAGGAGAGATATGATTGATGATCTTGAAGTAGCGTTGTCGCCGAAAAAATGGCAAGAGCTCCTCAACTCAGACTTTGGGATTTTTTTTGAGATTCCATGACCTGAACTTCAAATGGTGTTCGAGGATGGTGCACTACTTGCTCTATTTTCAGCTAGATTGCAAGAAGAAGTATGAGATATTGTCTCTTCTCGGCGTTCATCCAGCTAGGTTTTCCCTGAATGAATTTCAACACATAACCAGACTCAACTGCGACTATGTTGAGTATACATACCATAAGAGAGAAATGTGGGAGATTTTTGGGGTGGATTTCGAGTTACGCCCAAGTTATTCGCAATTACATGATGCTTGTAGTAGATGTGGTGGTTGGGAACATCAAGATCGAATTTGGTTGGGCTATCTAGCCATCTATGTATCCTTTATTGAGGCTCAACATTGGACAACTGCCTCAAGGGGTGACATTACTATGCTACTGCTGGTTCCAGGAGCGTTACAATCATATCCATGGGGAAGATTAGCCTTTAAATTTCTCATAGAATATGTCAAGGATGCAAACAAAAAAAAATATATATGACAAAAAATATCAGATTGGAGGTTTTGCTGAGATCTTGAACATTTGGATTTATTGGGCCATCATTGCTGGAGTACCAAATATCAAGGAGTCGAAAGAAAATCGGCGAAACCTTACGCAAACATGTATTTTTGTGAGCCTCCCTTTTTATTAGAATTAAATTGAAGTTTGACATATAGTACCCAGACTGAATATGAAGTCTGGTGTTGTGTACCCAGACTGAATATGAAGTTTGACGTTGTGTAACCATACTACATTTGAAGTTCGACATATTGTTCCCAGACTGAATAAAGTCTTGTATTGTGATTTTCTAAATTCTTATATTATATTTCTCTTTGACTTGTAACTTGCAGACCCGCATCAACAACTTCATATTTAAGGATTTGATGACATGTTCCCCGAGTAGGACAATGATGATGAAGAGGATGAGAAAGTTGAAAACATTGTGAAAGCAATGCACAAATACTTGGGACTACACCTTGGAGGTGGAGTTCTAAAAACTGGAAAAATGAAGGTGTGTTCAGGATCAAAGCTGCTGGTCCTGTTAAGCTTGAGGTTGTTAAGTCTTAGGATGTGGAGGCTGAGGTGGGTCAGAAAAAGGAAAAGGGATTGGGAGTTAAGAGGAAGTTAGTGCATGTGCTGGATGATGATGAGAATGAGGAAGGAGAGATTGAGATTGTTAAGAAGAGAGCTAGATCAGATATGACTGCCCCGATGCATGGTGAAGTTGTTCAAGTGATTGAGGGTTTGAAACAATCATTTGTTATTAGGATGTGTTCACTGGAAGATGTTGTTAAGGAAGGTTTTCGTCTGATGAGAATCAAGATTGATGATCATAGCTAGGATATAAAGAATTTGAAGGGAGAAAGATCCAAGTATGGTGATGAGAGGAAGAAAAATGTAAGACTTGAGAAGGAAAATGGAAGAAGACAGCTACTGCTGGAGGGAAGGGAGATGAGATTAAAACTACTAGTGGTGCGGTTGGTGATGTGAAAAAGTCTAGAGGTGATCAGGATAAAGATGATCAAGCTGTAGATCTTGAGTTTAAAGCTGAAGTGAGTACTACTGCTGGTGATCAAGAGGAAGGAAAAAAGAAAAGGGAAAGTGCTCCGCGGAATGAAAAGACTACCAAGAAAGTGGTACTAAAGATAAAGGAAGTGGATACTGTTGTTGATACCGAAGCTGAACCTGCAAGGAGAGGTGGTTGCAGACAAACCTGCCGTGCCGCATGAGGCCAACATAAAGTCTGCGACCGATGATGGTGTTAGTCTCCGAAACCCTCATACTCTGAATATAAATAAAGAAAAGAAAGATGAGCCTAAGAGAAGTACATGACTTAAGGAGAAAGCCCTGAAGGAGAAGTAGACCTGTTAGAAGTATGAATATTGTTGTTCGTAAAAACATGAAAATAACCGCATTTCTTTTTTTTTTCGCTTGTTCTTGTGTTTGATCTGAACATAGATTTCGTGTATTAGTCTTATATTGCAGTCTGAGATCAGACTCCTTTACAGTCTGATAGTGATGGATTTTAACTATTAGACTTCTATTGCAGTTTAACGCTGGTGTGAGTTTTAAATCGGACTTCTATGTTTAATACAGGTTTGTAGGAATTCCTAGCAGTTCCTAATCCGATTAGGCAACCCTAAGTCTGAATTCCGAGCCTAGGATCTCAGGGTTTAAGTAATTGAATCATGGATCTCGCGTTTACCTTGTTCTGGAAGCGGAAGATGAATCAGGTAAGACAAGATCAGGAGCGATTCAGATGCCTCGCCTCTATCGTAGTCCACACGCACACAACCTGGAAAGCCGGGATGCTAGTGCCGGATCTGGGAATTGAATAGAGATAGTTTCTATTTTTCTGATCAAGAAAAATCAATGGCCCCCGGTTCAGGTCGACCATATAAGCCTATATATACGACCTGTTATGACTAAACCTTCTTTCGGGTTTAACCGAAAAAGTCTAAGTCATAAACCGAAACATCAGTCTCGGAATCGACCCTGTATCGATCGATACACCAACCATGTCGATCGACACATCTCTCTTTAATCGATATTGATATGTATCCAATACACATCATCTTGATCATCACCATGATGATCATTCCCATAAAAAGCTTCCAGGTTGCTTAGGTGTGTGACCCTATAAGATCATATGATACTGACAGTAAGTCTACAACTTACAGACTGCAAGAGGCTTCTAGCAAAGCATTGCAACCGCCCAGTATCATACAGCATGTCTGATCTCGACGTACAACTATGGTTAGAGTAAGTACAATGTGATTTCAGGACATAATACCAACAATCTCCCACTTGTACTGGAATCACCTATTCCTATAATCCCTTCGTCTCTATATCTCGATATGGCAAAAGGCAAGAGACTGTGTCATCCTTATTATAGCCAACATCATGTTCATCGAACTCCTGATTTATACTGATAAAACAAACGACTGACAATCACCTCGTTTGAGCACGGCCATGCATTTTCTCAGTATCAAATCTTCGATGGGCCATGAGACATTTATCTCCCGTTATATGGGAGGGACAAATCCCATCTTGTTCCATCCCTGTTTCTACACATACTTCATGATACGCCTAAGCAATGCCGTTATAGCCGCTAGTTACGGAACGACGTTTGACAGGGTCAAAACGTACCAATTCATATGCTAGAAAGCATGATGAACTCAGGTCTAAGGACTATACTCTATAGTCGTAATGAGAAACTCTCATGACACAGATATAACTATCATGTAGAGTTCTCATTAGCGGGTCATGTCCGATCATATGTTAACCAACATATATCTATGTGACTGACTGTGATACTCATATCATTGACTCCATGAAACTTAGTCAACAGTCACCTCACAAGTTAGTCTCTCGCGGTTGTCAGTGTCCCACTTTGACAATCTCGACTAGGGACAATCATAATTTATGTCATCTTTTACTTATACGGTTTCATGATCAAGTCCTCAACTTGATGACCTATAAAATGAACATAAAATACTTTGGGACCATTACTTAATTATCCAATAATTAAATAATACCGATGTCAGTTTTAACTTACACAAACATTGCCATAGCATGTTTATATAAAGATTATAACATAACTAAAATAACTCCCACTGGAATCAAGATCATCTGTTCAGATATCTTATACCTACAGCAACATAATAAATATCGTGCTTAGGTTGTGGGAGAGACTGCGGTGTTTTTGCTTGAAACAATTCCAACAAACCACACCGCCATTCAGATAAAAGCACTATTCTACGGTCCACTGCTTGGAGCCCTTCCAACAGATAGCACCGCTATTCAGACAAAGAGACATGCCAGGTAGGAACCGGGAATCGTCTTTGTCCGTCTAACTACTTTCAACTGGTTCGTCACTTCCTCAGTTCACCACAAACCTATCCTTAGTGTTTATCAAACATTTGGGATATTTCTGGCAACTGTTCCGCGACTTTTACCGGAACATATTGGTATCTTCTCGTCATGCTTTATGCGTAAGCTGCATCTAGACGAGCGCAAAACACGGCATTCATGATGGATTCTATTGCAAAAGCATAAGGAATCACACTCATACATACTAGCTCAGCCAGTGTTCAAAACACTTCATCTTGCTAAGATTGTTACCAGCTCAGCCAGTGTCTAAGACACTTCATCTTGCTAAGATTATTGCCATAAGACCTCTGGTTTGAAGCCATTCTTGGAATACTGCATATTGGGACTGTCCAACACCTTATCTACATAAGGATTCTGACACGATCCAATTAGCCTACCTAATCTATATCAATAGATTCTTATTCCGAGAATTCATGAGGCTACTCCCATGTCCTTTTGTTTATATTTGACTTCCGACCCAAATCTTGACAAGACTTTAGCGTCGGATCGTCGTTTATGAGATTAAGTACGTTATGTACACTCGGTGTGAGAATTGCAACTACGCTCCCACTAGTCTTCTTGTAAACGCATGGTTTCATTTCGTTTCTGATCAAGTCAAAACTTTTGACCACTTTATCAGAATGTTGATTCCAACTCCAAGATGTTTTCTTCAATCTATAAATAGATCGGTGAAGCCAACATGCATACCTAGCAAATTTTCGGAGTTGGGGCTCACCATCGCTTCTTTGAATTTCACATGCTCGTCACCTTTTTCAATGATCAACAGATCACGACAATCGGCTACGAGAAATCACTCTCGAGTTAGTGACGGATCCTTTCGGATCTGCGATCTTCAGGCTCCACAGGTGTAGGTCCTACAACACTTTGTAGATCTCACCGCTGCTCTCCCTCAACAGGTTGAGCAGCCTCCTGTGCTTATCGAATTTCTTCGATGTGTACTTTTACTCCCACTGTTCCTTTTGGAAAGTATGATCTTTCTTAAAGACACAGTTTCGAAAACTTTGTTCTCGGATTGGTTATAAAAGTAGCAAGCCTCGGTTTCCTTAGGACAACCAGCGAGGTAGAACTTATCAGATTTGGGTTCAAGCTTGTTAGCTTTCATCCCCAAATGATCAGAAACAACTTACTTGAAAAACTTCCAGTCCACATCCAATGTGGTGTCTTTCAATTGATTCTGATTGAAACCCTTTTCTGCGCAAACACAGACATTTCTAGAGCGTGTTTCCAAAAAGATAATGGAAGATTCGTGTGACTCATCATTAATCAGAGCATATCCAACATGGTCCGATTACTTCTCTTAAAACCACCATTGAGGTTTTCATGAGAATTGAGTCGTGAAACAACTTCACATTCACTCAGATGATCACAGAATTCTTGACTTAAGTATTCTCCTCCCCGATCTAATCGAGGATCTCATTACTTTTGTGAAATCAAATATATACTTCATTCACATCCATACTTACTGAAGTCATCAATAAAGGTAATGAAGTACAGAAGATTTCCTCTGGCATTAACGCTCATCGGGCCGCATACATCAGTATGTGTAAGGCCCAATAATCTTCTGGCCCCTTTTTTCTTAGCTCTGCTAAAAGGCCTTAGTCATTTGGCCCAGTGAGCAGAATTTATATCTCATATGATTTAAAATCAAATGAGCCCAAAAGCCCATAACTATGGAACTTCTGAATCCGCTCCACTCTGTCTAGTTGAAACGACTATGCCAAGGAAAGACTGGTTCCAGTCATCATACTCAAACCTTTTGGTATTTATGTTATATTCAAACTCACGTTGGTTTAAGATATAAAACCCATTCTAAACGGGGTGCTACCATATGATATTTCATTAAGATCTAAAGAACAAAACTTGTTTTTTTATCAAAATGAAAAACATTCAAATTCTTGCAAGAAAATGAAAGACATCTCTGCACAAGGCAGATACATGATAGCAATTACTTAATTTCTAAAACCAAGTATGAAAGGCTCCTACAAGTGGAGAATCTCTACGGCTCATGCATCAACCATTGCTTCATACCAGACACGCAATTCCACTTGTCCTTTCTTCAACGTTCTACTGTCGCTTAGGTCCTGCATATTTCAAAATATCAGTACCACAACTAGTATCCAATACTCACGTGGAACTTGAAGTAATAACACAATACCTGAAGAAGAAGCACCATACATCTTCTCCATCTCTTGTGAATCTTCCAATAATTTAATGCAATTTCTCTTCTAATGCCCAAACTCTTTACAGTAGCAGCATTTATCAACATCAAATGGGCCTGACTTGGGCTTAAAAGATGACACATGCTTATTCTGATTCCAAATCCGAACGGCCTTGCCTTCACCCTTGTCTATACAAGATTTCTCAAATCTTTTACCCTTTTTGATGTTTTTCTCTGCTGTCTTGAGCATGCCATGCAGCTCAATCAACGTCTTCGTCAAGCCTTTCTTGATATAGTTCTCAACGAACTTATCATAACTTGACGGTAGTGACTGCAAAATGATGTCAGTTGCCAACTCTAAGTTGACAGGACAATCCAGTTTCCCCAGGTTATCAATGTAACCCATCATTTTAATGACATGAGGACTTACTGGACCATCCTCTGGTAGCTTGCACCCAGTGAGAGACTTCACCATCTGGAATCTCTCATCTCGTGCCAGATCCTGAAACTTCAGTTTCAGGCTGGTGATCATCTCTATTGGCGACTCCATGTTCTCGTATTGACTCTTCAAATCCGAGTTCATGGTAGCCAACATCAGACCACGCACATCTACCACATCAATATAATGCTTATTCCAAGCATCATATACTGCATTCGAGCGATTGGTCCCAAGCCTTTCTGGAAGAGCTTTCTCAAGGACATAGTCCTTGCTCTCCTGCTTGAGGATTAATCTCAAATTCCGATACCAATCCAGGAAATTTGATCCATTTAACTTGTCCTTCTCAAGGACGGATCGCAATGAGAAAGTAGTCTCAGACATAAGCTGAAATCCAAGAAAAACAAAGATTTAGTTATGTATTCCATGAGAAGTCTTATCTAATAAGAAAACTCGCATTATATTCAAACAATGTTTCCTCTATGAATATAATGATCCAAGATCCATACTTCACCAAAATCTGAGTGGACGACTCGCCATCACCCAAAATTTAGTTATCTAGGTAAGCAAATCATTGCTAATTGCATCCAGTACAACTCTTGGTCGCAGATAAAACAATCCATGTCTCATCTATTCTGACGTCTCTGGGCCCAGAACTTCTGATGGCCCAGTCAAGTAAACCAATCTCTTTAGTCTTGTGATCATTGACAGTCGCACTGCAAGTCTATCAATGATCACCTGCCTTACTCATGTAGTAGTGGATACCAAGGACTCCAAGACTATCCAATAACGAAACAAGTCTTGACAGTAGACAAGATTGGGCAAGACATCAAGGTTACTTGATATTTAGTTGAGGAAACTAAATTCTAAAAGGTTAGCAAACCAATTTCTTAGGTCATGTAATTGTTGATGTCAAGCACTGCAAGTCCATCAACATAATTACCTGCCTTACACACGTAATTGTGGACACCAAGCTCATGGCTAGACCATCACACAACGAAATGAGTCTTGACAGTTGACCATATTGAAGCTAATCTTTGATCAATGTTTATGTCGAGTTTGGTTTCTGAAAATTCAAGGTTCAATAACCAGAATTGTGAGCACTGCGTCGATCGACGCAGACTATGTATGTCGATCGACACTACCAAACAAAAACCGGATTTCAATAACCGGTTAATCCAATTAACTCGGTTCATTGAACCGGTCATGTCGATCGACACAACCCATGTGTGACGGTCGACATAGACCTAAACTGGATACAGTTTTGATAATCGGTCCAATCCAATTGAACCGACTTATCAGATCAAACTGATCTTTACTATTTAAATCGGTTTATAATAATTGAGATAACTGGTTCAATCCAATTGAATCAATTCATACAATTCAAACCGTTTCAACCAGTTTCAACTAATTGTGATAATCGGTCCAATTCAATTGAACCGTTTTATCCAATCAAACTGATTTTAACCAATCGGTTTATGCTAATTGAGATAATCAGTTCAATCCAATTGAACCAATTCATCCAATTTAAACCGATCTGTTCGGACTTAACCAAGCATGATAACCGGTCCAATCCAATTGAACCGATTAACCAATCGCAAGGTCTGTGTCGACCGACACTCAACCTGTGTCGATCGACACAGCAGGCTTTCTGTTTTTCTTCGCGAAAAAACCCTAGCCGCCGAGTCTGTCGATTTCACCATTCTGTGTCGATCGACACACCTAGTGTGTCGATCGACACTCTGCGAAAACACAGAATCGTTTTCAATCTGAATCGATCTAACCTGTTCTTATTCATACTATCTTATGAACGAATTTAAATCATCAAATTCTACTAAACAGGCTGATTCAATGATAAAACCCTAAGGCTCTGATACCACTGTTGTAATTCCTAGCAGTTTCTAATCCGATTAGGCAACCCTTAAGTCTGAATTCCGAGCCTAGGATCTCAGGGTTTAAGTAATTGAATAATGGATCTCGCGTTTACCTTGTTCTGGCAGCGGAAGATGAATCAGGTAAGACAAGATCAGGAGCGATTCAGATGCCTCGCCTCTATCGTAGTCCACACGCACACAACCTGGAAAGTCGGGATGCTAGTGCCGGATCTGGGAATTGAATAGAGAGAGTTTCTGTTTTTCTGATCAAGAAAAATCAATGGCCCCCGGTTCAGGTCGACCATATAAGCATATATATACGACCTGTTATGACTAAACCTTCTTTCGGGTTTAACCGAAAAAGTCTAAGTCATAAACCGAAACATCAGTATCGGAATCGACCCTGTGTCGATCGATACACCAACTGTGTCGATCGACACATCTCTCTTTAATCGATATTGATATGTATCCAATACACATCATCTTGATCATCACCATGATGATCATTCCCATAAAAAAGCTTCCAGGTTGCTTAGGTGTGTGACCCTATAGGATCATATGATACTGGCAGTAAGTCTACAACTTACAGACTGCAAGAGGCTTCTAGCAAAGCATTGCAACCGCCCAGTATCATACAACATGTCTGATCTCGACGTACAACTATCGTTAGAGTAAGTACAATGTGATTTCAGGACATAATCCCAACAAGGTTGTCATATGTATATCCAGAGTAGTATCAGGGGCAGAGATCCGAGTGTTTTAATCGTTGAACAAGCAGCTACAGGCGTAGACTTCAGTGCTATTAGGAGGTTGAAACAATACACTAAGTAGGCATCAACTGAAGCGTATATTCATGCGAAGGAAAAAGAGTTTAAATAGAAGAAGAAGGAGGAGAAGACTTCGGTTAAAACTGTTGTGCAAGCGCATATTACACAAACATATGACCTTTGTGCTGCTCTAACCAAGATTCAAGCGAAGGCACTTCATGATTATAACCAAAAGACAGTTGTATGTCTTAAAAATCTACCTAGAGCAAGCTGTATAATTAATCTCTTAACTCAATGTCTAAAATAGCATTCTAATTTGTAGGGGTTATCCGAAGAAAACAATGAATACATCACTCCAATGGTATTATTATTTGAGCACCCACATGGAATGGCTGCATGACACAGTCAGTATATCAGACTTCGTTATTAGTCTGATTATGATAGATTTATGGTATTAGACTTTAACTGCAGTCTGATGGTGATGGTATGACTTCTATGATGGTGCTGGATCAAGAGTTGGCAGAATCCTCCATATTCTCGGCCATACCGAGCTATCGAAGCAATTTGTTCGGCCAAGTGAGTTTATACTTGTTTCTGAAGAGCCAATGCACTATTCTGGCTGTCCTAAGTCAATTTTACAATCTAAATGGACCAATGAGGAGATTGGCCAGGAATTGGATCAAGTGACCCAAGGAGAATAGTGTTTGAGCCATAAGAAGAAGAATAAGATTAAACCAATATGTTCTCTGAAGATCCATTTCGACCAGGCCTTAAGGAAGCATATTTATTGGTCCATTATCATCCATAGAAGACCAAGAGTGTGATAAAGCAAAGAGTGTCCAAATTCATTAGTCAAACCGTGGAAAGAAGTCAAAGAGGCAGTCTTTGGTCTTTGTTTTAAAATGTCTTTTAATTTCATAAGTAGTTTATTTATTAGTTAATGCAACCAGAAACTCTATATGTATTAAGGATTTCAAAAATAATATACAACCCTTTCTGAATTTTGTTCAAATGATCTTTGAGAGAAATCACTTCTTTGTTCTTCTTAGAACATCTCGAAAATTGGTGAGTCATATCCAAGATTCTCCTTATGATTTCTGGTCTTGTGAGTCATATCAAGCACATTCAGATTTGGGAATATCAGTGGCTAATCCACAACAACTATGCGAGCCTTCAGTCCACAAATCTCAAGCCTTGTGCTAGTAACCTTGGCGTTGAGCCTATCCAAACATCAATCCTCTAAGTGCAATCCATGGATTCTATCACCTTACTTCTCTCGAATTCCTTCAAATGAATCGAGAAAGCAAGTCATTCTTTTGGCTCAGACACCATCTTCATCAGTTGAGAACAATCTATTACAATGGTGACTTCTTGTTGGTGAAACGACTTCATACATTGCATGGCCGATATTGGTGGTTCGATTCGACATGTAGCAGTGAGAGACTACTACGAATATTCATTGTCCCCCTCATTTTGTTCAAACCTTCTTCCGACTGAAGATACCACCTTGTCTTAAATATAAATCACCTTGCTTCCACGATCCATCTACATAGCACCATATTCCTTATTTACTTGATTATTTTCACTTTCCCCTTCTATTGAGTTCCTACTTAGATTCTCCTTTTTATTTTCTGAAGTTTGTGCTTCGTTTCACATTATAAACTCTGTTTCCGCCATTCGTAAAACATCATGTGGATCCTTACCTGAATTATTATAAAGCTTTTCATTCCGACTTTTCAAATATGCCATAGTATCCATGGGAATTGCTTATTGGCATTCTGTGGACCGCACCAACCTGGAAACAACATTGACGTATATCTAGAGCCTCTCATAGATGATCTGAATCATTTGTGGACCACCGGAGAGGTAACTTATGACGACTTCAGCAGAACTACTTTCATGCTTAAGGCAATTCTGCTATGGACAATCAATGATTTCCCTGCATACGGTAATCTTGCAGGATGCAAATTAAAGGGTAAGATGGCATGTCCTCTATGTGGTAAATGCACTGGTAGTATGTGGTTGAAGCATAGCAGGAAGCATGTGTACATGTGTCACATAAAGACTTTTCCCCCGACACATAGGTGGCGTTCTAAGAAATTCTTGTTTGATGGAAAATCCAAGTTTGGGACAAAGGGAAGGATTCAAACAAGACACAATATCAGTCAACTCATGAAAAACTACAAGAATGATTTTGGTTGTGCTAGATATAGTGGAACAAAGAGAAAAAGGTCTGAGTGTGTTGTATCAAGCTCTGATGATGACACTGAATCAGAGGAAGAAGAGGAAGAAGATGCAATTGACGAAGAAGACTTATCAAGATGGAAAAAGAGATCTATATTTTTCAAGTTGCCTTATTGGGAGGTAAATATCTTTCTTATGTTATCTAGTTATTTTCTCAATTGATCAAGATGGATTGTGTTTAATATTGTATTGTATTGTTCAGGAATTACTAGTAAGGCATAACTTGGATGTAATGCACGTGGAGAAAAACGTGTCTGCAAGCATAGTATCCACACTACTGCATTGTGGGAAATCTAAAGATGGTCTCAACGCTCGTAAAGATCTCCAACATCTCGGTATTAGGAAGGATTTGTGGCCTCAAACCAGAGGAAAGAGAACTTACCTTCCTGCAGCACCATGGTCCCTGACAAAGACAGAGAAAAGAGTATTTTGCAAAAGGTTATTTGACTTCAGAGGACAAGATGGATATTGTTCCAATATATCCAAGGGCGTATCAATGGATGATTGCAAGATATCTGGATTGAAATCTCACGACTATCATGTACTAATGCAGCAACTCCTACCGGTTTCGTTAAAGGGTTTACTGCCAAAGGGCCCGATGATATGTATTACACGCTTGTGTGTGTTCTTTAACAAGTTATGCCAGCGTGTGATTGACAGGGAGCAGATAGCAGTTATGGAAACTGAGATCGTTGAAACTCTCTGCATGTTTGAGAGGTATTTTCCACCAAGTTTCTTTGACATTATGGTGCACCTGATAGTACAGCTAGGCATGGAAGCTCGGTTATGTGGTCCATTACATTTCTGATGGATGTACCCATTTGAGAGGTAGTTTAAACTGTCTTTCATTTGATCTAGTGTTTATCTTACAAAATTGGTAATTTTCACACTAATGTTGATTGGTAAATGTGTGCAGATACATGAAAGTTATGAAAGACTATCTACGAAATCTAGCTAGACCAGAAGGATGTATTGCAGAAGCCTACCTTGCAGAAGAATGCATGCATTTCTGCAGAGAGTGTCTGGAAAAACAACCAGTGTTGCGGAAAAACCACAGAGAAACGATGAGGACCAGAGCAGTCCTATCTTATCTGGTCGACCGTTATCCACATCCACTACAATTATACTAATTGAGATAGAGAAAAGAATAGCTTATCTTGCTGTCCTTCAAAATATGGCTTTGGTGGAACCTTTTGTGGAGTAAGTAACTACAATTTCTCATTACTAACGTCCTTCTATAAATTATAGTCTACTAATAGTGTTGTTTATTTTTTAAGTATGCACCTTCAATATCTACAAGAGAATAATGGAAGATGTAATCCTGATGCCACTATACTTCGGAATCTGCATACAAATCTTTTTGCCGGATGGTTAAAAGAACATGCAAATGTTGTCTCAAGTGCAATATAGTAAGTTGTTTGGATATGCACTCTAGTTTTATCCATTAACTTGTCTACATTTGTTAGGTACCTATGGACTCAGAATCACATGAAGAAATAGTTAAGTAGTTGGAATATGGACCTAGAAGCATTGCACGCTCCTATACCGGTTATATAGTGAATGGACTTAGGTTTCACACAAGTTCAGTTTCAAAGAAAAGTCAGAACATTGGGGTTCTTTATGAGGCGATATCTATGTGTAGATATATTCAAGAGACGCTTCGCAGAGGGTTGATATGATATCCTATTACGGCAGAGTAGAAGACATTATTTTGCTGGATTACAATGTGTTCTACATTCATATAATCCGGTGTCAGTGGGCTAACAAAGGAAATGGATTCAAGGAAGAAGAAGGTTTCACTCTTGTCAACCTTAACCAAAGTCAATAGTCATTTGCAAGGGATCCATTCATACAGGCTTCTCAAGCCAAGCTAATCTTTTACTCAAGAGTATATGATTCCTCACCTTGGTATGTCATGATGAGAGGATCTTCAAGAATATACAGCGAGGAAGATCAGGATGACGAAATTGGAGATGTCGGGTCAGTAGCAGCAGATGCTAACATGACAATTAATGAATTAGATGATGAAGATCAGAGTGCTCGTACTGACTTTGAAGGGATATATGTGTGAAAGACTAATAGATTCACCTTAGTTTTTTGTGTTGTTTGTTCTGTGTCTTATGCGTCTCTGTGTTTTTTGTTTGCTTGTTATGTGCTAAGTCTGTGAGTTTTTTTGGCTTCATGTTTGTCAGTGTGTATGAGTAATGGAACATGTCGAACTCACTTTTATATATGAATTTCAGGTAATCAGTCGTGGCTCGTACAAAGCATTTCATGACGAGGAAAAGAAAAGCCCGTGTGCCAGCTACTAAGGCACAAGAGGAGGAAATTATGGATTTAGAAGAAGATGATCCGGAAGATCAAGTTGCTGCGATTGAAAATGCTGAGAATGAAATGAATGAGAAGGAGATAACTGAGGATGAAGATGCAGAGGAGGAAATAGCTGAGGATGAAGATGCTGTGGATGAATCTAGAATGAATAAGGAACATGAGCAAAACGATGAGGATGCTGAGGTTGAAGTGTCTACAGGATTGAACAATGATGAAGAGCTCGCTCCTGATCAGGCTGCATCTGAGAGAGAACATGATGCATCTCCACCTGCTCCTAAGAGAAAGCGTGGACCAACTATGATGAAACATATAGCAAGGGATCCAAATGAGAGAGAACCAGTTGACTTCACAGAATTTGGAGAACCATGTGGACCAGGGTCAGTGAAGCTGTCATTTTACCTAGGTCACTTAGTCAAAGAACACGTTACTATAATAATTCAGGATTGGAGAAAAGTTCGCGAAAACATAAGAACAATTCTATGGAAATCTGTTCAAGTAAAAGTTATTGTAATGTGTCTTTGTTAATTTGCTATATACTCTAATATTTATTCTATGAATGCAGACAAGGTTTTCAGTAGATGAAGAGTATCAAAGGGTCGATGTGTTTAGGCAGATGGGATGTCTTTGGAGGTCCTCCAAATCACGAATTGTTACAAAGATCCGGCAGGCTAAGACAACGAAGGAGCGGATGCAGCTGAAACCAAAGAACATTCCTCCGGTGGAGTGGCGTAAATTTGTCAACCAGAAGACAAGCACAACCTTCAAGGTATGTGAAGATGGAATATGTCTACACATTTTTGTATGTAAGTTCAACCTTTAACCAGTGTCAATTATACTTAGGCTGTGAGTGATTCGTACAAGGAGAGGAGACAAAAACAGATTCCTCACACTGTTAGCCGTAAAGGAATGGTTCGGTTGACTGAAAAATTGGTAAGTATAATGCATTTTTTCCATTGAGTCATATACATCTATTAAGATAGATCTTTGATGTCTCGCAGAAAAAGAGTTGCTCAGAACCATCTGAAGTTACAAGACTGAAAGTGTGGGTCAAGTCACACACCAAAAAGGATGCCACTCAAGTTAATAACCAGGCTGCTGAAAAGATAGTAAGTACACAAGATCAGTTTCTCTCACTAGTCATTTGTTTATGATAAAAATTCTGAGTTTTCCTTCATGATGGTCAGAGAAAGGCAAAGGATGTTGAAAGCGGTGCTCCTTCATCATCAACAACGAGTCTAGCTAGGAATGACACCCTTGCACAAATACTAGGACCTGATAATCCAGGATGGCTAAGGGCTATGGGTCGGGAATGTCTACAACAAAGCTAGCTTGTTTCCAAGTCAAGTCTGCATATATGAGTCAAATGCAAGAGAGCCAAACTCAACTGCAACAAAAGGTTCACCAGTTAGAGGCGCTTGTCCAGAAAATGACTAACCAACTCTGAGGATGGGGAAGTTAATTAGGAGCTCGGGCTCTCACCTCCTGCAGAATTCGACAAGGAGATCGCTCCGGCTCAGTCCAAAGAGATGGTCCAAATCAGTTTTCACATAAACGGCTCCAAGGGCTCGATTGGCCAGAATCGGGGAGGGTCTCGTCCTCCTACTCGAAAGCATCAGCGAAATGATGTGGAGGTGAGCACGCGGAGGGCGAGCCACGAGGTTGAAACGAGGCCGACCTGTTCGGGGTCCGCTGGGACATTTAACTGACACTTTAGGCACCCGAAAGAGTGTCCCATTGCGGACGACCCGGCGGGAGTGGCTTATCTGCTCAGGCATTTTAAGCCTGTGGGTGTTCATCTTCCGAAAGTCCGCGACATGGCACTCAGAGAGGCCTATATTAAGATGATGGCGGTACATGGGAAGGTAGAGATCCCCCTTTTTGGCTAAGGCATTTTTTATAACCTCCCCCTTTTCTTACATTCTGCTTGGTTTATGCAGTCGGTTGAGGCCACGAACAAGTTCACAGCCATGTTTGAGCGTTAGCTGAAGAAACTCCCTCAAGCCAGCGAGCTCGAGGGTGCCAAGAAGGCGATGACCGAGCTCAACCTCACGCTTCAAACTGCTAAGGCGCGGGTGGTGGAGCTGAAGGAAAGCTGGCTGAGTATGTGGAGACGGAGGCCCGTCTCATGCATCTGGAGAAACAGGAGGAGGACCTGACGCAAAAACTCGATGTTGCTATCGCCCTGATGTTTGCGGCAGAAGAGTCGAGCTGGAAAGCGATTGAGCAGGACTCCCAAGAACGATCTGAGAAGGAGAAGGTCCTTACGGAAAAGGAGCACAACGTCAAGGTCGCAGCTCACACCTCGATGAAGGAGCTCATCGAGGCGTACCTTGAGATCCTGAATGGGATCAAGGTAAAATGTGACCAAAGGATGGTCCAGACCAATGCCGAGATCCGTCTTCAGGAGACCCTCGCAAACATCGAATTTATTCCCGATTTCGCATCAAGTGAGCTTGACTTGACTCAAAAGGTCTTAAATTTGGCCGAGAAGAAATGGCTCGTGACTGAGGAGATGAATGCCGCGACCGTTTCAGACTTCATCATCAGCAAGCTGAAACTGCCCGCGATATCCGATGACTCAATAATGTTGGTGATCTTCTGCTCAAGCCACTCCTCATTTCGACAAGTACGGGTCACATCTTCCGAGGGAGACCGGTGGCTGTGTTGTGGCGAGCGGTGAGGTCGAGGGACAAGCAGCTTCCAGTACTAAGGATACAGACGGATGCGAGCAAGTGGGCCAGCGATCCAGCACCTTAGAATAATTCCTGAGATGTTTTGGTGTTGCCCGAAAGGGTTTTTAATTTTCTTTTCGAATTTGTGTTGCCCGAAAGGGCTTTTAATCCTTGGAAGTTGCCCGACAAGGGTTTTTGTAATTGTGAGGACCTTGGGTCCTCTTTTTCTTTATAAACAGAAATTTCTTTTGCGATTTTCTTTGCCTTAGTCTTTTAGAAACGATTGAAGCATCTCAATTTTCAGAACTGGTTTGATGTCGACCTGCCTTTGTATTTTTCGTGTGTGAGTTATTTTAGTTATATCTTAGGGATATTGTACTACAAGGCTTAACTAGATCAAATTATATTTGATTAGATCGGGAAAAACATTATACGTTCAGAACAAAATAGATCGAACTCGAAAGAACTGGTTTGTTTTTCTTTAGGAATAAAAATCTGCCAAGTGCAAAATGAGATGGGTCGAGCTCGAATAGATCGAGCCAAAAATCGTTATTCCTTAAGAGATTTGGAATAAAATCTTGAATAAAGTTTACCGCAGGGTTGTGGAGAAGAGTTCGTTTTTGCGAGAGCTTGACTCCATTTGAGATCTACGTTTTCCGGGTTTTGACCGAATGCGAGGTCGATTGAATGCGAGGAATGCTTTGCCTATGGGAGGGGGTGTCCGCCAGTTCTTCTAGCTGTAAGGGTTGAAGAATTAGTGTTAAGTATTTCATATTGCTATATTGTGGACCATTTCAGGTCGCTGATTTTCGGGATCGTTTGAGATAGCTAATTTTGGGATCATTTCAGATCGCTGATTTGGGATCGTTTGAGATCGCTAATTTTTGGATCGTTTCAGATCGCTAATTTTTAGGATCGTTTCGGATCGAGCTTTTTGGTAGATAAAAACAGAGAATTTTATTTGAATGATCTGATTTTTATACAATGACGACGAGCTAAGTGATCCATCTCGAATGAAAATTCAGAGTAGAGTTGGTCATGCAGAATGACTCTTTAGCTCGTTACGTAGTTCGATTTTAATCGGAGTATTTTCAATGAAAAATACTTTTTAAGGTTAATGATATTTCACGGTCGCATTTCCGGCTTTTGGGTTTCCACTGACTTGAGCCGGTAGACCCCATCCAGAACGATGTCAGTGAACTGGTAGGGACCTTCCCATTTTGCCCCTAACTTTCCAGCGTGGTTTTCTTTTTTCATGGTTGAAGACTTTCCGTAAGACAAGTTTGCCCACTTGAAACCTTTGGGTTTTTACCCTAGAAACATTGTAGTGATCTGCAGCTTGTTGGTAGTTCTGGATTCAGGCGAGTGCGAGGTTCCTTCGTTCGTCGGTGAGATCGAGCTCATCTGTTATCATTTGATTTTTCAGTTCCTCATGTTGTGGGCATTATTTTTTTACGAATGCTGGACACAATGATCTCTGTTGGAACTACGGCCTCGATGCCGTAAAACAAAGAGAAGGGTGTTACTCCTGTTGATTTGCAAGGAGTAGTCCGATAGGCCCAAAGTACAACTGTGAGTTCGTTGCTTCATATTGATTTGCATTCGTGGAGCCTTTTCTTGAGATTGTTCATGATCGACTTGTTGGATGCCTCTGCTAATCCGTTTCCTTGAGGATTATGGGTTGTTGAGTAGTTTAACTTGATGTTCAAGGTTGTACAAAACATTTGGCTAAGGTGCATCACTTTCTTTTTTCCTAATGTGACTAAGGGTCCCACGATATCCATTCTCCATCGCATAAAAGGAAATGGCTAAAAGATCAAAGAGAGTTTCTCCGACAGTTGGTGAAAGATCGGGATGTGTCTTTGGCACTTGTCACACTTCTTCGAGAAGGTCTCGCTCTCGGCTGCCATGGTCGGCCAGTAGAAGCCTTGCCGCTTGATCCATATGGCTAGAGCTCGTCCTCCAGAATGACTTCCACAGGATCCATCATGAGCATGTGTGATCACAGTTAGAATCTTTTTGCCGTTTAGGCATTTTAGATACGGCCCGGAGAGGCTTCGTTTGAAGAGCTCTCCTTCTGTCATGCAGTATCTCTCACATTGTGGTTTAAGTTTTCGGGCTGCCCATTTATCATTGGGTACCTCGCCATTGGTGATGTACTAGATGATTGGAGTTCTCCAATCCTCCTCGTCGTTGGCTCGTGTCTCTGACTTTTGGAGGCTGATGAGGACATCAAGTCATCATCAACCAAGGAGCATGGAGAGGACATAAATCAACCTACAAAGACCCTTGGAGAGAACCAGCTTGACTGCAACAAAGACATACGAGCATGTCTTGGAGCATATCTACCCAACAAGAAGGAGTTAAGCTACAAATCAACTTGTTCCAGAATCTTAACTCATCCAGGAATCATGGAGAGTTTAAATCATCAAAAAGGAGTTCAAATGAAGAAGTTATTCAACTTCTAAAATAGATGATTCTCAGCTTGCTTCATTTGGAGGCTTAAGGATTCAATCAGTTACAAATAAGACATTGGAGACCAGGGGAGATATCTAAGCATTCAGGAGACATATTTAGTCATCCAGGAGGGTTATCTATCAAGTTCCCATGCACCAGCAGCCATAGGATCAGGAGGATCCTATTACTCTTACACTTGCCTAATTTGGAGCCAATGGAGATCTATCACCAACAGCTCTTTTTCCTGAAGTTTGGCCACAAATTGAAGCTCTCTAACATCATCCATAATGTACCTAGACACTCCACATTCATGCCAAAGCTTTCAAGACTTAAGAAGATTCATCTTTCCATTTCTGGCCAAATATTCCAATAAATCCCAACGGCCATATTCCTTATATTTTTCGATTCTTTTCTTGTATTAGGCCTTTCAGACAGTTGTCTATGAGCCTGTAAAAGCTCAGATTCGAATTCATTGTAAACCACCTTTTCAACCATTTTAAAGTTAATAGAATTATTCTGTTTTTCTTCTAAAGTTTGTGTTCTTTGTGAAGTCTTCCTTCTCTGAATATTGTGAGTAATTCACCTTGTTCTTAGGAGTTTCAGATCAATCTATTTGAGTGATTCAGATAGCTTGTTCTTAGGTTGAGAGAGTCAATCAAACCCACTGGTTGAGAGAGTCAATCACAAGTTCCACCACCACATCTACCTTCAATCCATCTTCCGCAAGCTTAGCTTAGGAATCATCTGATCATCAAGTGATCTTAGCATTGAAGTGATTCCAGGGCTATATCATCTGGTATCAGATCAATCATGTACATTCGCTACATAGATAGCCCTTCTTGGGTCGATTTACGATGACGGGGCTAATCCCTTTATCAGGTGCCTTTTTGTTGATTTCATTTTTTTGGAAGGGGTTGTCTTCCTTTAAAAATAGGGCTTTTGATGCGATGTCGATGCTCGGCTTTTCGATCCCTTCAACCAGTATGATTCTTTTTAGGTTGGGATCGGATGTCGAGGCCTATGCAGCAAGAGCATCAGCTGTGGTGTTCTCGCCTTGCCGGATTGGGTTAGATAAAAAAAACCGATTTGATTGGCGAGGCTATGAACTACTTGTAGATCTGATTCCATGCGTTCGTTTTTGGCTTCATAGTCGCCATGGAACTGGCTTGTGACCAGTTGGGAGTCTCTGAAAGCATATACCTCTCGAGCTCCTATTGCCTTGGCTAGCCTGAGTCCGGCTATCAGCGCTTTGTATTCCGCCTCGTTATTCGATGCATCAAAGCCTAGCCTGAAGGATTGTTCCAACACCTCTCCAGTAGGAGATACTAATCTTACCTCGACTCCGGATCCTTATCTTGACGATGTGCCATTGACGTGGAGAGTCCATTTCATGGAAGAGGATGGCTCGAGGTCGATTGTAGGAGGGATTTCGATTATAAATCAGCCAATACTTGAGCTTTTAAGCATGTCCAAGTCCTGATCTCGATGTCTTATTCACTTAGTTTGATAGCCCATTTTACCAGTCGACCCGACTAGCTCGGACTATGGAGCATTGTCCTCAAGGTTGGCAAGTCATGACGATGATCGAGTGTGATCAAAAATATGGTCGAAGCTTTCGAGTCGATGTATCAATGCTAACACGAGTTTCTCCATTGTAGGATACCTCGTTTCAGCGTCGATCAAAGTCTTACTGATGTAGTAGACTAGTTTCTGATTGCTTTTCTCTTCGCGAACTAGGACCCTGCTTGCCGCTGGTGAAGACACAGCTAGGTAGAGGTAAAGGGGCTCTCCTTCTACTGGCTTTGCCAGTATCGGTGGTTCGCTTAAGTAAACTTTGAGCTGGGTGAATGCTTCTTCGCACTTCTCGTCCCAAAGGAATTTCTTATTTGCTTTTAGGAGGTGATAGAAGGGAAGACACTTATCGGTCCACCTCAAGATGAAGCAATTCAAAGCAGCTATTTTGCCAGTCAATCTGTGGACATCGCATGTATTCTTTGGAGATTGCATCTTCAAGAACGTTGCGACCTGTTTAGCATTTGCTTTGATTCCCCTTTCGGTTACTAGGTAACCTAGGAATTCTCCTGATGGGATACCGAAGGTGCACTCCGCGGGGTTGAGTTTCATCTCGTACTTGTTGAGAATGGTGAAACGTTCTTTTAGCTAGGGGATGTGATACTTACACCTTGATGATTTTACCAGCATGTCGTCGATGTAGACCTCGATGGTTTTAACCAATAGTCCGTAAAACATCTGGTTGACGAGGCGCTGATAGGTAGCTCGGGAATTTTTTAGCCCGAAAGGCATCACCTTTTTAGCAGTAGGTGCCTCGATCTTTTATGAACGAGGTCTTTTCTTTGTCTTTGGGGTTCATCAATATTTGACTGTACCCTGAGAATGCATCCATGAAGGATAGCAATTGGTGACCAGCTCTTGCTTCTACCAGTCGGTTGATGTGCGGGAGCGGGAAGCTATCTTTTGGACATGCCTTGTTGAGGTCTGTGAAGTCGACACATACTCTCCACTTCCCATTATTTTTCTTGACTACGACACGGTCCGCGAGCCAGTCAGGTATTTTACTTCCCTGATTAACCCAATTTGGAAGAACCGGTCGACCTAATCGTTAACAGCTTGGGCTCGTTCTGGGCCGAGTTTGCGACGTTTTTGTCTGATTGTTTTATAAGTCGGGTCAACATTCAATTTGTGAGTCGTTACACCGATGTTGATTGCTTTCATATCTGTCGAAGACCAAGCGAACGACCCGACGTTCTGTTTGAGAAAATGGATCAACTTGTTTTTAATAAAATCTGAAAGGCTGACTCCGACACCAACACGTCTTTCAGGGTGAGCTTCGTCTGTACAGACCTTAATCGTAAGGTACTTTGGGGGACATCTTTGACTAGGGTTGTTATGCTTTTTATTTCGCATTTCAGCGAGCTCCTCCTGTTTATGTATTTGCTAGGCAAGGGACTTTTCGATCTGCTTGTACCCATTCATGTAGCAATTTTTGGAAGATTTTTGGCTTCCGTAAACATTGATTACTCCTTTCGGAATTGGGAATTCAACGCACTGATGGTAGGTAGACCGTATGGCTTTCATGTCGTATATTTAGGGAAGACCTAACATGGCGTTATAAGGGGCTGGTCGGTCTACCACGACGAACTCTGTCATTCTGATAGGGTCAGGTTTTAATCCTATTTTAACTGCAAGTGCACAGATATGCAATCGTAGTATATAGGGTATCAAAATCCACAGAGACTCTGGTCTCGATAGAATTAGAACTAAAAGGATTAAACTAGGAGAAAGCAAATTGTATTGAATAACTAAAAAGCAATGCGAGAAAGTAAATCAGTAGCAAGTTCGGTTTGTAAGCAATAAACTAAAGGCGCTAAGTCTAGGACGTTCTCAGGAAATCAGACAAGCAGCTAAATCATTCAGTCAGGATCTAACTAAGCTCAGTTCTAGAACTCAAACACAAATATAGAATTAACCAACTGTCGTTGCGAGAATTTTCTAAGTCTAAGTGCAGTAATCCAAATTCCTTTGCAATTACTAACAAATCAAACCAGCTTTAATTCCAAGTTCGATATGTTCACAATCTAATTAAACCAAATTCCTTTGCGAGTAATTAAATTGCTCAACCTAAATAGTTCAGATTCTAAACCACACTGTCGTGTTAATTTAGCAACCTAAGATCTAGATTCTAAGTGATCAGGCTAGAACTAGCATTAAACACAATTTAGTTTGAAGAACATCTATTGATATGAATCCTTAACTGAATTAATTATATCTAGCAAGTCATGAAATCCCTATGAGAAACCGTAAACCTAACTATGAATCTACTCAGACATGGAATATGAAGACATAATCAATGAAATAATAGATATCATAAAAGAGATTAGAATAAGAAAAGGGTTCGAAATATTCTCCAAGAACAAAGTGTAGTACATGATCTGGCCCAACTCGCTGTGCATCGATCGATGCTGATATGCGTCGATCGACACACTCCTCTGTTTCGGACAGTGAGCATAAACTCTCGGGTCAAAACTCCAAAATGCTCCAAATAGCTCCATAATCTCCAAATCCGCTCCAAATGTGTGTGTACCTAATAACACCTGTAAAAGACTCTAAAAGAACACCAAAAGACTCTAAAACATACTTATATCATGGCATAAAACCGGTAAAAACCATGATATATCATATTCTTTCTACTCCTCCGGCTATTACTGGAGTGAAGACGAAGCCCAATGAGTATGTTGTTTCACCAGCGAACCCTACAAAGGGTGTTCGTCCCTCGACGATCTCGGAGTCTTCAAACTCCATCTTTTTGAAGGCATCATAAAAATGACGTCGACCGAACTTCCCGTATCGATCATTATTTTCGAGAGTATGACATTTCCGACAACTAAAAGACGAATAATGCGTCGTCGTGCGGTTTATCAAGATCGAGTGTTTCGCTCTCATAGAAAGTGTTCTCGTGATCTGGGCCTTGTATTGGGATCCTATCCTGTTTATCAGTCTCGACCCCCCCCTCCTTTAAAAAACTTTGATTAAATTGACTGAGTCTCAGCATAGCTTACAACTACCAAATAAGAAGTCAACTCGTTTAGGGGGTATAGATCGTACACCCCCCCCCACAAAACGAGGGCGGTTGACGAGTGAGCTGAGGTTTTTCCTTCGAGCAGGAGGTGGTAAAAATGCGGATCCCTATGGGGAACAGAACAAGCTGAGTTTGCCAAGTATGAGCTCGACTCGTTTCTGTGACCCTTGGGGAGGGGCATCATGTGTTCCTTCTTCCTTAGATCGCCCCCTTTTATTTTGAGAGGGATTTTTGGTGTTCGACTCTTTGGTCGATTTGGTCTCCTTGTTCTCGGAAGGTGTTTCTCCTTCGACTTCGAATTCCTGGTTGTTTTCAGCCTCTTATTTTCTGGATTCTATTTTAGCTCGGGTGTAGCACTTTTCTATCGAATGACCCCTCTTCTTGTGAAATTCACAATGTTTTTCTTTATCAAACTCGAACTTTCGTGAATTCTTTGGACTCTCTACCATGTTAACGGTTCCTGATTTGTGAGAACCTTTTCGACTGCTGTTGTTCTGTGTGTTCGACTGGTTTTTCTCCTTTCAGTGCTTCTCTTTGAGGATCTCAGTTCTTCTTCGAGAGTCCTTTGTTCATGCACTGTGATTTCTTTGCGGAACTCAGTCGAATACCATAGTCCGCGTCTCAATTCCCCTAAGGAGACTTCGTCGTTTGGATTCACGATTTTGGATTTAATCTACGTGATGTGATCGATGTACGAACAAAGTGACTCGTCATGTTGTTGAGATACGTTAAACATATCACCTCAGTAGTTTTGACTTTGATGAAGATGGAGTACTGTTTGAGGAAAGCCGTCATGAATTGAGTGATTTAATGGATTTAATGATTTCTTTCTTCGTTGGCCAGGTAGACTCTAGACATTGCTAGTCTAAATGCTCTTATGTGAGCCTTAGGGTCCAACTTCCCTGAGAAATCTGGGAACTTAGTTTTATTAATTTCCCATAACCTTGCAAAGGTAATTCGATATGTGAATGGCGTTTGACGAGTTTCTTCGATCACTCGATCAATGTCAGGTGCCGTGCGGGTGGCCAAATGAACTCGCGAACTCAAACTCATGAACTGGGCGTTAGCTTGCTTAATATATTTCCTAAGCATGCCATGTTCGTCGTTCGCTACAGGGGCGAACTGTGTCAATGGTTGAACCGATGGTCGATGTCCATTATAAATCGATGGTCATTTATGTCGATTGTTGGGATTGATCATGTATGGTCGGCTTGAGATGTATGAAAATGTAACAGACTGGGCTCGATAGGAGGTCTGGAGCTTGATGCGAAGGCTGAACCGCTGAGCCACCTTGGTCTGATGCCAGATTTATTCGGCAAGGGAGGTGGTCCTAGTAGTGTAGTGTACGGTTCACTGATCCATTTAGATCTGCGGTCAGCGAGCTCGAGCTACAATAGATCAGTGTTACTTGCAGTGCAAGACATCAACAATTACATGACTGAAGAGATTGGTTTACTTGACTGGGCCATCAAAATCGTTTTGGGCTCAGAGACATCAGGTGGATTTGACATGAGATGTCAATCCACAACCAAGAGTTATATTGGATATAACTAGCAAGGTAGTTGCTTACCTAGATAGCTAAATTTGAGTGATAGCCAGTGGCTCACTCAAGTTTAGTGAAGTATGGGTCTTGGATCATTATATTCATCTGAGGAAACATTGTTTGAATATAATGCGAGTTTTCTTAATTGTTAAGACTTCT
The DNA here is from genome assembly GCA_030180135.1 of Orychophragmus violaceus. Classification (NCBI taxonomy): domain Eukaryota; kingdom Viridiplantae; phylum Streptophyta; class Magnoliopsida; order Brassicales; family Brassicaceae; genus Orychophragmus; species Orychophragmus violaceus. The sequence continues at coordinate 63,719,781 of CM058240.1, read as the reverse complement.
CATTTCTTGAACATCATAACTAAACCTCCCTTGTTTTTCAGCTATGTCTAGCACAAACCATCGTAACAATTTCTCCCTGCGATCCGTCCTTGAGAAGGACAAGTTAAATGGATCCAACTTTCTTGAATGGTATCGGAACTTGAGAATTGTTCTCAAACAGGAGAAAAAGGACTATGTCCTTGAGAAAGTTCTCCCCAAGAAGTACCGAGCCAATGCCTGGCAGTCAGATAAGGATGCTTGGGATAAGCATTCTAATGATGCGGTGGATGTGAGTTGTCTCATGTTGGCTACCATGAACTCGGAATTGCAGAAGCAATATGAGTACGTGGAGTCGCCAAAAGAGATGATCACTGGCCTGAAAAGTATGTTTCAGGAGCAGGCACGAACTCAGAGATACCAGACGGTAAGGTGTCTGATTGAGTGCAAGCTACCAAAGGGCGAACCAGTTAGTCCTCACGTCATTAAGATGATGGGTTATATTGATATCCTGGGGAAACTGGATTGTCCCATTAGCCAAGAGTTGGCTACTGACATCATTCTACAGTCACTGCCGTCAAGCTATGATCAATTTGTTATGAACTATAACATGAACAACTTGACGAAGACGTTGACTGAATTGCATGGGATGCTTAAGACTGCTGAACCTAACATTAAGAAGGACACCCCAAATGTACTTATGGTACAAAAGGGTAAGAAGTTTAAGAAACTTGGTAAGAACAAAGGTGATGGCAAGACGAGCTCGATTGTGAATCCAAGCGAGTCTGGCCATGCTCCTAAGGTTAAAACCAGTCCTTCTGAAGATGTTAAGTGCCGTTATTGTAATGGTTATGGGCATTTGAAAAGAAACTGCAATAAATTCATGGAAGATTATGAGAAGCTGAAGAAGATGTACGATTCTTCTTCTTCAGGTATTTATGTTATAGAAGTAAATGTTACTTCTTGTAGTCCTACTTATTGGGTATTTGATACCAGCTATGGTACTCATATTTTGTGAAAATGTGCAGGGCCTGAGAAGAAGTAGGACTATGGAGAAAGGACAAGTGGATCTACGCGTGTGAAATGGAGCAAGAGTTGCTGCATTAGCCGTAGGAGTATTTCATTTGTTTTCTTTATGGCATATTTTAGAACTTAAGAATTGCTACTATGTATCTGCTGTGAGCAGAAAGATTATTTCTAATCCTTGTTTGGATATGAAAGGATATCAGTTTTCAAATTAAGAATAAGTGTTATTCATTTGATTACAGTGATATATTTTATAGTAGCAATCCATTAGAGAATGGATTTTATGTTCTAAACCAGAATGTGCATAAATATAACATTAATACCAAGAGATTCAAGTCAAATGATACGAATCAAACTTCTCTCTAGCATTGTCGTTTTGGGCCACATAAATGAGAAACAGATTCAGAAGCTCCATAGTGATGGACTTTTGGGCTCATCTGATTATGAATCATAATGGGTAAAATGAATCTTGTTTATTGGGTAAAATGACAAAGGCCCCTTTCGAAAAGGGTAGTGTCGATCGACACAAACGGTGTGTCGGTCGACACACGTCGCGAACGAACAAAATGAAAGGGCCTGAGGCTTATTGGGCTTTATACATACGGATGTAAATGGCCCGATGAGCGCAAATGCTAGAGGAAATTTTCAGTACTTCATTACCTTTACTGATGTTTTCAGTAGGTACAGTTATATCTTATTAATAAGACATAAGTCAGAATCTTTTGAAAAGTTCAAAGAGGTCTAGAATGAAGTACATAATCAATTTGGCAAAAGTATTAAAGCTCTACGATGAGATCATGGAGGTGAATACTTAAGTCAAGAATGTAGTGATCATCTGAGAGATTGTGAAAGTGTTTCACAAGTCACTCCTCCTGAATCGGACTTTATTAGATATGGTTCGATCAATGATGAGTCACTTAGATCTTCCATTATCCTTCTAAGAATACGCTCTAGAAATGTCTGAGTTTACATTAAATAGTGTTCCATTAAAATCAGTTACAAAGATACCACATGAGATGTGGAGTGTAAATGTTTCTGATTTATCCATCATGGAGATTTGGAGTTGTGAGGCTTATGTAAAACGTTTAATCTCTGATAAGCTCACACCCAAATCTGATAAGTGCTACTTCATTGGTTGTCCTAACAAAACCAAGGCATGTTACTTTCACAACCAGTTCGAGAACAAATTGTTTGTTGCTCGGAACTATGTTTTCTTGAGAAAGACTTTCTTTCCAAGAAGAACAGTGGGAGTAAAAGTACAACTCGAAGAAATTCGAAAAACACAGGAGACTGCTCAACCTGATGAGGAAGAGTAGCAGTTAGATCTACAAAGAGTTGTAGAACCTGCACCTGTGGTGCCTAAAGCTTATAAAGGACTTGGTGAATGTATATTCGATATACATTGAAAAGGCGAGTTTCTGTAGAAGTGTCGATCGACACAAAGGTTGTATCGATCGACACAGATCGCGAACCAAAATACTTTGGTTTATGATTTAATTAACTACGGTTTAAATCTTGGTTAATTAGATCGTGGTAATAGTCTACATATGAGATATGTGCGTGACTTTTAACACAAGACTGAAGCTCGCAGATCCAAAAGGATCCGTCACGAACCCGAGAAATGGGGATTTCTCGTAACCAATTGCCGTGATCTACTGATCATCGAAAGTGACGGGCCTACGAATTTTGAAGAAGCAATGATGGGCCTCGACTCCGAAAATGGCTAAAAGCCACTGCCACCACTCATAATGGTTATGATAAGAGGCAGATGGATGTGAAAACAGTTTTCCTTAATGGAATTCTGGATAGGGATGTGTACGTGACACAACCTGAAATTTTCATTGATCCCAATGAAACTAGGAATGTATGCAAGCTTCATCGATCCATTTATGGATTGAAGTAAGCATCTCGGAGTTGGAATCTTCGTTTTGATGAAGTAGTCAAAAGGTTTGACTTCTTCAGGAACAAAGAGGAACCGTGTGTTTACAAGAGACTAGTGGGAGCGCAGTTGCATTTCTAGTATAGTATGTTGATAACATACCACTTCTCGGAAATGAATTTCCATTGTTTCAGTCTGTTAAGACTTGATTCGAAAGTTGTTTTTCGATAAAATTATGGGAGAAACCGTATACATTCTTGGAATAAGAATTTATAGAGATAGATTGGACAAGCTAATTGGATTGTGTCAAGATACTTATAGTGATAAGGCCTTGCACATGTCCAATATGCAGGATTCCAAGAAGGGCTTCGTGCAAATGACTCTTGGTATTACTCTTAGCAAGACGCAGTGTCTTTCGACACACGCTGAGCAAGGGCGAATGAGGGTCAGGCTACTGCTAAAGGCATTAGATGTCTTAAGATGTGATCTTAATTTTAGTGGGAGTCATTGTTATTAATTTTAGTTATGATATGATGTTCGTATAAACATAATTCGATTATGTTATTGAAATCTGACATCTGTATTATTTAATAATGGTTATTAAATAATAGTCCCAAAGTAATTTATGACATTTTATATGTCATCAAGTATGTGACTTGATCATGAAACCCTATAGATAATAAATGACATAAATTATGTTGGTCCCTGGTCGAGGTTGTTAAAGTGGGACATTAACAACCACGTGAGACTAGTATGTGAGGTGACTGATGACTAAGTTTCATGGAGTCATTAATAAGAGTATTAAAGTCAATCACATAGATATGTGTTGGAGAACACAGGATCGGACATGACCCACTGATGAGAACTCTTCGGGATAGTTATACAAGTGTCATGAGAGTTTTCATTACGACTATAGAGTATAGTCCTTAGACCTGAGTTCATAATGTTTTCTTACATATGAATTGGTCCGCTTTAACCTTGTCAAACGTCAGCCATAACTGGTGACTATAAAGGCATTGATTGGGCGTATCATGAAGTGTGTGAAGAAACAGGGATGGAACAAGATGAGATTTGTCCCTCCTATATAACAGGAGATAAATATCTCAGGGCCCATCGAAGATTTGATACTGAGAAATGTGTGGCCACACTCAAACGAGGTAATTGTCAGTCGTTTGTCTTGTCAGTATAAATCGGAGTTCGATGAACATGATCTTGGCTCAATAAGGATGACACAGTTCTTACCTTATGCTAGATCGAGATATAGTGACGAAGGGATTATCGGAATAGATGATTCCAGTACAAGTGGGAGATTGTTGGGAATGTCCTGAAATCTATTGTACTTGCTCTAAGTGATAGTTGTATTGTCGAGATGAGACAATCATATAATACTAGGTAGTCATAATGCTTTGCTAGAAGCCACTTATGATCAATGAGTTTAGAACTCATTGCTAGTGTTATATGATCCTACAGGGTCACACACCTAAGCAAACTGGGCGTTAAAGACGAGGTTGATCATTAATGTAATGATCCAGTGAATGCATATGTGATATGCATTCGATATCAATGTTCTGGGACAGCATCGATCGTTGCAGAGAGTGCATCGATCGATGCACTCGCGGATTAATCAGATTAATTCGGTTTAATCGTTGGTTAATTCCGTTGTGGTTTAAGCCGACATATATAAGATATATGGTCGACCTAAACTCGGAGAAAACCTAATTCACAGCCACCAGAACGAGATAGAAACCTCTCCAGAGATTAGATCTCTTACAGGCACTAGCATCCCTGCGGTCCAGTTTGTGTGCGTGTGGATACCAGTAGAGGCACAGCGTTTGAGGTGCTTCGTGATCTCGATTATCTGCAAACCTTCCGCTGCTAATCATCAGGTAAATCTGAGATCCCATAGATTCAATTACATGAACCCTAGATCCTAGGCTTGGAATTCAGACCAGGGTTGCCTAATTGGATTAGGAACTGCTAGAAATTCCTTCATAACTGCCTCCCGATTATCGCTCGGTACTGCCGTTTGTCCACTTTCTGTCCATCATCATCTTTAGACAACTTATTTGTGGTACTCATGGGTGTTTTAGCAGTTTTGCACATCTCCATGTCAAACCATTTGACCAAATTACGAGCATAGGTACTCTGATTCACCGTGTTACCATCTTCAGTCTGTTTAACTTGGAGACCAAGGAAATAGTTAAGTTCACCGACCATACTCATTTCAAACTCTCTAGTCATAGTTTTAACAAACTCTTGCACCATATTCTTTTGCGTAGCTCCAAAGATAATGTCATCCACATATATTTGCACAATGAGAATGCTACTGGTACTCTCAAGGATGAATAAAGTCTTATTTATTCCTCCTCTTTTGAATCCTTGAAGCAGGAGAAATTGTGTCAGCCTTTCATACCAAGCCTGAGGCACTTACTTCAACCCAGACAAGACCCTCTAATGCGTGTAGTCATAATACGGATGTTTAGGATCCTCAAATCATTTTGGTTGAGTAACATAGACTTTCTCTTGCAATAGTCCATTGAGAAACGCACTTTTCACATTCATCCGATAGAGCTTTATTTTCAGCTTGCATGCAATACCAAACAAATATCGAATAGATTTATGATGTGCCACAAGGGCAAAAGTTCCATCAAAATCCACTCCCTCAATCTGAGAATATCCCTAAGCAACCAGGCGTGCCTTGTTTCTGATGACATTACCATCCTCATCTATTTTGTTCTTGTAAACCCACTTTGTTCCAACAACATTCACATCACTCGGACGGGGTACTAATGTCCATACATCCAAACGAGTAAAATGATCCAGTTCTTGGTGCATAGCTTCGGTCCAGAAATCATCATCGAGGGCTTCTCCAATGGTCTTTGGTTCAATGAAGGACACAAAACATGCAAGCTTCACCATCTCTTTGAAATCGATTTTCCTGTTTCTGGTTTGTTTGTCATCCTGGACATTTCCTATAACATAATTGATGGAATGATCACGATTTACTTGAGTGAAGCCAGTTCTTTTAAGTTCTCATCTGCTGTGTCAGTATCATCTCGTTCCATATCTTCTTCAAGTTTATTTTGAGGCTATGTAGCACGCACAAGTTCATGAGTTACTTCTTCCAGTCTGTAGCTGTTTCGATCATCAAAGACAACATTAACAGATTCACTAATAGTTCGTGTCCTTTTGTTATAGACACGAAACGCAGTGCTATTAGGTGAATATCCCAGAAAAATTCCTGCATCTCTCTTAGCCTCGAACTTACCCAATATTTGGTGTCTTTCCTTTCCAGATCTCGTAGGGGGTCATCTTAGTACCAGGTTTCACATAGACTCTGTTTATAATATAGCAAGCCGTGTTGATGGCCTCAGCCCAGAACCTTGGCCCCACCTGTTTACCATGTAGCATGGTCTGACCATTCTTGCAATGTCCTATTCTTTCTTTCGACAACACCATTATGCTGAGGAGTTCTGAGAGCTGCATACTGATGACGGATTCCTTGACTTTGACAGAATTTGTCAAACACTTTATTCTGAAACTCTCCTCTGTTATCACTTCTTATCTGAGTAGTTGTTCTTCCATTTGTGAGCTCAAGTGCTAACATCTTGAAGCTCTCAGTTGCTTCCAATTTTTCTCTCAAGAATCGAATCCAAGTATACCTAGAGAAATCATCAAGCAGTACAAAAATGTATTTCTTCCCTGTAATACTCTCAGGATTCACTGGTCCCATGAGTCAATATGAAGAAGTTCCAAAAATCTTTTAGATCGAATCTCATTAAGCAGTTTGTGCTGAACCTTAACTTTCTTTCCTTGACAGCATGCTTTACACACAGTTTCTGTTGAACTATCAAGTTTAGGAATACCTCTGACTACTTCTGCACTTACAAGCCTAGTGATT
>CM058240.1:62951270-63112499 GCA_030180135.1 Orychophragmus violaceus | reverse complement strand
GAGAGAGAGTGATTAGGAGTTTGGATGGTGACGGAGGAGCGGGGAAACATTTCATAAGCGGAGATTTTCAACGTTCATCCCATGAACCGAACTTCTCTTCCGTTGTAGGCGGCTTATAGTAAAATCCATTCCGGAGGTTTGTGTAGTGAGGCTATCTAATACCGGGGTCAACCGCGACAAAGTATTGGTAAGTTGGGGTTAATTGTTTGACTAATGTGTTATTCCGCAGCTTCCCGACACTAAGTTATGATCCGTTGGGATGACTATGACTAGTGTCAGTTTGATTATTATCTAGTTATATTATTATGATTATATACGGTTGCTTGATTGGTTGATATTGATGTTATAGATATTGTTGTTATGTTATAACACACTTTTGATTAATAAACCAAGTAATGAACGAATGATTAAAATACGGAAAACTATTAAGTAATGTGATAACAATATAATGATTGGTTCATGAATGATTGATTGATGAGACGCTGTGTGAATGCTTGTTGTGATATTATATGTTTTAACGGTTTCTTAATGTGTTAGTGACATGGTGTTATAGTGGGCATATCGACTTCCCTACCCGATGGATCCTCGGGAGCGTACAGGTCAGTTCACGTACTCTCGGGTCGTGTTACTAACATGTGTTAACCTACTGAGTGACGCCGGTAGGTATGTGGTCCGGAGAATACGGGGTCATGTCCTAGGGCCGGACTGCATGGAAGCTTTGGCTATCTAGGGGCAGCCCGAGTCGCCTCGTATCGATGGACGGAGAACGGTGTCTTACTTGTAGTACTCCGTGTTTACGAGTAAGATTCCAGGGAGTTACTACCGTGGGCCTATATGGGGATGAGACAAGTATTCTGAGGGAATGACGATATTGCTAGGGCCCATTAGCATGCATATAGTTTATTTGTTGTTATAGTGCTCGGCTATTTATTATTGCTTGTGTAACTTTCCGTCATTTCTTGTGTTTGGGATGTGATTGGGTAGATGGAAAGTTACTTTATTAGTTGGGGAATCTCAACTTACTGGGTCGATAATAGATCCCTCACCCCTCTCCTTTATTTTTTTCAGGAAACCCGTAGGAGTAGCGGATCGCAGGACGTTAGACCAGCCGGTATAGTGTCGACGTCTCTTTCGCAACGAATGTTTCAAAGTAATGTTTATATTAATATTTAAACAAATATTGTCCATGGACCTATTTATATTTCCGCACTTTTCATAATATTAAATAAATGATGTTTTATATACGTGAAGCATGTTGTTTATGTTAGATTAGTCCGGTCTAATATAACTACCAAATTTTATTACGGTTGCAAAGCCATAATCAAAAATTGGGAAACGTGCAATTGAATAACTCGGATCATTTTAATGACGAAAGTTGTTAAGCCGAGCCGAATTAATCAAAAACGGTAAAATTGTGACGATTTTGGTCCCGACCAAGGAAAACCGGTGATCATGTTCTTATCTGATTGTTGGTCATCGGTTGACTAAGGTCAGAGCGGAACAGGGGCGTTACACAACTCCTTATCGTATGTTGGGTAGTTCAACGTGGCGCCATTGAGCTTCTCACTAAAGTAAGCCACGGGCCGTCCTCCTTGTGTTAAAACTGCTATGATCCCTTAACCTGGTGCATCACACTCAATTTCAAACGTTTTGTCAAAGTTAGGTAAGACAGGAATTGGGGCGTTGGTGATAAGGTCCTTGAGCTTCTGAAATGCCTCGTCATGTGCGGCTTCCCACTTGAACGGGACGTCCTTCTTGATCACGGCCGTTAATGGTGCAGCCACAATGCTAAAGTCCTTCACGAACCGTCGGTAGAAGCTGGCCAGTCCATGGAAACTCCTAACGTGACCAATACTGTTTGGGGTCAGCCATTCTTAGATGGCTTTGACCTTCTCCTAATCCACCTGTAATCCATGTGAACTTACAATAAAACCTAAAAAGACAAGCTTATCAGTGCAGAATGTTCACTTCTTGAGGTTCGCATAAAGACCTTCTTGCCGACAAGTTTTTATTACTTACTCAAGGTGCATCAGATGATCAGAAAAACATTGACTATAGATCAAGATATCATCAAAATAAACTGCAACGAATTTACTGATGTAGGCCCTTAAGACATGGTTCATGAGTCGCATGAATGTGCTAGGCGCGTTGGTGAGGCCGAAAGATATGACAAGCCACTCGTACTGACCCTGCTTGGTCTTGAATGTTGTCTTCCACTTGTCCCCTTCCTTCTTTCGGACCTGATGATAGACACTTTGTAGGTCTATCTTGGAGAAGACAGAAGCTCTGTGCAGCTCATCCAACATATCGTCCAGGTGTGGAATGGGATGCCGGTGCTTGATGGTAATGTTGTTGATCGCCCGACACTCAACACACATCCTACACGATCCGTCCTTCTTGGGAACCAGTAGGAATGGAACCGAACACGGACTAAGGCTCTCCCGGATGTATCCCTTGGACATAAGGTCCTGAACCTGCTTCTCCAACTCCTTGGACTCGGTCGGGTTCGTGCGGTACGCAGGTCAATTAGGCAAGGCGGACCCTGGTACGAGGTCGATCTGACGCTCGATGCCTCGGATGGGAGGTAATCCGGCTGGTATCTCCTCCGGGAACACGTCCTTAATCCTCTCCAACAAAGAAACCACTTCTCGGGGAAACTTAATGTCATTAGGACACGATTGTAGATCCTCCTTAAAGGCCTTTAGTAGGACCTGTGTGTTCTGGCTTATAGCCTTAGATATTGAATGTGAAGAAATGAGAAGGTTGGTCTTACTGTTCTTTTTGTCTCTGGCGAGTTTGAGTTGCATTTCATGCACTTCCTGAGGTGTGAGCGGTGCAAATTGGTACTTAGGTTTGTCATGGACGAACGAGTAGTGGTTATTGCGTCCGTTGTGCAGCGCCTCTTTGTCGAATTGCCAAGGTCGGCCTAGGAGTAGGTGTACGACCTGCATTGGGATGACATCACACAGTACTTGGTCGCAAAACTTACCAACGCTGAACGGAACGGTGACATGATCGTCAATCCGTAGCTCGGTGTCGTCGTTCAACAATCTAAGCCGATACTGTCGAAGATGCCTCGTGACTCGGAGACCTAGCTTATCGACCATGTACCTGCTAGCAACGTTAACACAGGAACCACCGTCTATAATAAGACTACATACCTTTCTGTAACGGTGCATCGAGTGTGGAAGATGTTCTCCCGTTGGACCGTCTAGGGGTCGACCAGGGCGCTGAGGGCTCTCCGTATCACCAACAACTCTCCCGAGTCTAGATACTCTACGGGCGTTCCTGGATCAGCCATCTCCTCATCTCTTTCGTCATGCTCGTCATGAGACTCGTAATCGCCAGCCTCGGTAAGGATCATGACTCGTCGGTTTGGACAGTCTCGGGCCATGTGTCCTTTTCCCTGACATTTGAAACACGTAATATCTCTAGATCGTGATGTACTAGGGAACTTACTTGGATCAGGACGGGTGGCTTTGGAAACGTCGGTGGTCGGCTTCTAGAACCGTGAGTCAATCTCGACCATTTTACCTTTGTCGACGGGTCGGGGCGACGGTGTCGACCAGGTCGGGTTGGCACGTCTGGTTCGTGGTCCCGACTTTCCGTTTGTTGTGCTGCTCAATCTGAATACTCAGATGCAGCAACTCGGACATGTCATGGTATGTTTGGATTTCGACCTTCCGGGCGATCCGATCATGCAATCCGTCCACGAACTGTGCCATGAGAGTCTCCTCCGAGTCGTCCAGCTCAAGCCGTTTCCGTAATGGCTCGAACTCTTTGAAGTATTCCTATATAGTCTTGCTTCCCTGCACCAATTTCCGGAAACGTTTCTGTAAATCCCTATGGAAATGGGTCCAAGTGACAATCTGGTCATGGTCGGGACGTACTTTCGCCTCAGATGGTATTTAATGTTGGCCCAAGTGACAATCTGGTCATGGTGTTGGCGTCTACGCTCCGAGACGTCTCGATCCCACCAGGATAAGGCATGTCCGGTGAACTTTGATGCGGCTAGGGCTATCTTCATGCAGTCGTTGTACGCGTAGTAGTCGAAGATATGCTTCATGCGTGGTTTCCATTCGTGGTAGGCTTTGGGATCGACCTTACCTGAAAAAGTGGGAGGCTTTAGTTTTAAGTAATTGAAATTAGGACGTTGTACCTCATTGTCGTGTATTCGTCCACGGTGTTTGGGATCGCATCGGTCGTAAGGTCGGTGATGTTTGTCGTGCAGATTGTCCTCGAGGTCGGGCATTTCCTCGTCCGTATCGTCCAGGTTAGCCCACGGTCGTGCTGTCTGTGACACGCTTGTCCAGGTCGAACGTGCTGGTCGGGTCATCTCTGCTGGTCGACCGGTCGTTTTAGACGGTCGAGTCGAGCGCCTATCGCCTGGATCGAGGTCAGGAGCTGGGTCAGGCCAGCCGGCGTGGCGTGGTGGTTCTGTTCGTCGGCCATGTTAAATAACCTGCACACTTATCACACAATCAAACGCACACAAGAAGAACAAATAGGAAAAGGCAAAAAGGAAAAAATGCAATCGCAAGCAACAAGAAATGGAAAGTGCTAACGAGGGTAACCGAAAAGGAAAAGATGCAAAAATGGTAATGCCCAATTTTTTTTTTTTGACTAGGACAACTAAAAGGAAAGATGCACAATTCAACTAAACCTATGCAAATAACTAGCTAAAACCGTGTCTCACTAAATCTTAAACAAACCGAGCTCACAAAAACCCTAATGGACAACCTATATGTAGCCTCCCTAAACCTTCGTAAAATGAATTCTCTTCTTTTTTTGACTGATGAATGCAAACAAGAATGAGTACACACTAATGCAAGAAATAAACAGAGATTAACCAGCAACAATTGCAAGCAAGGAACACAATCGCACACAACCCTATTGGAAACCTATATGCGGTCGGGTTAAACAACCTAACAATCGGTTTCTAGCAAGATTTTTTTTTTAAACTTTAATATTATGAATGCAATGAAACAGAAAAAAGAACGATGAAAAGTAGGAAAACAGGAACAAAAAATGAAGAACAAAGCGCAACAAGACAATTTTTAAATGATTTTTTTGTTTATAAAAGAGTAAATAACAAAGCAGGAACGAAAAGTGGCAATGATGAGATGTAATCGGAGTGGTGTCGCGAGCCTAGGCTCTGATACCGGATGATACACGCTTGGGGATTGATCGTGTATCGGGTGGTCGATGGTCGAAGAGCGGCGAGGTAGACGAGCGGTCGAAGAGTGGCGAGGTGGACGATCGGTCGAGCGAGTCGAAGATGGTCGGGTGGGACGAAGCTGCTGGCCGAAGGCGCTCTCTGCTTGGTCGATGGATGGTTTGTGATTGTTGATAAGATCAAAACACAACATGGACACTTTAGTACCACAAGAACACGGGCAAGTAACAACACCTCGTCCTCAAGGGTAATCCACGCGAGAAAGAAGATTGGCTGCGCGGAATTAAGCTAAACTCCTTTAGGGTTTTATCTTTAAACTTGCTTAACTTTATTAACAAAGAAAGGGAGACTATAAATAGCTCCAAACTCGAAATACAAGTGGGCCAAATGGGCCATCGAAAATGACAAAGGAAATAAATAAAAGACTTATGATAATTAAACAAAATAAAAAAGGAAAAGTCTTAGAGAGATAGAACGGGCCGGCCGATATCTTTATGATAGACGCGCCTAGGATACCCTCATTAAAAACCTTGTAAGGAAAACCCATTTAGGACAAAACCTCACAAGGGAAAAAGAGTATGATCTTTCGGTTCAAGAGATGGCTCGATCTAAGGCACAACGGACATGATGGTAAAGATCATGGGCGGTCTGTTGGTCTTGATCATGGGACATGCGATGGTGAGTGGGTCGACGGTCGTGGTTATGTTCCAAGCGAGCTGGTTCAGAACAGGCTGGTCATGAGTCAGCTGGTGCAAGTTCTCCGTGATGTCCTCCATGCTTGTCCGAGAGATTAGTTGCGCCGTAGTTTGGTTGAATTCGTCCCGAAACTGTCTCTGTCATGATCGCGTCCGCGGTAAGTTCCGCATAGTCGGGAACTGGTCGACCAACCTCATGGTCGAGGGCGGTGATATACCATGGATTTTAGGGATTTTAACCATGGTATATGTCTTTGTTATCAAGTCTTTCTATGTGTTTTGGAGTCTTTTCAGGTGTTTTACAGGTTTAAGAACATCTGGAGCCTAATTGGACGTTTTGGGAGCATTTGGAGCAATTCTGCACTATTTAGAGACTTCACAGAGTTCACTGGCTGCGTTTTCGCCTTGCAGCTGTCGTTGCAGTTCTGCAGTGGTCGACGCAGTAGGTAGACGCAGTTCTGCACCAAAAAATCTGCATTTTAGAGAAATTACGGTTTTTGCCCATAAACTTCCCAGACTTGCAAAAAGGCCCCCAGACGTGTTTTAGACTATATATTAGGGTTTTTAGCCACTTATTTAGGCTAGGCTTTTCTTAAGTCTTATTTTATTTTCAGAGAGAGTTAGGGGCTGATCCGGATCTCGAAAGAGAGAGGATTTTGAACCCCAGTTCTTTATTTGATTTTATAATATTTGGTTTTCTATTTATGATGTTTTTTGTTTCGATGAACATGTCTGAGTAGATTAGCTGTTAAGTTTAGGGATTCTCTTTAGGGATTTCATGGAATTATAGGTTGATATATCTGTAGGGATTCATATCTGTTAGTTCTTCATCTAGGATTGTTCTTACTGCTTAATCTGAATTAGCTACCCAGATTTATGATGTTAGGTTGATTGATACAACGACAGTTGGTTATTTAGCTAGAAAGAACCTAGATGAGCAATTTAATTACTCGCAAAGGAATTTGGTTTAATTAGATTGTGAACATATCGAACTTGGAATTAAAGCTGGTTTAATCTGTTAGTAATTGCAAAGGAATTTGGATTGCTGCACTTAGACTTAGAGAATTCTCGCAACGACAGTTGGTTAATTCTATATCTGTGTTTGAGTTCTAGAATAGCTCTTAATTAGATCCCGATTGATTGATTGCCTGTGTTCCTGATTTCCTGAGAACTCCCTAGACTTAACGCTTCGCTTCCTTGCTCACAACTCGCTTGATTTACTTTCTGTTGTCTGATTTACTGTTTTCTCATCATATTTGCTTTCTCCTAGTTTAATCTTTTCTGTTCTTAATCTATCGTTGACCGGAGTCCCTGTGGATTCGATACCCTAAGTACTACAACTACATCACTGTGCACTTGCAGTTAGAATAGGGATAAAACTAGACCTATCAAGTTTTTGGCGCCGTTGCCGGGGACTCTTTTGAGTCTCCGATAGATTTGAACTTAGGGTTTAGACTAGGTTTTTCGTTTTTTGTTTTTTATCACTAATTTTTTTCTTCTGTTTCTTGCATTTCAGGTACGCCTGTAATCGCCCTGCAACGATCGACACGGTCCTGTGTGTCGATCGTTGCATTCTCGAGCTTGCATCGATCGACGCTACTCTGCATCGATCGACACAGTGCGAAAGAATGATGGGAATGATGGAACGGATGTTGGAAAATCAGCAGAATAACTCGTTCTGCAGAGGCTATGGTTCCTATTCATTCACCAGAGATTATGAATCTCCATCATATCAGCCTGTTCCTCCTCACAATACACAGTCTAATAAGCTGATGAGCATGATGGAGCAGTTATTGGAGAAGCAGGAAGAGGATTTAAACTACATCAATAGCTCTGGATTTCAAGAAAACAGGTTTGGTAATTTGCAAGGTAATTCTTATCAGAGAACCTATGGATCATCCTCATATCAGACACCTCTTGCTGCTAATGCTTATAAGAACAAGATGGAATCCATGATGGAGCAGTTACTAGAGGATCAGACCAAGACTTCTGTAGACTTCGACAGAAAGTTGGATTCTATGCATGAAAATCTGAATGGGAAGTTTGAATCTCTAAGAACACATGTGAAGAAGCTGGATGTTCAAATCCAACAGACATCTCAAGCAATAAAAAGGCATAATGAAGTTGGGAAAGCTGAACAGTATAGATCCATCAAAGCTGTGACCTTAAGAGATGAGATTGAGTTGCTAGGTGAAGAAGAGAGCATAATCTTGAATTTTCTGGATGAATATTATCTATCTGAGACATGCATCGATCGACACCCCCTTAGTTCTGACGGCAATTTCGAGTTCTTAAGACGAACAGAAATCGACCATGGTCGACACTGAAGGTCGACATCAATTCAATGTCGACCGACACCACTTCTGCGTCGGTCGACGCGACAGTCGGACATACCCAATTTCGCCCAAATCTGATGTTTTTGCTAAGGAAGGGGTCTACAAACCTCCAATACCATTCCCAAAAGTTCCTATAAGGTCTAAACATGGGCAGAGTGTAGAGAAGTGCATGGTGGTGGTGGATAAGAAGATGATCTCCACTGATGGTTATTTGAAAGAAGCAGTTAAGATTGGTGGAACTACAGTATGCGATAATGGAGAAAAGAAGATGGTGATTCATCAAGAATTTACTCTAACATCTTCCGAGCCTGCAACTGCTCATAAGCAGAAAGCTCCAAACATCAGATCTCCACCAAAGCAAAGGTATGCACATTCTAAACTTAAACCTCCTGAACAATCAGCTTTGAATGCAGGAAATTGCATAAACCCACACAAGCTTGGACGCTCTCATGCTGATACCTCTTACACACCGCCATGAATCTGATCTCTTCCAATAGTCAAGCTACTGACTTTAAACAAGCGCTGAGTGGGAGGCAACCCACTGTTAGGTTCGTTTTTATTTTCATTTTTCGTTTTGATTTTGGTGTTTTGATTTTTCTTTTAAGTGTGTTCAGAGGCGTGAGAAACAGGCAGAATCACCTTGCATCAATCGACACACCTAGTGCATCGATCGATGCAGTCGCGATTTACGGTTTACCGATTCGATTGCGGTCCAGACATTGGTTATTCACATAACCGCGAGTAGAATTCGCCTTGTATCGATCGACACACATTGTGCATCGATCGACGCAGGGCGACGACAGGTAAGTGTTCTGCAACTTTTCGGATTGTTTCAATTTGATTTATTTTCTCGCCGACCCAAAGCTTGAAACTACTGGGGACAGTGTGTTTTAAGTGTGGGGGAAGAGCTACTGACGCACGCTTTCTGTTTTCTTAGAGTCAGTCCAGTTTTCAAAATTTGTTTTATTGAGTCAAAATAGTTTAAGTAAGAAACGATGATTTTTTGAGAAGATTAACAGCACTTGCAGGAACTTAAGTGACCATTGGGATGAAGTTGCAGAACAATCTCTGACTATTAGAAAACCCAGACACGGATCAACCTACTGAGGACACCCACATCACTTCAGGTATCAGAGGATCCTTTTACTGACTTCACCTTAATACTAACTTAATTTTATCACTTAAGGGCTTGGTATACCTTGTGTCGGATTCCTTTGTTAGTTCTGACACAGCCTGTAAACCTGTCCTATTTGGTTCTCTTCTCCCCTTCCATAAAGTAAAAAAAAAAGAATAATAAACTGAGGATGAGTTAGTAACTCCGAAGTGGTCTCTGGGAGTGGTAGCTACAACTATCATATCCTGTGCATCCATGGAATGTGTCCAAAGTACACCCCTTAACGGGAAGAGCACTGATAAAAAAAAATGATACCCAATGGGGAAAAATCAGAATGCTAAGGAAGGGAAAAGAGAAGAAAGGGACTAGAGAAAGATAGTATGGTGGTCTAGAGCTGGCAAGGTAAGAGTCCATGTGCCCTTTGATCGATACTCCTTAGGTGAGACCGCACTTAAATACTTGCAGAAATCAGTAGGGTGAATTTGAATGCGTGAATGTGATTGTGGAGTTTAATTAAGACAGTTGCTAAGTGTGGGGGAAGTATATGATGGTCTTGATGTCTTGCAGGTGATTCTTTCAGTGGTTTACTAAGGGGAATCTGAGTGTTGTTGCTTCTAAGACAGTTCTTTGTTTTGCTTGAGGACAAGCAAAGGCTAAGTGTGGGGGAGTTGATATACCATGGATTTTAGGGATTTTAACTATGGTATATGTCTTTGTTATCAAGTCTTTCTATGTGTTTTGGAGTCTTTTCAGGTGTTTTACAGGTTTAAGAACATCTGGAGCCTAATTGGACGTTTTGGGAGCATTTGGAGCAATTCTGCACTATTTAGAGACTTCACAGAGTTCACTGGCTGCGTTTTCGCCTTGCAGCTGTCGTTGCAGTTCTGCAGTGGTCGACGCAGTAGGTAGACGCAGTTCTGCACCAAAAAATCTGCATTTTAGAGAAATTACGGTTTTTGCCCATAAACTTCCCAGACTTGCAAAAAGGCCCCCAGACGTGTTTTAGACTATATATTAGGGTTTTTAGCCACTTATTTAGGCTAGGCTTTTCTTAAGTCTTATTTTATTTTCAGAGAGAGTTAGGGGCTGATCCGGATCTCGAAAGAGAGAGGATTTTGAACCCTAGTTCTTTATTTGATTTTATAATATTTGGTTTTCTATTTATGATGTTTTCTGTTTCGATGAACATGTCTGAGTAGATTAGCTGTTAAGTTTAGGGATTCTCTTTAGGGATTTCATGGAATTATAGGTTGATATATATGTAGGGGATTCATATCTGTTAGTTCTTCATCTAGGATTGTTCTTACTGCTTAATCTGAATTAGCTACCCAAATTTATGATGTTAGGTTGATTGATACAACGACAGTTGGTTATTTAGCTAGAAAGAACCTAGATGAGCAATTTAATTACTCGCAAAGGAATTTGGTTTAATTAGATTGTGAACATATCGAACTTGGAATTAAAGCTGGTTTAATCTGTTAGTAATTGCAAAGGAATTTGGATTGCTGCACTTAGACTTAAAGAATTCTCGCAACGACAGTTGGTTAATTCTATATCTGTGTTTGAGTTCTAGAATAGCTCTTAATTAGATCCCGATTGATTGATTGCATGTGTTCCTGATTTCCTGAGAACTCCCTAGACTTAACACTTTGCTTCCTTGCTCACAACTCGCTTGATTTACTTTCTGCTGTCTGATTTACTGTTTTCTCATCATATTTGCTTTCTCCTAGTTTAATCTTTTCTGTTCTTAATCTATCGTTGACCGGAGTCCCTGTGGATTCGATACCCTAAGTACTACAACTACATCACTGTGCACTTGCAGTTAGAATAGGGATAAAACTAGACCTATCAGGCGGTACGTCCTGCTCGGTCAACGATGGTACCTTCGGTTCGTCCGGATCGGGTTCAGATTATCCGATGTCCTCATCACTTGGCATCATCGTCTAGGACATACAAACTTCAAAGTTCTCCAGCAGCTTCAAAGCATCAAGGAAATCAATGTGATTAAGAGCAGAACCTCCCTCGTGTGTGAACCTTGCCAGATGGGGAAGAACTCTAGATTACAGTTTTTATCTTCTGATTCTCTTGTCTTAAATCCCCTGGATGGAATCTATTGTGATCTATGGGAACCATCTCCAGTTGTATCAAAAAAAAAAAAGAGTTTAAATTCTATGCAGTCTTTGTGGATGAATTTTCCAGAAAATCTTGGTTATATCCGCTGCGTTCTAAATCAGAGTTCTTCACTGTTTTGTGGCTTTTCAAAACATGGTTGAGAACCAACTTGGTACAAATATTAAGGAATTCCAGAGCGATGACTAAACTAAACCTTCATCTATCTCAGCATAGGATCAAGCATAGTCTCTCATGTCCTTATACTCCTCAGCAAAATGGTACTGCTGAAAGGAAGAATAGGCATGTCGTATACCTCATAATTTCTATGTTGTTTCACAGTCTTGCATTTTGGGTAGAAGCATGTTTTACTTCAAGCTACATTGGGAATCTGCTTCCTTCAACAACTCTCAACAGCATTAGTCCTCATTGAAACCTTATTCAAGAAGAAAACGGATTACTCCCATCTAAGGGTGTTTGTATCAGCTTGTTTTCCTTGTCTCAGATCTCTTGCTCAGAACAAATTTGACCCGAGGTCTCTTCAATGTGTTTTTCTCGGCTATAAAAACCAATACAAAGGTTATCGTTGCTTCTATTCTCCAAGTGGAAAGGTTTATATTTCCAGACATGTCATCTTCAAAGAAGACATGTTTCCCATCAAAGATCAGAACAAGTATCAGGTTCCTCTTTACCTCCTTTAATGAAGGCATGGTAGTCTGCAACACCTTCAACGAGTGTCTCTTCAACTATTCGACCACCTCAACTTCTTTGCAGGCCGCTTGTTGCTCCAACAGAACAGATTCATCAGCATGTTGATCAGCCTATTGCTCATCATGTTGATAACATTGACGCAAAACATGTTGACCAGGACAACCACCATGCTCCAGATATTCAGAACATAATGGCAGATAATCAACCTGAAGAACCCGCAGTCATTCCAAAATTTGTTGTACCGGAAAACAATCACTCTATGACTACTAGCCTGAAGGTTGGAATCCAAAAACCAAATACAAGGTACATCCTTCTTGCTTCTTAGTATGCAACCGAAGAACCTAAAACTATTTTTTGTGCAATGAAGAATTCGGGTTGGTCTCAAGCTGTGATGGATGAAATGAATAGGATACTTATGCTTAACACCTGGTCATTAGTTGAAGCAACATAAGATATGAATATTCTTTCTTCTAAATGGGTCTTCAAGACAAAATTAAAGGCTGATGGAAGTATTGACAAGTTGAAAGCTCGCTTGGTTGCAAAGGTTTTTATCAGGAGGAAGGGGTTGATTACCTTGAAACATTCAGTCCAATAGTTCGAACTACGACAATCAAACTTATTCTCAATATTGTTGTTACAAAAGGATGGTCAGTCAAGCAATTGGATGTCTCCAATGCATTTCTACATGGAGAACTCAGGATTCTGTCTTCGTGTATCAACCAACTGGTTTTTTGAATCAACAGAAGCCAGATCATGTATGCCGACTAACCAAAGCGCTCTACGGCTTGAAACAAGCTCCAAGAGCCTGGTTTGACACATTCGGTAGCTACCTCCTAGAGTTCGGATTCACATGCAGTAAATCAGATCCATCACTGTTTGTGTATCATCACTCTGGTATGACACTAATCCTATTACTATACATTGATGACATCCTCTTAATAGGCAGTGATCAAGTGTTGTTAGATGATCTTCTTAAAGCTCTCAACAGAAGATTCTCCATGAAAGAACTTAGGTCACCTCACTACTTTCTTGGTGTTGAAATTCAAATCATTTAAGATGGGTTGTTTCTGCACCAGACTTCTTGTGTGAATGACATTCTTGATCAGGTAGGGATTTCGACTTGTATCTCCATGCCGACACCACTTCCGCAACATCTTGACAACCTCAACACAGAGTTATTTCCAGAGCCAACCTACTTCAGAAGTTTGGCTGGCAAGCTTCAGTACCTAAAAATCACGATACCAAACATCCAATATGCGGTTAATTACATTTGTCATAGATGCATGCACCAACAATATCAGACTTTGGTCTTCTGAAACGCATTCTCAGTTACGTGAAGGGCACCTCATCAATGGGTTTACCAATCAAGAAAGTTCAGGTCTCCTTCTCTCGGCTTTTTTTGCTAGTCAGAATGTCGGGAAACAAGATGATCAACTACTGGTTTCTGCATAATTCTTGACTCCAATGTCATATCTTCGTCTGCAAAGCGCCAAGCAACAATATCCAGATCCTCCACTGAGTCCGAGTATAGAGCTTTAACAGTTACTGCAAAAGAGATCACATGGATAACGTCGCTTCTTCATGATCTGAACATCAGTCAGTTTCAGCCTACAGTGGTCAAGTGTGATAACCTGTCAGCAGTCTATCTGTCAGTAAACCCTGCTCTTCACAGCTGCACTAAACACTTTGATACAGATTACCACTACATAAGGGAACAAGTGGCACTTGGGTACATTAAAAACTCAACACATTCCGGCTATCCTACACTTAGCCGACATCTTCACAAAGCCACTTCCACGAAAAAGTTTTGAGTTGATGTATTCCAATCTTGGTGTGTGTGATTCACCCACTCCATGTTTGAGGGGGAATGTAAGATAATGTGACTCTGTAGTAAAAACAGAGCCAAAAACAGAGTCTGATCGAGTGGGCTTTAATCAAACAGTGCATGCCCAATCTGAATTATGCCAAGACTCATTCCAAAGCGCCAGTCAACACAAGAAGACAAAATATTCACCCGAAAAACGGAAAACAACTGTTAGCATAAGAAAGGGACGCTCCCTCTCTTTAACAAATTTGATGCTCTTCAACCATTGACTGAAGATTCACTCTATACAGAAGGATCAGCTGTATAAAATCCTCCTTTTATCATTTTCTAGTTTTTTTCTTATAAAACCTGTTGTAATCTCTCTTGTGAAGGTATTGAATACAAATTTTTTTTTTTTACAGAAACTCCTCTTCATTTCATATCTTTAATAGTGGTTGCAGTGGCTAAAATTATGAAGGTAACTATAGTTCTTCCCTCAATTGACCACAGCTAATATCACTACAGGAAAAATGGTTATTTTTATTTCACGATAAATGCTATTATATGTGAGCGATAGCATTTTTGAAATGGCTATGTCTGCCCCAGCTAAATCGGCCATATGTGATAGCATTTTTTGTCGTGCTATGATATAGGACACTTATGATAGCGATGGTTTCCTTTTCTATTGGATTTAGGTATTTATTATTATAATAATTGATAATTAGCATTATTTTATATTTTATAATATATTTTTTTGTTTTGGATTTATACAAAAAAAATTAGTTTTAAAATTTTAGAACTTTCATTATAGCTCAAAAATATCTTACACAGACATTACAAAATCAAAACTAAGGTAGAAAGACGTTACAAAAGCTCCTCTTTGCCTCCCTTAAATCCCAAAGTTTTATCATACTACTAGAAGCTCTTGATAATGCAAATGAATAGATCACTTGATCCAATAGGATGAAAAGTAACCTCTTGAATAAGTTCAAAAATGAAATTTTGACAGAAATGAACAAAAAAGTCAAAAGCGATATGTTTTTGGAGGAGCTTTGATGTTTGGAGTTGAGCCTTGAATCATGAAAAGAGTTTGGAGGCAAAATGACTGATTTAAAGAATAATTTTTGAGTTTCTCTTTGCACAGTGATGTAAGATCCGTGGGAGGTCCTTACACACGAGCAGGTTGAGGCACATGAAGTTGGCCGAAGGGCACTCTCTTCTTGAAACAGTGGATAGATAGGTGGAGATGGAGCTCAGAAACTGGCCGATGGGCTGCAGTGTAATAGTAGATCCAGAGGCTATTCGACGAAAAAACATCTTCAATACCAAATGAACCATGAACAAAAGGTATATAGTCTCATTGTAGATGGAGGATATTATGCTAAAATGGCTAGCAGTTACATATTTAAGATATGCCTCAAGTTGACAAAGCATCTGCGGCCCTACAGACTTAGATGGCTCAACGATGACACAAAGATACGGACAGCTGATCAAGTCACCGTGCCATTCAGTGGGGGCAAGTACAATGACCATGTTGTGTGTGATGTCATGCCAATGCAAGTCAGCCATTTGCTACTAGGCCGGCCCTTGCAGTTCGAGACTCTACAACATGGAAGTACCAATATTACTCCTTCAACCATGACAAAACAAAGTACCAGCTCGCACAACTTACATCTTTGGAAATCCACAAAATGCAACTTAAATTTGCGAAGGATAGCAAGGTAAGTAAGACTTACTTGTTCATCACTTCAAGTTCCATTTCTAAAGCTATTAGTCAGAACAGGCATGTGTTACTAATGGTCTTTAAAGAGGCTTTGCATTCTGGTCCTAGTGATCTAAAACTGCCTCGAGAAGTGGTTTCATTGTTGAACATGTTTAAGGACGTGTTTCTAGAAGAGATACCAGCCGACCTTCCACCAATAAGAGGCATTGAGCATCAGATCAACCTAGTGCTCGGTTCTACTCTCTGAAACCGGCCGGCCTGCCAAATGAAAACAACTGAGTCTAAGGAATTGGAGAAGAATTCCTAATCTCTTGGTGCCTAAGAAATAAGGGACGTGGAGAAGAATAACATCACCATCAAGTAAAGGCATCCCATACCACGGCTTAATGACATGTTGGACGAGCTACATGGCGCCACAGTCTTCTCCAAAGTGGACCTGAGAAGTGGATATCATCAAGTGAGGATGGAAGAAGGAGACGAGTGTAAGACTGCCTTCAAGACCAAGCAAGGTCTTTATGAATGGCTAGTGATGCCATTGGTCTTAGCAAGGCTCCATCCATTTTTATGAGGCTCATGAACCAGGTCTTAAGGGCCTACATCAGTAAGTTTGTGGTTGTGTACTTTGATGATATATTAATTTATAGTAAATTCTTTTCCGACCACATTTTGCATCTTGAGAAAGTTATAGAGAATCTTAGACAAGAAGGCCTCTATGCTAACCTCAAGAAGTGCACATTCTGCACTGATCAACTAGGCTTTGTTGTGAGTTTGCAGGGATTATAGGTGGATCAAGAGAAGGTAAAGGCCATCCAATAATGGACCACATCAACCAACATTGGCCATGTCAGAAGCTTCCAAGGCTTGGCTAGTTTCTACATGAGATTTTTCAAAGACTTCAGTACAGTATATGCACTACTCAAGGTCGTGATCAAAAATGATGTGGTATTCAAGTGGGGAGCAGATCAGGAGGATGCGTTTTAGAAGCTTAAAGACTCTTTAACTAACACTCATGTTTTGACTTTGCCTGACTTAGACAAAACGTTTGAGATTGAATGTGATGCTTCTATTCTAGGGATTGGAGCCGTGCCTCAAGGAAGTCGGCCCGTGGCTTATTTCACTGAGAAACTCAGTGGAGTTACACTCATATATCCCATATAAGACAAGGAGCTGTATGCATTTGTGAGATCTTTGGAGACGTGGCAGCATTATCTTTAGGCCAAGGAATTCGTGATCCACACCGATCATGAGACATTGAAGTATCTTAGAGGACAAAAGACACTCAAAATGATACATGCTAGATGGTTGTAGTTCGTGTAGACTTTCCCTACATCATCAAATAAAACAAGGGCAAAGACAACATAGAGTCTGACGCCCTGTCGATGAGATATGCCTTGATCAACAATATGGAGGCCAAAGTTATGGGATTCTAGCATATCAAGGATGATTAGGGAGATGATCCAGATTTTGGTGACATCTTTCAAGAATGAAACAAGGGGCTAAGAGACTATTCCACGTGCATGAATGACTCCTATTCAGAGACAAATAGCTGTGAATTCCACAAGTCTCAATGAGAGAGATTCTGATATGTGAGTCTCATGGAGGAGGATTGATGGGACACTTTGGCGTGGAAAAAACATTGAGTTTCTGGTTGATCAGTTTTTATGGCCTCATCTAAACATGATGCGGATAGATTCTGTTCAAAATGCATAACATGGCTTAGATCCAAGTCCATGTCACATCCTTACGGTCCTTTGCGATGAGGACATCGGATCCTCCAGACCCGGCCCGAACGAGCGGTACGTACCAGCCTCGACCATGAGGCTGACCGAGCTGTTCCCGACCCAGCGGAGCATACCTGAGGAGGTTCAGAAGGCCAATGCATGTTCTGCCCGACCCAATGACGTGGTATCAAGAATTCATAAGCCAAAAGCATGTTTAAGGAGTGATGATCGTTACAGAACCCAATTGGGACGATCCCATTTGGAGACGGTCGACAGACGGTCGACAACCGACCTCCTGGAGCCCTAACCGTGTCTTGGAAGATGTCCATAGAAGAGTTGGTTCAAGCCAATCATGCCAGACTTGATATTAATCATAAAGTATGCTATATGGAAGAGTTTGGTCAGAAGGAATCAGCTTGGGTTCGAGATCAACTAGGAGGATGTCTAGAAGCTGTCCAGTTAGCCCTGTCCGCGGATATAGGTGTAGTCAAGAGAGAATTGCGAATGGACCAAGAGGAATCAAGCAAGATTAAACCTAAAAACCTAGTGTTTAGCCTCGACGGCGCAAATCTCTTTCTTCTCGTGCGGTTTCCCCTTGAAGATCGAAGACTTGTATCTTGTTCCTGCTCTCTTGTGACTAGTTCGTGCTCTCTGTTCATTTACTTCATCAATCCATTCATTGACTTAGCTGAGAGCGCCTTCAGCCAGCAGCTCTGACCCATCCGACCATCGTCCCGCTCGACCACGCTCGCTCTCGAACGCCCGACCACCGCACCGCCATCTTCTATCGACCACCCGCCTCCATCTCACATCATCTGGTATCAGAGATTTAAAGCTCCTGACCAGCTCAGTTATTTCGCATCCTTAATCATTTCGTTTCTTTTTTTTTTGTTTCATTTAAAATCGAAAAAAGGTTGTTAGTTTTGTTCGGCCTAGTTTAAGATTCTCTTGTTTCTGCTAAGATTGATTGCGATTTGTTTGCTCAGATTCGTTGCTTGAAGGTTTTACTAGGTTGATAGAAATCGTTTGCTGGAGCTAGATAACTCATCGCCGTTTTATAGTCTTATCATTCATTGCTCCTGTTTCGATAGCTTGCATTCATAACTTAAAAAAAAAAATTCGTCTAAGGTGTTGACGGCTGCTCTTGCGTAAGCATATAGCATTAGGGCTTTGCTTAAACCGAATTTGGTTAAGATTAATTGGCTGATTCAATTTAAGTGTAGTTTCCATCCTTGGCACCGGTTAAGAATTTTCCTAATTCTGCATTTGCATATTAAAAAAAAGAAGAAAAAAAATTGCTTGTCTTAGTTTCCTTTTCTTAGAGCAGCCACATATTTCCTTTTGTTCGATTGTTGCATTTCCTTTTTTCTTTGTTCTTCCTTTTGCGTGTGATAGTGTGTTTAAGTGTGCAGACGTAGATAAATCATGGAAGACCGAGCTGCTGCGCCACCTGATATGGACCAGCTCATGGTCGCGGTACAAGGCCTCAACGCGACGCTCGACCGCCTGGAGCGATTGTCCGACCCATCTCGACATGGTCGAGTAAAGCAAGGTCGACCAGATCATGTTCATGACCTGAACCACTATGGAGACGACCATGCTGTGAACGAAATGGATCTCGAGCCACTTGACCAATACCGGCCTCATCAATCCTCCAGACTAAGACATTCGACACCCAATAAATTTCAAAATGATTTTTTTGTCTTAGACTCACAACTAATATCTTTCTCAGGTACGGAAGACTACTATCAGTGGAAAGACGACCTAGAAGATTACTTTTGGGATTACAACATCCCTAGGAACGAACAGGCTGTGTATGCGATCCAAACCCTGACCGGAGACACCTATGCTTGGTGGCAGCTCGAGGAGAAGATACGGAGACAACTCAGGGAACCAGCAAGGACATGGAAGTATCTGAAAAGACTTGTATACGAGCAATATGTCATGCCAAGATCAAAGGCCCCGGGCCATCCACGCCCTTCGACCGCCTCGACCAGAGTTCCAATGCCCGAATCGCCTCGGCCAAAGGAAAAAGTGTCCCAACCCAAATCTTTTCCATCTGATTATAATGAATCAAAAACTGTTTTAATGCACTTGGGATTGGTCAAAAGTGTTGAACGGGATGCAGGAAAGATAGAGGGTCCAATGGACCGCACAGGTAAACAGACTGGAAACGAGACCGAGAAACTGAAGGAACCGGTCGAACCAGAAAGTGATCCGACTAAAGCCAATAGAGATCACGACCCAAACCAGACTGAGAGTGTTAGTCAGAAATCAGAACATGATTTGAGACCACAACTAGATGTTGGAACCAAAGAGGCGAACCAGAAAGAAGTGCCACGCTCGCCCATTTCTCGACCACGACCCTCGACCGCTTCGATCAAGGTTCAAGTATCCCAACCCATTTCTCTTCTATCTTATTATAAAGAATCAAACACTGCTTTATTGCACTTGGAATTGGTCAAAGGTTTTGAGCAGGGCGCAGGAATGAACAAGGGTCCGATGGACCGCACGAACCAACGGACCGGAGGCGAGAAACTGAAGAAACCGGCCGACCTAAAGAGTGATACGACTAAAGCCAATGGAGATCATGACCCAGAGAGTTTCCCATGGAATCCAGGCCAAGAAAAAGGCATGATAATGAGTTTCCAACCCAACGGAACACGCATAGAAACTCCTTGCACCAGCCGGCCATCCGTTCCTCAAGGTAAGGTCGTGAGCTCACAAAACCGCATGAAGGCCAAATTGCTTTCTATTGGTGCAGGTTATGCAGATTCGAGGTCGAATCTTCTTCAAGAGAGAGGGTATGATGAGGACATCGGATCCTCCAGACCCGGCCCGAACGAGCGGTACGTACCAGCCTCGACCGTGAGGCTGACCGAGCTGTTCCCGACCCCGCGTAGCATACCTGAGGAGGTTCAGAAGGCCAATGCATGTTCTGCCGGACCCAATGACGTGGTATCAAGAATTCATAAGCCAACAGCATGTTTAAGGAGTGATGACCGTTCCAGAACCCAATTGGGACGATCCCATTTGGAGACGGTCGACAACCGACCTCCCGGAGCCCTAACCGTGTCCTGGAAGATGTCCATAGAAGAGTTGGTTCAAGCCAGTCATGCTAGACTTGATATTAATCATAAAGTATGCTATATGGAAGAGTTTGGTCAGAA
This sequence comes from Orychophragmus violaceus, assembly GCA_030180135.1. NCBI lineage: Eukaryota > Viridiplantae > Streptophyta > Magnoliopsida > Brassicales > Brassicaceae > Orychophragmus > Orychophragmus violaceus. The sequence goes on along the minus strand of CM058240.1, from coordinate 63,091,940 downwards.
GGAATCAGCTTGGGTTTGAGATCAACTAGGAGGATGTCTAGAAGCTGTCCAGTTAGCCCTGTCCGCGTATATATGTGTAGTCAAGAAAGGATTGCGAATGGACCAAGAGGAATCAAGCAAGATTAAACCTAAAAACCTAGTGTTTGCCTCGACGGCGCAAATCTCTTTCTTCTCGTGCAGTTTCCCCTTGAAGATCGAAGACTTGTATCTTGTTCCTGCTCTCTTGTGACTAGTTCGTGCTCTCTGTTCATTTACTTCATCAATCCATCCATTGACTTAGCTGAGAGCGCCTTCGGCCAGCAGCTCTGTCCCATCCGACCATCGTCCCACTCGACCACGCTCGCTCTCAAACGCCCGACCACCGCACCGCCATCTTCTATCGACCACCCGCCTCCATCTCAAATCACTTTGCCTATTCCTAATAAGTCTTTTGTGCTAGGTTTACCCAAGATCAGACACAAGGATATCATTTTCGTGATTGTGGACCGGTTATTTCATTCCCCATGTTAAGACTCATGTTGCCACACATACGGTATATTTGTTTATCGGGTAAGTAGTGAGGTTACATGGAATACCACGGTCAAGAGTATCTTACAGAGCCGGAGGAGTCGACCGCCCGACAACGCGCCGCCGCACGTTCCCCCACACGCCAGAGGAGTGCTGCTCGCGTGAGATCCACGCGCCGCCACCACCGACCGTCGCCGGAGAGTCACCGTCGAGGGAGCTGCCGTCACCGTCGAGGGAGCTGCCGTCACCGTCGAGGGAGCCACCGTCGGAGCCGCCGCCGCCGCTGAGTCAACTCGCCGGCGAACTGGGTTGTCTCGGTCGGCCGGGTCAACTGGGTTGACCGGATCGATCTGGTTCAATCGGGTCCGGTACGGTTTACTCCGGTTCGATCCAATTCTAAATCCAATTTCCGGTTATCAATTTCAATTTCTAGTTTAGCCGGTTTTCAATTTCAATTTCTGGTTCTGTTCGGTTTTCTATTTCAAATCCGGTTTAATCCAACTTCAATTCCAATTTCTTGGTTTAGCTGGTTTAGGATCGGTCTGGGTCAATTGTGCTGGTTATGCGATTGGGCCTGGTTTACTGGGTTTGGGTATGGGCCTGGGTTGACTGGGTTGACCCGGTTGACTTAGGCTTGGACCATTGACCTTGGGTCAACAAACTTCAATCGATCGTAACCATCTCATCCTTAACCTGATTCGAGCGAAAGAAAAGCCTAATCCAGTTGTTTTTCCGTCCCCTTTTTGGTTAAGAAGTCCGTTTGGGCGTCAGGAACTTCAAATTTGCGATTTTACCCTTCTTTGGCCAAGGTGAGGATCGGTCTTGACCCTTGGTTACCTCATTCAATTCCGGACGATAGTCCTTCGTTAATACCATCCGTCCTAGGTAGTTTAGGCTAGTTCTACACGTGTGATGTGACTGATTGCAGAAAATAAAAATTATAGGTTATCGCTTAAACCGAAAACTTTTGTTTGTGTGTGATGGACATGGGTGGAGTAGCTGTGGTAGGGCCCCCGAAAGGGTGTTGTGTGCAGGGCGCATAGACCGGTAAAGTTAACGCGTCATTTGTATCAGCTTGGTTCTCCATAACCGATTCAAATTGGGGTTGGTTCAAGTTGGTTAAGCACTGGTCAACCGGTTTAGCATCAGTCAACCCTCAGTCAACGGTCAACGCTCGGTCAACGCCGTTCAGCAGTTGGTCAACGGCCGGTTCTTGTACGGTTAGCTCAGAGTTGCTCGTGATTCAGTTCGTGGGGTTCGAGAAAAGTTCGACATTTCAGTTGCTTAGTCTCGGGAGTTCACATCCGTCACATCCATCATCCGCCGCATCTATTACACACTTTGAGTCGGTTATTGCATTGTAGTTTATGTAATATAGACCGGAAAACCCTTAAACCGTAGTCTTAGGTTGCATGCCCGTAATTGTATATTAATTGATTGGGATCGGTTTAATGAATGAATTGATTAGGGTTATAATTGCATGTTAGATAGTTAGTCGTTAATGATCGTTGATTCGGTTATTGGAAATAGATTGATGCATTCATCGTAGATTGGCATGTTTAGGATCTATATGCACATATATTATATTAAGAACGATATTAAATGAGTCTATATACGAAATTAAGATGTGATTAAAATGCGGATTGAAATATATTACAAACCTTAGCATATAATAACGAGGTGGATTAATAGTTATTAGACGGGTTAATGGGTTAATTAAATTAAAGTTAATAAAAATGAGATGTCTGGGATTAGTAAGTTTACTAATCATAAACCGACAGATCGAAAAGATTATAAAAGTTATTTAGGAAAGTTAATTAAAAGGTTAATAAATTGTGAACCGTCTACAGGGTTAGCAATCCGCTAATCCAAAGGTAGCGGACTAAATGAATGGAAGTTTAAAATGAACTTAAAGGCTTGTTTGTTTATTCAATTGTTGTGTGTTGGATTGATGTTTTTTGTGTGTGCAAGCTTGCTTGTTTAGTCTATTCCGGTGTTGGGCCGGATAGACATTGTTGTGAGATACTTATCTCGGTCACTGGGCCGGGTAAGTTTGGTAGTTTCCTAATCCGGTATAGAATCAGATAAGGTTGGTGGTGGTGGTGTAATAGGACTTGCAGGAGATATCGAGTTGTGTTTTCGTTATCTTTCGACCTTGTCGGCTTGCTTGATTTGTAGAGTCCCAGTGATTCTGCGTGTCTACTTTCTGTACTAGGACTCTAGGGTGCGTTAGATCCCGTAATTTGATTGAAAGCGTTACGGTACTTCCGACCCGATTGGATCCTCGGGTAGTTGCCTGACCGGTTCACGTGGTGAATCTGGTTATGGTGTTAACCTACTGAGTAACGCCGGTAGGTGTATGGTCCTGAGAATACGGGGTCATGTCCTAGGGCCGGACTGCATGGAAGTTGAGGCTATCTAGAGGCAGCCCGAGTCGCTGTGTATCGATGGACTGAGAAAAATGTCCTAGGTCGTAGGACTTTGTGTTTACGCTAGGAGTCGTGGGTCGTTTTAGTTACCATGGCGGTAGCTAAGTGTTCCCGTGGAAGTTACCGAGTTCGCATAGTGGGCCCAGTGGTATAAGTGTTGGTTTTCGCGATAGATAGATCGAGTCTAATCGAGGGCATGTGCCGCAGTGACTTCGATTTCCGTAGTCTTTATTGTTTCTAGAAAATGCTCGTGTGTTGTGGGCTTATCACGTCACAGTGGCATGTGATAGGCTATTTCCTTTTTTTATTATTATTTTGGGTTTTGGGCGAGATTAGTATTTGTAGGTTAGATTAGAAGCTTTTAGTGGACACCGACTCGATGGGTGATTCTAGATCACTCATTACTCTTTTTGTTGTTTTCAGGTTTAGCAGCGACGGACGTGGGAGGTCCTCGGCGTAGTTTCGGGATTGCTTGGGGCCGGAGATTTTGATTCGATGTTTTATGTGATTTGATTCGGTTCGGGTTTTCGTGGCGCCTGTTTGTTTTTAATTGTTTGTAATTAGATTTAAATAGGAAAGTTGTTTGTAAAAGACTTAAATTACTTAGAAATGAAATCGCTTCCTTGATATTTGGTTAAGTCCGAACCGACACAACTCGTGGAAGCAATACATGTTGAAAAGCTTTGTATTTTGGACGCAAGGTAAACGGGGTCAAGGACGGTTTGGTGCGAGTCTCAAACCAGACTATATCTGGCTTCATATTGTGACAAAATTTCTCGTTTGGCCTGCTCGGGTTCGATCGGTCATGTTCTTGTTTGATTGTTAACCGGTCAGCTCGACGGTCAGCGGATAACGGGAAAGGGGCATTACAAAAAGGTTGTATCAGAATGGTTCGTCATGGGTTTCGAAACGTTTCATTTTCTAAGTTTTCCAGATACAGTCCATTGGTGCATATGCCGCGGTTCTTCCTGCCTCTTCTCCTCCGTCTCCTCTCCGTGCATCTCTCAGGGATGATGCCAACTTTGTCAACCCCTATGTCGGCTATATTGATCTACTTGCGGCCTCGGGTAGCGGACTGCCACAGTTACCGCCTCTCTCGCTCGTGCATCCGGTGGCTATCACGGAGGTACATGACATTCACGAGCCGTAGAGTCCAGGCGACATCTTGCTGAGCTCCCTGTCGGACTTCGATTTTTCGATGGAGCCCATTGTACCATCTAAGTACTGTGACTGGGAGGATCATCTGGCCGAGCAGACCGGCCTCCTTGCGGACGTCCTGGAGCAGCATCTAGCCGCTCATCATCAGCCACCTCCTCAAGCTGACTCATTTGCACCTCTGTCTTCGGATCCGTCTCAGTACCCACGTTGTGAGGCTTGTGGAGCCACGGGGTTTCACTTTTACTTTCAAAATTGCAATGATTTCTCCATAAAAATGGAATTATACATCAAACCTCTTACCCATATACTTCCCAACAAAATGGAGTAGCAGAGAAAAAATAGGTATCTATTAAAAGTTGCAAGGACAATTATGTTTCATAGGAATGTCCCAAAAAGACATTGGAGAGACAAAGTCATCACCGCATGTCATTTGATAAATCTAACTCCTACAAAAAAATTACAGGACAAGTCCCCTTGTGAGGTATTAACCAATATTTCTCCTGATATTAGTTATCCAAAAACATTTTATTGTCTTTGCTTTGTCCATGTATCAGGTAGCTTGCGAGACAAATTAGATCCTAAAAGCAAGAGATGCATATTCATTTGTTAGATGACTAAGAAAAAAGGATACATATGCTTTGATCCCATAAGAAGTCTGATTTACATCTCACGTGATGTAACTTTTGTGGAGGAAGTGACCTATTATAAAGAATAAAATTTGCAGATATTTTGCAAAGAGATGACGTACATGAAGACAATTTGCTATCAATAAATGGTGGGGCCCATGAGGACGATAACTAGACCCCTATGTCAAGCTTAAATGAAGACAACCAATAGGCAATGGATTTACCCATGTAGAAAAGTTACATGAAGAAAATCATAATCAATCAAACGGTAACATTCAAGGTGGTGGATCTAGTGATGATATAACACGTGAGGGGGAATATATACATGAAGGGGAACATATATCTGCAGACTTTGAGAAACCAAAGGATGCATTGGATCAACAAAGCGAAGAAATTCCAGACATAAGTGAGGAAGAAGTTTAACTCCAAGATAAGACTATTGAGTCTCAAAGAAGCAGGAGAATAAGTACAAGAAACAAAACATCCTCTTCTCTTTACCCTTCTACGGAGTGGGTAAACAAGATGGCTACCAAAGAGAGTCTTTCAACAATGCATCTATTACAAGATGTTTATACAATCTCCACACTTCTAGAAAGTCATCAAGCTTTTATTGGAAGGTTATATGATTAAACAGAACTAGAGAGATTTGAGGAGGCAGAGAAAGATGAATTACGTAAAGAAGCAATAAAGGAGGAACTTGATTATATGGAAAAACCAGAGTGTGGGATCTGAAAGAGTTCCCTGAAGGAAAGAAAATGGTAGGGATCAGGTGGGTATTCAAGATCAAATGAAAAAGTGATGGTAGTGTGGAAAGGTACAAAGCACGGTTAGTGGCACAACGATTCTCCTAAACATATGGAAAATATTATACTAAAACTTTTGCTCTCGTTGCTAAACAGGACACCGTACGAAATCTGCTATCAGTTGCCGTGAACAAAAAATTGGTCATTACAATAGATGGACGTGAAGTTTTACAAAGCTTTACCAAGTTTTACTTAATTAGTTATACACAGTTTTACAACTTTTACTTAACAGCCAACAAATTCAAAATTCATCATCTAATCCAACTAAGAACAATTTCTCCCAATATTCTCTAGTTTTACACAACTAAATGGGTAATCCATAATACTTACTGAATGTGAATCGGAGCTGTCGTGCGATTCTTCCTCATTGTCTTCTTCGGATCCTTCCTCATTTGGTACCTTGTTTGTCTCCTCCGAGGCTTTCGGGTCCGGTTGCTGAACCTCGTCTTCTTCTGTACTCTCTGTTGCGTCTTCATCATTTACTTCTTCACTCTCATCTCCTTCGCTCGAATCCTCAAGATCACTTTTTCGTCAACAACAGTTTCTTTACCAACCGGTGGAGGAGCATTCTCTGAATTCTCAACCGGAGGAGCATTCTCGGCATTCTCGACCGGAGGAGCATACTCGGCATTCTCGACCGGAGGAGCATTCGCCTCCGGAGGAGGATTCGTGACCGGAGCAACAACGGACTCAGCAAAAATATCGCTCGCCGGAGCATTCGTATTCGTGACTGGAGGTGCATTATCGCTCGCCGTCGTTGTCTCAGTAATTTCTTATTGCCTCGAGTCTTCGGCGCCATCGATTAACTGTCTCGTCGTGAATTCTTCTTCTCTCTCTCTTTCGGAATTCTCCTTTCTTCTCGTTGAGATTCTTTGTGGTTGAAAAGAGAAATGTTCGAAACTCAAAGAGTAAAGTAACGGTCTGTAGAAGTTAAGAAGATAAGTTATGGAATTAGGGATTGGATAGCCGATTCAGATTCCTCATTTGAGGGTTTTTTGAAAATTTCCGGGTCTGACCCGAATTGGTTGAGTAGGTTTTGGATGGGTGGATATTGGCTGGTAGGATAGGTAAATATGAAACTTTCTTCTGGTTTTTATGTAAAATTACCATTTTTCGTATTTAAAAAAGAAATCAAAAAAAAAATGCCCTTTATAACGGAAGCATATGAGATTTGGTTTGAAGAAATAAGGGCATACAAGCCATTTTTCTTGCTTTGTCGTATTGTAATTTCAGAGGACCATGTAAGAAGAAAAAAGATTGCTACGAGATATGTCAAGTGAACATACCACCTTTTAAAAGTGCTATATGTGCACCGTACGGAAGTACTCGTCAATGTTGTTGTATTTTATCGTGAGTTTATTAGAACTTGCTTAAAATTGAAATGAAAAGTTCTAGTAGTAAGAAAATACCTATCAACGTATTCACTATAAAAAAGTATGTGTCAACGCGTTTAAATATATATAACCATAAGACTTTCTCTAACTCTTCTCAAACCCCAATCCTACCATAATCTTCACACAGGAGTCATAGTCGAAAATAAATGTGGTGCATGGTTGAAAAGAGTTGAATAGGTATGTTCCTGATATTAGCTAAAATAGTACGTTGTCGGATATAAAATCTTAGAAGATGGTCGATGGGATTTTTATATTGGAAAATGTTGAAAAGAGAGAGAGTTGTAACAATCCATATTCATAATATTTTTAATTATATCAAAAATGGTTGTTGGTGGTGGACTTAATACTTCTTATTAGCCCCCAAAACCCCACTTTTAACCCATTTAACAATTATCTTAATTATCTAAAAATAATATGACCGACTCGCATTATGTGCGAACACAAATATTATTAAACATAATTAAAAAATCAAATTAGTTTAAAACAATAATAATATTATAAAACTTTATATGAGACTATTTATAATTAAGGATATACACATTATTATATTTAATAAGATATTTTATAATTTATTATAAATAAAATTAATTGTTATAAAATAAATTGTAATTATATATTTTATCTATAAAATCAATACATAAATATATTATTTAAATATTTTATCATATATATATATTCAAAATAATACTATAAAAATACAAAAAGTATTTATTAATATTTAAAAACATTCATAAATATTTTCATGTTGATAATCTTATTTTTTACTTTTATTGAAGGTTATGTATATCTCTAAAATAAAAGTAAAAAATTTCATAAATATTTACATATTTATCATCTCATTTTACTTTTTATTTTTTATTCAAGGTTATTAATATTTTCAAAATAAAATTTTAAAAAATCTTCATAAATATTTTATATTTATCATCATTTTTATTCAATATTATGTATTTCTCCGTAGTAAAATTATAAATATAAAGTACGGTTAACATAGTAATTAGTCCAATTTTATTAATGTCAAATTAGTAATCAGCCATTTAACGAGTAAATATAAGGCCAAAACACTTTTCAATTAATATAAAGATATTTACTAAGTAACATAACATATTATATCTGAAATATTATTTTTAGATTATGCTAGATTTGTTTTACATATAAATAGGGTAATTGAATTTATTTGTAAAGGACATTTGAAAAGAGAGAAGGAAGAGAGAAAAAAAGGAGTGAAAGAATATAGAGAAAGAAAAAAAAAGAAGGAATATATCATAAAAATGGTAAAAAAATACACTGCAAAATGAAGAAAAGAGAGAAAAGGAAAAGGAAAGAAGGGAGGAAAGAGGAAAAAAAATTAGATTTTCATGTATAAGATCCGATTGTTGAACAAAAATGGAACTATAATTTCAGCTGTAAGTCCCCTTGTGAGGTATTAACCAATATTTCTCCTGATATTAGTTATCTAAAAACATTTGATTGTCTTTGCTTTGTCCATGTATCAGGTAGCTTGCGAGACAAATTAGATCCTAAAAGCAAGAGATGCTAATTCATTTGTTAGCTGACTAAGAAAAAGGATACAAATGCTTTGATCCCATAAGAAGTCTGATTTACATCTCACGTGTTGTAACTTTTCTGGAGGAAGTGAGCTATTATAAAGAATAAAATTTTGCAGATATTAGCAGAGAGATGACGTACATGAAGACAATTTGCTATCTATAAATTGTGGGGCCCATGAGGATGATAACTACACCCCTGTGTCAAGCTTAAATGAAGACAACCAAGAGGGCAATGGATTTACCCATGTAGAAAAGTTACATGAATAAAATCATAATCAATCAAATGGTGGCATTCAAGGTGGTGGATCTAGTGATGAAATAACACGTGAGGGGGAATATATACATGAAGGGGAACATATATCTGCAGACTTTGAGAAACCAAAGGATGCATTGGAACAACAAAGCGGAGAAATTCTAGACATAAGTGAGGAAGAAGTTTAACTCCAAGATAAGACTATTGAATCTCAAGGAAGCAGGAGAACAAGTACAAGAAACAAAACATCCTCTTCTCTATACCCTGCTACAGAGTGGGTAAAAAAGATGGCAACTCGTTCAACAATGCATCTAATACAAGATGTTTATACGATCTTCACACTTCCAGAAAGTCATTAAACTTTTATTGGAAGGTTATATGATGAAACAGAACTAGAGAGCTTTGAGGAGGCAGAGAAAGATGAATTACAGAGAGAAGCAATAAAGGAGGAACTTGATTATATGGAAAAACCAGAGCGTGGGATCCGAAAGAGTTCCCTGAAGGAAAGAAAATGGTAGGGAGCAGGTGGGTATTCAAGATCAAAAGCAAAAGTAATGGTAGTGTGGAAAGGTACAAAGCACGGTTAGTGGCACAACGATTATCCTAGACATATGGAAAAGATTATACTGAAACCTTTGCTCTCCTTGCTAAACTGGACACCGTACGGAATCTGCTATCAGTTGCCGTGAACAAAAATTGGTCATTACAACAGATGGACGTGAAAAAACGCTTTTATTCAACGAGAGCTTGGAGAAGAAGTATATATGTGGCCTCTAATAGGAATCAAAAGCGACAAGATTTGCAAGCTAAACAAAGCGATTTATAGATTATAAAAATCTCCTAGAGCATGGTATATGAAACTAAGTAGAGCTCTTGAAGAACATGGATTCAAGAAAAAGGAATCAAATAACTCCCTTTTCACACTACAAAGGGAGTCAAGTATTGTAATAGTATTTATATACATAGATAATATTATTATCACAGGTAGCAATAATGATGGAATAGTAGAAACAAAAGATTATCTTAAAAGCACTTTTGATATTAAAGATTTAGGAGACTTATCATACTTTCTGGGAATTAAAACAACTAGAGATGATCAAGGCTTATTTTTATGTCAAAATAAATATATTCTTGACCTTCTTATTGAAACAGGAAAAATAGGAGCCAATCCTGCTAAAAGTCCAATTGAATATAGCAAGGAGAAGGGCATTGGAGAGTTAAGAAAATATCACATGATACCAAAAATCTTAGATTAGCTGATATATCATCATAAAACGTGGCCTGGAATATCTTTTGATGTGTCACAAGTAAGTAGAAATATGCATTCGCCAACTAAAGAAGATTGGAGGAAGGTGGAACAAATACTAAAATACTTAAAAGGTTCACCAGGCCGTGGACTCCAAATGAAGTGTAATGGACATACGACCATAACATCATATTGCGATGCTGATTGGGAGGGAGATGTAGAAGATAGGAAATCAACAACTGGATACTGCATATTCGTTGGAGGAAATCTAGTCATGTGGCAAAGCTAAAAATAAGATGTAGTATATGTTTCAAGCGCATAAGCTGAGTACCGAGCTATGGCGAAAAGTTCATGAGAGATAGTTTGGATAAAAGCACTACTCATGGATCTGGGAATAGAGACAACAAATCCAGCTATCCTCCATTATGATAATCAAGCGGCGATCCACATAGCTTCAAATGCGGTTTTTCACGAAAAAAACCAAACATATTGAATTCGATTGCCATTATGTTCGTGAGAAAACTCAAGCGGGAATCATTCGTTCAGTCTACATCAGAAGCAAAAGCCAAGTAGCAGATATGTTTACATAGGCAACCACTATCAAGTTGTTGAATGAAACACTAAGCAAGCTAGGATTGTTGGATCCATACAATCCAAGCTTGAGGGGGAATGTTAGAAAAGGAAAGTCTCAAGATTTGGAGACTAAATCAAATTAATCAAAAATATAATATCTTGATAATTAAGAGCCAACGGTTAGCTAATATTCTATGATTATGTAAATATCATTGTTTCCTTTCTACTTTATCTTCTCGATTATATATACATGTATCCTTCTTGTAAAGTGAAATACATATAAAGTTAATATCTTTCTCCTCCATTGTTTCTCTATTTTATTCAAAACGTAAATCACTTCTTGCCTTAGAACATTTCTCCAATGCCGATGATTTTACTTACGATGATCCAGTCCTTTGCATATATCTTGTTTTATCGATAAATACTACTTCTGACAAATCGATCATTAGTAACCATTTACTGTATTTGGTATTGACTATAGATTATGTTACCGTTGGAATCCCCTCTTAATTGTTCTGTATATTCAGTTTCCATCCTTGTATAGCCTCTCCTCTGTATATACCAGAGTATATTCTATCAATAATAATCAAGCAATTCTCTAAACCTAATAAGGTATCAGAGCCGCCTCGGTCCTAATTTTTTTTTTTTCTGTTCTCTCTGCCGCCTCCATCTTCTTCTTCCTCTCGACAGTCTTACTTCTCTGTTCTTACTTCTTTGCTTGTCTCCTCTGCACTCTTAATTCTTGTTCTATCAACTCTATTTACCTCCCGTCTTTTGTAGCACCATGGGATCAGAATCCACAGCTACGCATACTGTCGTCTTTAACGCTCGTGACCCACAGAGCACCCTGCTCTCAGTCAACATGTCTAGTGTGACGAAGCTTACCAACCTCAATTATCTGATGTGGAGCAGGCAAATTAGGGCTCTTCTTGAAGGCCTGGAACTACAACAGTTCATTGAACCCAATGACGATGTACCGGCACAGACCCTTGTTGTCGATGGTGTTTCATCTCCCAACCCAGCGTACAGTCCGTGGCGTCGTCAAGATCGACTTCTTTACAGTTCGATCATTGGCACCATCTCTCTCGCCACACAGTCGATCGTGACCAGTGCCACGACTACCAAAGAGGTGTGGGATCTACTGGCTGAAACCTTTGGAAACCCTACCCCAGGTCATATTCGCCAACTAAAAATTCAGATTAAAGGCTGTGTCAAAGGTACAAAGACCATCAGTGAGTATTTACGCACGATCAAGGCTAAAGCGGATGATCTTGCTCTTCTTGGGAAGCCTATGGATCAGGAGGACTTAACCGAGCAGATACTGGCCGGACTCTCTGAAGATTACAAACCCGAAATAGACGCAATCAACGGGCGTGACAAACCCATCTCCTACACAGAACTTCATGAACGTCTCTTGAATCGCGAAGCTATGCTCATGAGTTCCGACCAGGTCACTTCTGCTCCGATTGTAGATAATGCTACCGATACACGATCGCGACCCAACACTCACAACAACAACCAGTACAATCCCAGCAATCAACATCAATCTCGGTATGGGAACAACAACCAGGGAATGCGATTCTCTAAGCCATATCGTGGACGTTGCCAAGCTTGTGGCACACAAGGTCACAGTGTGAAGTTCTGTCCTGAATTTCGTATTGTACGCGGATCTGCTCCATCTTCCCCCTGGTCATCCACTCACTCGTACCAGCAACCATGGACACCATCACCACGTCCACAATCATGGCAGCCTCGTGCCAATGCTGCGATGATGTCTGATCCCTCTACCTGGCTTCTTGATTCCGGTGCCTCCCACCACATGACAGCATATTTCAACAATCTCGCACTCCACAATCCATACACCGGCAACGACGACGTTCTCCTTGGCGATAATTCTGCATTGCAGATTACGCACACGGGTTCTTTTTCTGCTCCCTCCTTTACTCAACCTTTCTTTTTCAATGATGTTCTATGTGTACCATCACTTGACAAAAAATTAATTTCTGTCTTTCAACTATGTAAATCTAATGGAGTTGCTGTTACTTTTACACCTACCTACTTCCAGGTGCGGGATTTACAGACGGGGGCTCTTCGTCTAGAAGGCAAGCCTAAGAATGGCACTTATGAGTGGCCGAAACGCATCTCTTCTTCTCCTCCATCTTTAGCATTTGCATCAGTCGTGAAGACTACTCTAACGGATTGGCACTCTCGATTAGGCCATCCTGCTTTATCTATTCTTCAAAAAGTTGTTTCTGATTTTCATTTACCTTTAAGTTCAAATGTTTTGCTGGCTCATCCTTGCCAAGCTTGTTCGATTAATAAGATGCACAAGTTGCCTTTTTCCAACTCTACTTTGCGTTCTACACATCCTCTAGATATCGTATTTTCTGATGTATGGACATCGCCTCTGATTTCTGTAGATGGATACAAATATTACGTTATCTTCGTGGATCATTTCACAAGATATACGTGGATATATCCTTTACGACAAAAGTCTCAAGTATTGCAAGTTTTCACTCAACACAAGACTTTAGTCCAAACACGTTTTCAACAAAAACTGCGTACTCTTTACAGTGATAACGGAGGTGAATATATAGGCCTCGCAGCCTTCTTGACGAGTCATGGCATCTCGCACATGACTAGTCCACCTCACACGCCTGAGCATAACGGCATTGCGGAGAGACGACACCGACATATAGTCGAAACGGGCCTTGCCCTAATGTCTCATGCATCCATGCCCAAGTCCTACTGGACATATGCTTTTGCTACTGCTGTCTATCTTATTAATAGAATGCCAACACCAGTTCTAGATTTTCACACTCCATTTCAAAAACTTCATCACACTGGCCCCAATTTTCTCAAATTAAAAGTCTTTGGGTGTCTTTGTTTTCCATGGTTAAAACCATATGCTTCAAATAAACTCGATGCTAGATCATCTCCTTGTATTTTTATAGGATATTCAATATCTCAAAGTGCATATTTATGTCTTGACAAAACAACATCTCGTATTTACACCTCACGACATGTTATCTTCCATGAGTCTATCTTCCCTTTTGCAGCTCCTGCCCGCCAAATTGAAGAGATAGAGGAGCAAAATACTTCATCACAAACAGGTCCAACAGTCACGGTAATCCCATGTCTGTCATCCACACCTGCAACACCTGCACCACAGCCTCCTACAGACAACTTACAACACCATGATCATTCACAACAAGCTGCTCATCCTGCAACAGCAACTGCTTCAGACCAAATGCTCAGCCCGACTCAACATCATCAGACAGTCGACACAGAGATAGTTACCTCTCAGCCATCACCGCATATGATAGCTGCGCCAAAACAGTTGATTACTGAGACATCTCAACAACCGACAGCAATACCACAAGCTCCGCCGTGACCACCAAGAACATCTCTGGCTCCACCAACACAGGCTCTCCCACAACGAGTCAGTCAACGAGAACGCAAACCAGTGAAGAAGCTCAACCTTCACGCCACTACAACTCCGACCAGCACCACACTTCCCAGCACAGTGGCAGAAGCATTGAAGAACCCAAATTTTCGAAAGGCTATGAGTGAAGAAATAGATTCACACATGACTAATCATACATGGGATCTTGTTAGTCAGTCTAAAGCTTCGAATGTTGTTGGTTGTAGGTGGATCTTCACAATCAAAAGGAACCCGGATGGCTCTATTGCTCGCTACAAGGCTCGGCTTGTTGCCAAGGGGTATAACCAACGTTCGGGCATCGACTTCCATGACACGTTCAGTCCTGTGGTGAAACCCGCAACGATTCGCATCATCTTGAGCACTGCTGTAAAATATAATTGGCCTCTCCGACAGCTTGATGTCACCACAGCATTCCTCCAAGGCCATCTAAAAGAGGAAGTATACATGAGTCAACCGCCTGGATTCCTGAATAAAGACAACCCTCAAGCTGTTTGTAGACTCCGCAAAGCCATTTACGGACTCAAACAAGCCCCGAGGGCGTGGTATAATGAATTACGAACCTTCTTGGTTCAATCTGGGTTCGCAAACTCACTCGCAGATGCCTCGCTCTTCATATACAACAAATCAGGCGTCATACTTTACATGCTCGTCTATGTCGACGACATCGTCGTCACTGGAAACAGTCCCACACACATAAACCGGTTTATCGAATCCCTATCTCAACGCTTTCTCATTAAAGATTTAGGAAATCTGTCTTATTTTTTGGGAATCGAAGTCTTACGCACTTCTACCGGCCTACAACTGACACAAGCTCGTTATATTGCAGATATATTACATCGAGCCAACATGACGGAATCGAAGCCAGTGGCCACTCCTCTCTGTCCCAACACACCACTCACGCTTGACACAGGAACTACAATCGATAATCCAACGGAATATCGTGCGATTGTAGGAGGACTTCAATATCTCTCCCTTACCAGACCAGACGTCTCCTTTGCTGTCAACAAGCTGTCACAATTCATGCATCGACCGACCACCACTCACTGGACAGCTCTGAAACGCGTGTTACGCTACCTTGCTGGCACTACAACTCATGGAATCAACTATCCTTCGGCTAACAATGCATCTCTCCATGCGTTTACTGATGCAGATTGGGCCGGTAATAGAGACGACTACACTTCCACAGGAGCTTAGATAGTCTATCTCGGTCGTCACCCAATCGCCTGGTCCTCTAAGAAACAAACTGGAGTAGCCCGCTCGTCCACCGAAGCGGAGTACCGTTCGATAGCCTCCACCGCCTCTGAAGTTTGTTGGATAGTTTCTCTACTCACCGAACTTGGGATTGCAACAAAGAAAACGCCAACAATATACTGTGACAACATGGGCGCCAACTATCTTGCTGCTAATCCCGTGTTCCACTCCAGAATGAAACATATCGCTCTAGATTATCACTTCGTTCGTCAACATGTACAAAGCGGCCAAGTAAGAGTCTCCCATATCAGCACGATGGACCAGCTCGCGGATGCCCTTACCAAACCACTATCTCGGCCACGCTTCGAAACATTGCGTCGCAAGATTGGCCTCACCTTCGGCGGTCCATCTTGAGGGGGTGTATTGACTATAGATTATGTTACCGTTGGAATCCCCTCTTAATTGTTCTGTATATTCAGTTTCCATCCTTGTATAGCCTCTCCTCTGTATATAACAGAGTATATTCTATCAATAATAATCAAGTAATTCTCTAAACCTAATATTTGGGTACAATACTTATGTAGTGTTAGATATTTCCCTTATACATCCATCAATATCAGGTCAAAAAACAATCAAAGAAGAACATGCTTGGAGAATTATCAATAGGGTATAATTTAAGTTTTCACCACCCTTCATAAGAAATTTCCCAGACATCGTGAGAACTAAATCCTGCTAAAACCATTAACAGTTCCACCTTTTCCTCTTAGTTTGCTTCCTCTCTGACCTTTCTTATTAATCTTTTTTACTTCACGCTTGAGATTCTTCACCTTTATGTGCCTCGTACTCTGATCATGTGCCATTCCACCTCTGAATTATCATATGAATCTTCACGAATTTCCAAACTTGAAATCCACACGACTCTAAAGGTTTTTATACCTTTAAAGATCCGATCATCATCACGCTCTATACAACACTTATTCATACCACACACTAGAGTTAGTAGCTAGTACTTTATTTATAACTTTAAACCTATGAAGTGATGTTAATCTTGGATCCAATTTTAAACTTCTTAAACTCCTAAATGCCTCATATAATTTGCTTCTCAATCAATCGCAACCCATCATCAAAACTCACGGGCAACGTTCACTCTGATCAATTGTTGCCAACTGCACGAACAAAAGGCTAATCATAATGGCCTAAATTCTAACTGCTGGACGTGACCAGATTATCCTAAATGCCTTTACGACTTTTTGACTCGATAAAACATTAAAAATGTGAGTTCTAGAAGCATGGACGTAACCATGCTCTGACACTACTCTTGTAACACCCCCTTTCCGTTTTTCTACTGATTGACGAGCTGGCTGGAAAAAAAAGAACATGACCGTTCAAACTCGTGCAGTCAAATATAAATGAGTTGTTATGTTCAAAGACAAAGACAGTTCAGTTAGAGTCAGGAACTCTAGCTGATCCATCCTTAACCTTGTTTTTTTTGTTTTCCTCTCTTAACCGGCTAAATGATTTGCAACCCTTACCGTGTCAGCGAGTTTTGTTAGACCGGACTAGTCTAATATAAAAATTACTTACATTGTGAATATAAAATAATTGATTTTATTTCATAAAAATAAATGTTTGATACAAATATAATAAAAACACAAGTATAGTATATCGACCTAAACTTAAAATCGAGATACTATATAAAATAACTTAAATACCACTCTATAAAGGCATTGAAATCTACTCCGGTTGTCCTAACGCCCAACTTCCACTACCCGGTCTCCCCTAGAGTTTCCTGCAAAACAAAAGAGTTTGGTGAGCAAGCTAATCTTGTCCACCGAGTTGGTTCCCTCTAAAAAGGCTAAATCAGAACCCATACAACCCCAAAATAACAATCAATAGGCGAAGCAACAGTAAAATAAACACAAATTGGTTACATGGGACCAGCTCAGGAGGAGGCATTCCAGAGGCTCAATGATATTTTAACTAATGCTCCTATTTTGGTTTTACCTAACATTAACAAAACTTTCGAGATTGAATGTGATGCTTCAGGTTTAGGGATAGGAACAATGCTTACACAAGGATGTAGACCTGTGGACTATAACAGCGAGAAACTCAGAGGCTCCACCCTCAAATTTCCAAACTACAACAAGGAGTTGTACGCCTTGGTGAGCTCTTTGGAGACGTGGCAGAATTACCTTATGGCCAAGGCATTCCTGATCAAAACTAACCATGAGAAGCTGAAGCATCTCAGAGGATAGACGACACTCAAGAGAAGGCATGCAAAATGGCTTGGATTCGGAGAGACGGTTCGGTACATCATCAAGTACAAGAAGGGAAAGGAAAACATCGTGGCCGACGCCCTAACCCAGAGATACACCCTGATCAGCAACATGAAGGCCAAAGTCATGGGGTTCAAACATATTAAAGATCATTATGAGGCTTATCCTGATTTTGGTGTGATTTTTTTGGAATGCAGTAAGGGAGCTAGGACCATTCTACGTGTTTGACAGTTTCCTGTTCCGAGATAAACGGCTGTCCATTCCTCAATGCTCGATGAGAAACCTTCTGATCTGTGTATCCCATGGAGGCGGTCTGATGGGGCACTTTGGCGTGGAAAAGACCATGTGCGTTCTGGTCGACCATTTCTTTTGGCCGCTCCTGAGACGAAACGTGGAAAGATTCTGCTCTAAGTGCATCATGTGCCTTAGAACTAAGGCTAGGTCACATCCTTACGGTCTTTATATTCCATTAACTATTCCTAACAAGTCTTGGGTGGATATTTCAATGGATTTCGTGTTAATCTTACCTAAGATCAAGCATAAAGATTCCATTTTCGTGGTGGTTGACCGATTCCTAAAGATGGCCCATATAATACAGTGTGCCAAGGCGAATGACGCCACTCAAACAGCCGTCGAAAACTATAGATAAGTGGTAAGACTACACAGACTGCCCGTACCATTGTATCAGACCGTGATACGAAGTTCCTAAGTAACTTCTGGAGGACACTCTGGAGGAAAATTGGAAACAAGCTGCTATTTTCCATGACCTGACATCCGCAAAAGGACGGTCAGACTGAGGTCGTTAACCAGACGCTATCAGCCCTTTTACAGGCCACCGTTTTTTAAAACATGAGTAATTGGTTAGATTGAATTCAGTATGTTTAACTTTATTATAATAATGCTAACCACTTTAATCTAAGCTTTCACGTTTTAAGATTGTGTATGGATTAAATCCAGAGACACATATTGATCTAAAGCCTTTACCACCACTGTAGTTCACCAATCAAGATGGAGACAGCAAGGCCGGAATTATCAAGAAACTGCACCAAAAGGTCAAGGATAAACACCAGGCCAACAAGAAGAGGAAAGAGATCACCTTTGAACCAAGAGATTGGGTGTGGTTACACATGCGGCCCGAAAGATTTTTGAAAGGAATTCAAAGCTTGCACCTCGAGGAGATGGCCCCTTCCGAGTCCTAGAGAAGATTAACGACAACGCTTACAAACTCGAACTTCCAGGTGAGTTAAACATTTCTTCTAGCTTTAATGTTACTGATCTATCTACTTTTTGTGCAGATGATGCTCTTGTGAGGCCAGAACTTTCTCAATAGGGTGGGAATGATGAGGATATCGGTCCGACCGAGCCAGACCAGACGGACCGGACCGAGCCATTCTCGACCATAATGAACGTTCCATGTACGCGGTCCGGCCAAAGGAGGCTTACCGAGATATTCGACCAGGCCATGGAGCATTTGAACACCAGGATAAACATATACATCATTACAGAAAATTTGGACCAAATAGACCGTGATCAACCCGTCCTAAATAAGTTGGCCCGAAAGATGTCCGAGACAAGCCCAAATGAAGCCACTAAGATAACAAATCCAGATCAAGAGCACACTTTCACACCAGGACCATCCATTTGGCCCTAGATAAAGATCAACGGCACATCAATGATCCTCACCATCAGAGCCTTTGAGTCTAAGATCGTGTCATCACTGTGGGCCAAATGTTATACTCTTTTTCCCTTACAAGGTTTTTTACCAAATAGGTTTTCTTTGCAAGGTTTTTAACGAGGTAATCTGAGGCTTGATCCATTAGACGGAGAGCATGGTACATCCGTCCTTAGTCTACTACACGACCCAATGGTTTATTTCATTAAACAAAAGACCTAGGCTATAAAAGGCCCTTGTATTTTTTAGTTACAAGTTAAGTTTAATCAAAGAAATAAACCCTAAATCCCTTTGCCATTGACGGCCGCCAGTTCTGGTTGTTTGCGTGGTTCCCCCATTGATCCGAGAATCATCCTTGTTACATGGTCGTGTTTGTACCACAGTCTATCCACCATCCCACGCAGAGAGTGTCTTCAGACCAGGTGCAAAGCTTCCACCACCTGCCCACCTATCCGACATCCCATTGGAGAGAGCGTCTTCAGATCAGAAGCCTTGTGCCATGACCGGCTCCTTGTGAGCTTCACCAAAGGCTTACACCAGGTTCTGCTGAGACCGAATATTTTGGATTGATCGAATAGATATTCATGATAAAATATAACGGTGTTTTTTGGCTAAAATCCATAATTTTCAAGTGTCAGTGGTTCAACAACAGTCGAGGAATACGAAGACATCCTTCATGTATTGTTTATGTTTGCCCGCAAATGCATTATGATAAATAGGATCCTTTCATATTATCGGGGCAATGTGATCAAGTATGTTATATTCCTTATCCGCGATTACGACAAACGAAGAATTGTGGGCAACAACAAAGGTAACTCCGAGAGGATTTTGTGAAACTGAAGATGTTTCTCAAACTGCCGTGCAAAATGACTTTCTCGACCATGAGATACCAGCTACTAATATCGTGAGAGTAGAAGCACATGCGCTCCAAGATGCCTCAGATTATGATGCCACACCGATGAATACGTTTCTGAAGATATTTAGAAGATCAATATAGGGCATATTCGGATTCAAATTAACATTCGGACTAATATTGTTGTATGTTGTGACGTTTTATTAAAATGATATTCAAAACTTTTATGATTCCATTTATACTTGTTATTCTAATTAACTTTTTTTTCAAAATTAACTTGTTTAATATATATATATATATATATATATATATATATAATTAAAATTTTATATATATTAAGATTGAAGTTAACTTGTTTTATATTTATTAAGTAGAAAATTATCCACTGTTTTATCAGTTAAAAAAAATCAATACTTATGTAGCCATGAATAGCTACAAAACAGTCGTGGCTATATAAAAAATCAACAAATTTTGTGTTCGCGGGCTAAGTTTTGTGACCCAATTTCAATTCGCAATTTAATTTTTGGGCCAATAATTCAATTCGCGCCTACAAATTGGCCAATCGTGGTTTAATTTGTTTAGGTAGCCACAAATAGACACGGTTTTGTTCGTGGCTGAGCGTATTTCATTTTGCAGTAATAATTTGAGCTTAGAATTTCCTTAGGCGCCCATATTTCGTGGACCAACTTGATACGCGGATTAATAACACTCTTTATGCCTTAGAGTGAAAACCCTAATCAGTTTCTTAATCTTCTTGCCTCTTCGTTCTTCTGATTCTCCCTCTCTTTTGTTCGATCAATCTCTTCTTCCCATTCCCCCTATCTTCTTTTTGCTTCTATCTTGTACCAATATCTTCGATTATCGTATCTTCTTTATGCTTCACCTCTTTATGTTCTTTATTTCTCTTATGGTTTTTTCGGCTATAAGAAAATTGCCTCCGATTTACTCTCACTCGCCGTCGATCTACACTCAGCCGCCTTCTCTTCTCGGATTTCATGGTATGTTTTTCAGTATAATCCTCGGTTAAATTTTCATGCAGATTATATCTTCTGTTCTGATTAGCCTGAATATCACATTTCTACCTTTCGGTTCTCACTCTATCCGTTGTATCTTGTTGCATGCAGATGACTCAACTTGGCGCTTCTTTATCCGAAGGATTCATCGTCCGAAGACGAGTTCAAACTTGTCTTCCTCCTCTACATGTCATCCTCTGCCTAGCTTGACGGCGGTGATGTCTGCACCAGAGAGGCAAAAAAGCCTCTTCTCCATCCAGAAAGGCAAAATGGTGGTTTATGGTAAGATTCTACCATGACCCTTCTATATCTCTTAGATTCGAGAAAGTTCTGCTAGTTTGTCTCGATTTCCTTTTTCTTGTGTGATGGTTGTTGATGAAGTCCGAGAGTTGTAGGTCTTGATATTACATAATATAATGTGTTTCATTAGGTGAAGTCCGAGAGTTTGTATCTTTGTATAGTTTTTCTCGATTTGCTTGATGGTTGTTGATGTATTTGTTAGTGATTGGTCTTAATTTTGTTGATGTATGAATCTATTAATTGATAATCTAATATGGCTAAGTCCATACGTTTGTATAAGTTTGTCTCGCTTTTGTTAGTGATTGGTCTGAATTTTGTTGATGTATGCATCTATCAATTGGAACTCTAATATGGCTAGGGGGAATTGCTCTTTTTAGACCATTATTTGGTTTTAAAAATTAAAGTAGACCTTTTTTGAAAAGAAATGCAAAAAGGGACTTTTAGGAGTAGGAAATTACCTTGAGCACCCTCGCGACCAAACAATAAAATAGAAGTTTAAATTATCGTAGTAACCCTTAAGAAGTCTTCATGGTAGACTTTATTGAGAAGTCTGCATTTTCCATACATTTTAAATTTATATTATAAAATTTATAAAAAATATGTTTATCAAACCACTTTTGAATAATCAAAACACAGTCAAATGTCACCTATAAAAATAAATTTTGATACAAATAAGTGATTTTTAACAAACATGTTTAAATAGAAAATTGTAGGTCATGAAGAAGAAGTTTACGATGGAAGTCTTCTGTAGAAGTCTGCGGTAGAAGTGTAACTTCCCAAATCAGACCTAAAATGAAAATTGGCGGAAAATAAATATATTTTGCGATATTTTTATTTTGAGAAAGAAGTCTACCATTGAAGTTTACTTGAGAAGTCTTCTTCTGAAGTCTACTATAAATGATTTTTAACATTGAAAGTTTATCTCCTATATAAAGCAGCGAAGGTAAGTGTTACTTTTGTGGCCTGGTAAAAAAAACAAAATATCTCTCTCTCTCTCTCTCTCTCTCTCTCTCTCTCTCTCTCTCTCTCTCTCTCTCTCTCTCTCTCTCTCTCTCTCTCTCTCTCTCTCTCTCTCTCTCTCTCTCTCTCTCTCTCTCTCTCTCTCTCTCTCTCTCTCAAATCGGCTCTCCTTGCTCTGAGCCTTGTTTTTCGACGTCACCTCTGTTTTTTGCGGTATTATTTCTTCTTCAATTTTTGTGTGTAATAATACATTATTCTTCTTGTTGACTTCTAATGAGTCTTGTTTTATAATACATAGATATGGGGAGATACTCCTACAGTCAACCGTCAAGTAGCTCCATGAGGAGTTTGTGGAGTTCAGGATTGCCCGAAGTGAACTCTGCTACTTGAAATAGGGATTATTGACAAAAAAATTTGTGGGTTATTGACCGTAATGAAACTTTCCACTACCAACGATAATCCTCGTCGGTTATTTTTTGGATGCAAGAACTATAAGTTAATAAAACTCTTGTGGTGTTGTTTGTTTTAAGATTGTGGTTTGTGTCTTTTAAAAATAATAAATTGTTTAATATCTACGTATAGGATGGTAACCATCACTTATTTAAATGGTGGGATGAAGCTATTATGGAGGAATTGCAAGAGCCTCGATGTGCCTTACAAAACCAGGGAGACTGCATCCGTGTTCTTGATCATGCATTCCAAACTCGGATTGAGGCTGAGATCATTTAACTGAAGGAGACTATTCGGCAACAATGTTTTGTAGTCGTGGAGCTGAAAACAATGGTTTTATTCGTTGTAGCCTTTTAAACCGTTATATTCTTAGTTTTTGCCATTTAATATTGTAGATTATGGTCGGATTTTATATTGACAGGGATTCGTATCACGTTCAGGAACCATGATGATTGATTTCAGTGAGTTGCTTGTTTGTTTGGTTGGCGTAGACTTCTAAAGAAGACTTTCACTGTAGACTTCCTATCAAACTCTACAAAAAAAAACTAAAATGTTTTTGGTCGAACCAGTAAATGAATGGGATTTTTATTGTACCAAATCTAATAAACCGGTAAAGTAAATGGATGGAGATCTCTAAATTGAAATCTACTATCAAAAATTAAAATGTTTTTGATCGAACCAATAAAAGAATAGGATTTTAATCCAACCAAATTGAGTTAACTGGTAATGTAAATTGTAGGAGTTCTATATAGTAGACTTCACATTGAAGTCTACTTTTCAAAATTTTGGCTGGAACCGATATATTGACAGGACTGATTTGGACGGGAATTTCAATTTTACTATACTGATATGAGCCAAACTATTTTGATTAATATAAAATATAAGTAAACCATGCCGTAAATTTAATATAAACAGATGTAAACCGTCGTTAAACCGATGATAACCGATACTTATCCGAATTTTTTTAACCTACCTATATAAAATTCTTTCAAAGATTTACTCATAAACCTAATTTGATTCTATCCTACTCTGTTTCTCTAATCCGTCACTATCGGGGGTGCATCTCGCCTCTCTAGTAGGCACCGTCTAGCCGTCTCTCCGTGTTGGCGTCAACTTCGATGTCGATGTCTTTGTCTCTCCGTCTCGACGGCGATCTCTACTTAGCGCCGTCTCAACGTCATATTTTGAGAAACTCTTGCCTCTCCTTCATATAGAGGAACTCCTAGTTCCATCGCCATCGGTCGCTCTCTTTGTCGCCTTGGTTGCCTCCATCGCGGTCGGAAACCTCTCTTGCTGACTTTCTCTATTCTTCTTCTTCTGAATATTGAAATGACATGAAAATAACCTTACTCTGGTTTTTATTTTCCCATCTCTGTCGGCAGTCGGTAACCTACATCGCCGTAACTCGATTTTTGTACACGCCACCTCGATCGATTTTCTTGCCTCGCCGCCTCTCTTGGATTTACATGGGTAAATAGGATACTCCGGCGCCGCAAAGTGTAAAACCCCTAATTTAAAAACCATCGTTTTCTAATTTTAATTTGTTATGCATCATGGTTAGACTTAGGTTGTGGACTTATATCGTAGAATTCTTAGGAAGACTTACGAGGTAGAGTTGTATAGTAGATTCCTATAGTAGAATTATACGGTAGACTTCTACAGTAGGCTACTATGGCTGACTTCTCAAGCAGGCATCTTTAACGTGTCTTTCGTTGGTGCATGTATGTAAATCATGCATTTAATTAATTTCATTTCCAATTCGGATTAGACTGTACTTATTTCTGAAAAGACTACACATTACAGAGAGAAGAGAGGAATATGTGTAATGACTCTTGCAATTGTTGGATACGTGTGTCTCTTCGAGGCACTCATCTGCATGGGTAGGCAGTTAATTAAATTAAAGATTGTATTAACTTCTATATAAATGGCATCACCCCTTTGTTTCTTCTCTCCTTCTAAGCCTAATTGTTTAAACACTTAAACTTGGCTTCCCTCCCTCCTTCGATGCTTTTATAAAATTCTGTCAAAGGTGTGTACAAAAAGTATATGTGATCAAGGTGCGGCAAGAATAGCTTTACGTAGATTCAATGAAGTAGGTAGAGAAGATCATTTCTATAGAAATGAAAATCTCCTCTTCCTGAAGGACTTGGTATGGGAGTGGAGTGATGTGAGAACTTTCAGGCTTAGATTCAACCGGGTGGGGAATCCTGAGGTAATTTATCTTCGAGGTATGTGTGAGTTCTTCATGATTCATTTACTTGAAGAAGGGAGGGGAAAATACGTGTTGCTAGTGAGTTAGGATGCGAGTTGGTCATCTACGTTGATAATATGATGGAGTTAGCGTTCAGCGTTGATGATAGGGGAAGGGTTCACAACTATCCCAGTTTTACTCGTGATTATGTTGATCCCATGTCAAACAAGATCACGAGTTGGCAGTTCGGAGGCCATTGGGATTACGAGAAACCTACTAAATTTCTCGAATACTTGAAAAAATAGATGCAAACACAGTCTTCGATTTCCCGTGCTTTAGGGAAGAACCATGATGGGTAGAGAGACTCGATGGAACTACAACTATTTGGAAGTGCGATCGTTTTTGCTGGCAGTATGAGGCATGGAGCTTTTGTGCGGACATACACTTGTTTGCTTATGAGTGGCCAATTGATGACTAGTTTATTTTCTTTGTCGAATATTTCATATCTCATGTACTAAAAACTCCTAGTTAATTGTTATGTTTTATGTTTTCTTATGCACTTTGGTTTTTGGACCTACTGATATCATAATATAAGTTTATTCTATTATGATATACAATTCCAAGTTTGATGTGAATTTCTATAAAATTGTACTCTCTATTGTAGGAGTTATAACAGAATAGGTTACATATGGTAGACGTTTGAGAGAAGTGTATAAATTGACCATATGTGATGTCTAAATAAGCTAAAACATGACATACTGATCTTAGATTTTATTATATAAAAACAAACTTATTAAAATTATAGTAATCCGACATACATATAGTAAATTTCTCGTACAAGTCTACCTGGGTAGATTTCCAACAGAAATCTTCCCAATTAATAGCAATCACGCATACATGGTTCGAGTCGAAACGCAAAGTCGTACAACATGCATCTTACTAAACTAGATAAAGCTCCAGACTTGACTGTCGTTGATGACATATGTAGGAGGGGTATCAGCAGACATTTGTTGAAGAATCATTTCTGGTAAGGAATATAATACCTTAATTACATGGGTTTCCTTGCTTAGGCCGAAATCATCTTGGGCGATTTCAAGAAGCTCACAATGTGTGCAATCATCTTTCTAGAAGAACATTCTACCACATTTGAGATTGTCCACCTCAAAATGCCATGCTATATTTTTCAGCACTCATTTTCCATAAACAACCACCAGCTGAGCCATTCTTGTAAAACAAAACAAGATCAAACACATTAGAGTTCGAAATAAAAATAAAGTTAAAATCATAAAATCAATTATAGCTAAACTAAAACATATAATCTTATGAAACTTAATCATAAAAACCATTAGCACTTAGCCCACATCTAGGAGAAGAAATTTTTTTTAATTCTTCATAATTCAATAATAAAGTGCATTTTTAAAGTTTTTAATAAAATAGTAGTCTTCTGCAATAAACTATCCTAAATGAACTAGTTTCTCAATTTAACTTGAAAAAAAATACAGGCATATGTATATGGAATAAAAATGTCAAACTCAATCAGAAGTAAATATATTACCTAAAACAGACATTAAAAATAACTATCAAATTCATTATATATTGTATACAAAAGTCTTTTTTAGAAAATAGTGACGTTAAAATGATGTCAGTATGATGTGTAGGGAGTAGACTTTTCCGTGAAATCCACATGGTCGATTTCCAACAGAAATCTTCCAAAAATATTAAAATCATAAATTTATGTTATGCTAAAACATAATATATAATCTTGTAAAACTTATACATAAATACCAATAATCCCTGAAAAAATTCAAATTTAAAATCAAATAACATCATAAAAATATGCACTAAATTGCATTTGCAAAAACAATTAAATAAAATAGTAATCTTCTCTATGAAATCTACCATAAATAAGCTAGTTTAACAAATTCACTAGAATTAAGATTTATAAATATCTATATGGAATAAAGCTGTCAAACTCTTTCACAAGCAAGTATATTATCTAAGGAAACAAAGAATTAAAAAAAACCCAAATTCATTATATATTGCATAAAAAATCTTTATAACAATTAGTGACGTCAAAATGATGTCAGCATGATGTGTCATGAGTAGACTTCTCGGAGAAGTCTACATATTCTAGTAGACTTCGTGAAAAAATCTACAATGGGGATTTGTTCGCGAAGTCTGTTAGGGGTGTAGTTTTGGAACTTAATCAAGTTGTACACTTCGTAGAGAAGTCTGCAAAAAGTGAAGGGTCTAGTTTTGCATTTGACCAAACTTTGACTTTTTAATAGTAGACTTCGTCGGATCAAGTAGACTTCGTAGGGAGTCTACCTGGAAATTTTATTACAAAAGGTCTAGTTTTGCTATTGAAAAATCAAAAAGTAGACTTCTATGCAAAGTTGACTAGGATAAACTTCCCTTAGAAATATATTGGGGTCTAGTTTTGGAGTTGACCAAAAAAAATTCAAAATTAATTGTAGAATTCGGGGAGGAGTAACGAAGTCTACTACACTGGTCAACCCTCCAACGAGCGGTCAACCGATAAATAACCTATAGTAGACTTCGTGAGGAAGTCTATCACCGAAGTCAAAGATTGGTGAAATAACAAACTAGACCCCTTTTGACTGAGTCAAACTTCACGAATTTTTTTTAACTAAGTCAAATGTAAACTCGACCCTAATCTGAGAGGAGACTACTAAGTGAAGTTTACTACGCTTTTTTGTTTTCAAAGGGAATCACTAGACTTCCCTGAAACACCCCATCCCGGCCTAGACGGATGTCCCACTAACTAACCGGTCTATCCTAAGGTTCGCTAGTGAACCTCAAGTCCGTTTATTCCATACTTAGCCATTCTAATCATTCATTCGAACCATTCAATCATATCATTCCATTCTTATTTTAAGGCAATGAGCAAACATAGATAAATAGATACTTTATTAATAATATCAAAGGTACCAATACAATGAGGTTTATTGTCATTATGCTATCAATAATGTATCGGTCCTAGAAAATCTATCTATCCAATCACACCACTAGTCCTTGAGTCTCGGTCTGCTCCTTAGCATGATCATCCCCTTGATCATCCTCACATCCTGAAACAATATAAAACATTAATATGCATTCATGTGTTATATGATCCAACAACTTAGAAATACTCGGCTCTATATGATCCCATAGCCCAAATGCATCATGCAATAACCTAAGTCCGATCTACATTCCAACTACAAGATCCATTTCATAAGGCCGATCCGCGTCCCGACCATTCCTGGATCCGCGACAATATCGCAACCCGTGGTCGTACGCGCTTGTTCGTAAGTTCATACGCACATTCGTCACGGACATCCGTAAGTTCATTCGTACATTCGTCATGATCGTTCCACGCGATCGTCTGAAAGGACGTCGCGATCGTCCGTAAGGATGTCACGAACGTACCGCGCGATCGTCCGTAAGGACGTCGCGGTCATCCGTGCGATCTTCACGTACGTCCGTGCAGTTATACGCGAACGGTCGTGACAATTCCCGCGAACAGGTACGATGGTCCGCAGACGGTTGCCATCGTCTCGCGATCGCGGTGAACTGTCTGTGACGCACGGTCATGATCTGATGGTGCCGACTTACGATTTGGCCGTGATCAACTCGGTTTTCCCTTAACCGCTGCACGCGTGGGATCACTGCCGTATGCGGTTCTATGATCTTGGCCAACATCTCCTAGACGCTCCGTTCGACCATCCGTGACCCACTGGCTTACTCGTACCCTTAGCACGGTTGATCCTCACCAACCGTATTCTGACCCATTCACAATCATGGCCATTGGCCGATCGTATGCGGTTTCTGAACATAGCCGCTGCTTAGCCGTGTATAGAAACCTATGCCCGGTTCTATTTCCAGAAAGGTAGAGAGAAGAACAATCCGGCCTTTCATCCAAACCGGCCTTAGCCCAGCGATTGGCCATGGCCGTGAGTAGAGAGGCTTGGATTCTAACCTTTGAAGTCGTGGTTGACTTGCCATGATCACGGCCTGTTTCTCCAGCCATGAATAAGCCTTAAGCCGCTTCAATCCAACCCCCAAACTCCCCTTGCATTCGCCGGATTCGTGCCTTCAAAAACCGGCCACAAACTCCCTTTCTCTCTCTTGGTTTTATCAGCCTTTGCCTTAGGAAAATTCAGGGTTTTTCCCTTGTGTGTGTTGTGTGTGATTTTGGCCTCCCAATGGCCTATTTATAGGCTTGGAAATCGCACCATAACAACCCAAGCGAATGGGTGCTTCTTGTTGGGCGAATGGGTGCAACTCCTCTTGGTGCCCTAATATATCATGGTTTTTAGGTGTTTTGAACCATGATATATGTACATAATCGAGTCTTTTATAGAGTCTTTCGAGTCCTTTAGGTGTTTTACAGGTTTTAGCACGTTTGGAGCTTATCTGGAGATTCTGGGAGCTTTTGGAGTGATTTGGCAGCATACATGGATTTCACAGAGTTCACTGGGTGCGTCTGCACTTGGTGTTGGTCGACACCACTAAAGGACGAAATTTATGCGCATCAAAAATACAGCTTTTGGAGATTTGCAAGATTTACCCAGAAGTTTCTCATATTTACAAGAAGGCCCAAAATGTGTTTTAGCTATTAATTAGGTTTTACAGCCACTTGTTAGGCTAATTTTTATTCTACACACTATTCTATTAGATTAGGAGATTTAGGGGCTGGTCTTGTTCTCGAGAGAGAGGAGATTTCGAACCTCTGTTCTTACTCTTTTGGGTTTATATATGATATCTATTTCGACTATGTCTTTTGTGATGATTGATATGTCTGAGTAGATCTCCTGTTAGGTTAGGGATTCTCGTTAAGGATTTCAAGGAATGTTAGAGTAATTGATTAATTTGGATTCATCATCTAGTTCTTCATCTAAATCGTTCTTAACGCTTAATCTGAACTAGCCATTTAGATTACTGATATTAGGTTGATTTTCACAACGAGAGTTGGTTAATTAGCTTGAAAGGATTTAGGTCAGCAATTTTTCTATTCACAAAGAGATTTGGTCAAGAGGAATTGTGAACGAACAAACTTGGAACTAATGCATGTTTAGAACTCTAGGATTCGCAACGAGAGTTGGCTTGCTAGGTTGTTAGACATAGATAATTATCGCAGCGAGAGCTGGTTAGTTTTACTTCTGTGATTCTAGTTCAAGAACGCTAATAAATTGAATCTTGATTGTTTGTTATATGATATCCTGATTTCCCGAGAACTTCCCGAAACCTGACGCTTCGCTAATTGCCTACACTCGCCTCATTGCACTCGTTTACTTGCTCCTTGTTTACTGCCTTACAATCTGTTTCGCTTAGCTTAATTCGACTACTCATGATCTATCGCGTGAATCTTGAGTCCTTGTGGATACGATACCCTAAATACTACATTCGCATAACTGTGCACTTGCAGTAGAATAGGGATATAATTTGACTCTATCAAGTTTTTGGCGCCGTTGCCGGGGACTCGTTTGAGTTTGCCGATAGATTTTGTACTAGAATTTAGTCTAAGTGTTTTCTTTTCTTGTTTACTGACCTCTTTCGCGTTTTTCTTGTTTCTGCAGGAAATCAGCGAGCCAGAGAACATAGTGTTGATCGACACCAACCTAGTGTCGGTCGACACCTTTCTCAGAAGCAACCAGGACGGTTCAGAAATCTGAGAGGATGATGAATCCGAATGTAGTTGTGCTGACTCGGGATCCAGAAGGTGTTCTGAGAGATCCGCAAAACAACACATACAATGCTCAGGGACAGAGAATTGATGCTGAAGGAAATGTGATCCCTGAGCCTGAGCTACATATTGTTAATCCTCCTGCTAGGAGGACACTAGTTGATTACAACAGAGCTGCCGAGTTCTACGCCAACAGGTCTGCAATCGTACCTCCTACTTTTGATAGGAATGAGTTTGAGCTTAAGAATGAGTATTATGCACTTCTGAGGCAGCACCCTTTTTATGGACTTCCACATGAGCAGCCTATGGATCACATAGAAGATTTTGTGTCATTCATCACTGTGGGATGAAGTACAATGGAGTGGGTTACGACTTTCTGCACCTCAAACTCTTCCCATTATCTCTCGCTGGAGAGGCTGCAGCTTGGCTTAAGCAGCTTCCACCTGAGACTCTGACTACTTGGGATGCAGTGAAGAGGGAATTCCTGAGACACTTTTATGATGATGCTCGCTCCGATCAACTCAGACATGACCTTCTGACCTTCAAACAGGGATCTACAGAGCCTTTTAAGGCAGCTTGGGTGAGATTCAAGAGGTACCAAAGAGATTGTCCACACCATGGTTTCTCTGAGTTGCAGTTTTTGTGTATCTTCTTCAGAGGAGTTGATTTGTGGTATCAGATGGCTATGAACGCAGCAAGTAATGGAAACTTCTATACTAAGTCCCCAAAAGGAGCCAAGGAGCTTATTGATAACTTGGTAACTAGCAATAGTGTCAAGAGTGCTGATGTGGAGATGATACGATTAGAGTTTTATCCATAGATCTACACTGCAAGTGCACAGACGTGACAGTAGTATGTAGGGTATCGAATCCACAGAGACTCTACACCTTACGATATATTGTAGAACGGTCAAGTTAAGCTAGGTGAAATTAATTAGAAACTAAATAGCAAGCAGAAAAGTAAATCAGATAGCAGGAGTGGTTTGTAAACAATCAACTAAAAGTGCTAAGTCTAGGGAGTTCTCAGGAAATCAGACTAGCAGATAAACTATCAGTCAGGATCAAATTAAGTCCGGTTCTAGAACTCAAACACAGATGTAGAATTAACCAACTTTCGTTGCGAGAATTCTCTAAGTCTAATAGCAGAAATCCAAATTTATTTGCAATTCCTAACAGATTAAACTAGCCTTAAGTGCAGTTTTGATATGTTCACAATTCAATTAAACCAAATTTATTTGCGGATAATTCAATTGCTAAACCTAAATAGTTCAGATTCTAAACCACACTTTCGTGTCAATTTAATAACCTAAAGTCTAGATTCTAAGTGATCAAGTTAGAAACTAGTATTAAGCACAATTCAGGTTGAAGAACAATTAAGTTATGAATCTTTAACTGATAAATTAATCTAACAAGTCATGAAAACCTTTATAAGAATCCCTAAACCTAACTATAAATCTACTCAGACATGATTAATGAAACACAAATCATAGAATAAATAGATTGCATAAATAAAAAGAATAAAAGGGGTTCGAAATCTTCTCCAAAAGCAGGAAGCAGTACAGGATTAGATCAACCCCAAAAGCTCTAAAATCTCTATGCTCAAAGTATGAAAGCGTATCTAGAATTAAACACCAAAAACCTAATTATAAAGCTCTAATCACGGCTGGGGCTTCTTTGTAATTATTGGAAACTTCTGGGCAAAAGTGCAATTTCCACATTCTTCATTAAACTCGCCGAAGGAAAGCCCATCTCGCTCGTGTGTCGATCGATGCACAAGTTGTGTCGATCGATGCAATCCTCTGTTTTGGACAGTGAACTCTATCTCTCGGGTTAATTCTCCAAAATGCTCCAGAAAGCGCCATAATCACCAAATCTGCTCGAAACGTGCATATACCTAATAACACCTGTAAAAGACTCTAAAGAAACACCAAAAAACTCTAAAACATACTTATATCATGGTCTAAAACCGGTGAAGACCATGATATATCAACTCCCCCACACTTAGCCTTTGCTTGCCCTCAAGCAAAACAGAGAACTAGAATATGGTGAAGAGGTTTGAAAACTTTCAGAAACTCTTTTCATCTTAGAAGCAACAACACTCAGATTCCCCTTAGTAAACCACTGAAAGATTCACCTGCAAGACATCAAGACCAACATATACTTCCCCCACACTTAGCAACTGTCCTGAGTAAACTCCACAATCAATCCAAAGCAATTCAAATTCACCTTACTAACTTTTATTAGATATTAAGTGCGGTCTCACCTAAGGATTATCGATCAAAGGGCACATGGATTCTTACTCTGTTAGCTCTAGACCACCATACTATCTTTTTCTGTTTCCTTTCTTCTCTTTTACCTTCCTTAGCAACTGATTTCTCCCCATTGGGTATCATTTTATTTTTTTATTCAGTGCTCTTCCCGTTATGGGGTGTACTTTGGACACATTCCATGGATGCACATGAGGTAATAAGGGTTTCTACCACTCACGTGACCACTTCGGAGCTACTAGCTCATCCTCAGTTTATTATTCTCTTTTTTTACTTTTAAGAGAAGGGGAGAAAGGAACCTTACTTGGACAGGTTTACAAGCTGTGTCAGAACTAACAGAGGAGTCCGACTTAAGGTATACCAAGCCCTTAGGTGAGAAAATTAAGTCAAATTAGGGGTGAAGTCAGTTAAGGATCCTCTGAATACCTGAATTGATATGGGTGCTCTCAGTAGGCTGATCTGCATTGGGTTTTCTAATAGTCATAGATTGATCCTGCAACTTCATCCCAATGGTTACTTAAGTTCCTGCAAGTGATGTTAACTTCTCAAAAATTCATTGTTTCCTACTTAGACTGTTTTGACTCAATAAAACAAAATTTTGAAAACAGGACTGACTCTAAGAAAACAAAAGCGTGCGTCAGTAGCTACCTTCCCCACACTTGAAACAAACTGTCCCCGGTAGTGTCAAGCTTAGGGTCGGTAAAAGAAATCAGAATGAAACAAACCGAAAAAGGGTCAGAACACTTACCTGCTCGCGCTTGCGTCAACCGTTGCACTAAGTGCAGAGATCGTTGCAAGGCGATTTCATCTCCTCGTCACATCTCCCTGCAATGACCGTTTCACAGGACCGCAACGATCGTCACAAGGCGATTCTTCTTCGTCAAATCTCCCTGCATCGACCGATACTACTTGTGCAACGATCGACGCAGGTCTCTAGATTCGTGTTCTGCAGTGAAAATACACCAAAAACAAAACCAAAACGTAAAATCCTAGGAAAAACACCAAAAAGAATATGTACAAACCAAATCGTGGGTTGCCTCCCACTCAACGCTTGTTTAAGGTCATTAGCTTGACCGGACGAACAAGATCAGACTCCTGGAGGTTTCAACAGAGACTGTGAGTGCCTCTGCGAAAGTCTCCTCATCCAAGGTGGAGAGTAAGCTGTGTCGGTGTGAGCTCGTCCAAGAAAAGAAGGGGTGTAATGTTCTCCAGGATCTGAAACCAAAGTTTCACTCGTCTGCTCTCCCTGTCCATCCTCAATGCTAAAGGTTTGACCATCAATCTCTGGCCTGCGCAGCATATCCATCTCAAAGTGTAGAGGCTGATCTCCCAGATAGAGATCAATCAGACTGTTCCTTACATCGATCACTGCTCCAGCCGTGGCTAAGAATGGTCTTCCCAGTATTAGAGCATCATCCTGCTCACTGTCGTACTTAAGCACTAAGAAATCTGTCGGAACTAAGTAGTTTCCAACTCTCAGTGGGACGTCCTCAAGAACTCCTTCTGGAATCCTTATTGACTGATCAGCTAGAACAAGAGAGGTTCTAGTGGGTGAAAAATCTGTCATCCCCAGCTTTTCTGCCACAGAGTATGGCATGAGGCTTCCAGCAGCTCCTAAGTCACACAAAGAAC
This sequence comes from Orychophragmus violaceus, assembly GCA_030180135.1. Classification (NCBI taxonomy): domain Eukaryota; kingdom Viridiplantae; phylum Streptophyta; class Magnoliopsida; order Brassicales; family Brassicaceae; genus Orychophragmus; species Orychophragmus violaceus. The sequence goes on along the minus strand of CM058240.1, from coordinate 63,057,469 downwards.
GCCTGAAGCTATCCTCAAAGATGGAAACCCTCCGCACAAATATACCAGGATCATGTAGCTTCTTAGGGATCTGAGTTAGAAGCACATCACTGATCTGTTTAGGGACCACTATCACCCAATCTTTCAACATTTCGTCCATAGGTAGCATCTTCTCGAAGTATCTCTGCACACAAGGGTGATATGGTAGATCATCAGTTTGCAGAACTTCTTCCAACTTCTCATCCATCACTTCCAGCTGTCTAGCTTCATCAATCTCTTGTTGAGTTATCTCAGACACCCCAGGGAATAGTCTAATAAGCTCATGATCTGTCTCTTCATCAATGCTACGTGAAACAAGTGAAGTTATTTGTTCACGACATGCAACGATCGACGCAGAAGGTGCATCGATCGATGCAACCAATTCATCAAAACTCTCGGGTCTTTCTGCCTCTCCCCCGAGTTCAGTTGTATTAAGCTCAAATTTCTCCCCTTGGTTTGATCCATCATCAATATAAACTGACCAAGCTTTAATGTGGGTGTCCATGACATTCTTTCCCTTAACTGAGCTTGAAATTTGGTTCACCTGTGTGTCCAACTGCTTCACATGTGTACTTAGAGATTCAAACTTCCCATTAAGATCCTCATACACAACATTTAGCTTCTTGTTGAAGTCCACATCAGTCTTAGTCTGACCCTCTAGAAACTTCTCCATCATGGCTTCCATCTTGCTCTCATAAGCATTAGCAGCAGGAGGTGTATGATATGAGGATGATCCATAAGTCCTCTGATTACCTTGCTGAAAAGGTTTCTTAAAACCAGCATTCTGTCCAAATCCAGAAGAGTTTTGATTGCTTGTGAAAGCACTCTTCTGTCCACGATTGAAGAACCTATTACTTTGCTGATTACCAAACTTGTTTCCTTGGAATCCAGAGACATTGATATAGTTCACATCCTCTTCCTGGTGATCTTCTTCAGCTCCAAACACCTCAACATCCTGAGCAAAGTGGACAGCTTTCTTTCCAGTCAACAAGCTATGAACAGTGTCCAACTTTCTCCTGATATCAGCAATCTCCATATTATATATCTTCCCACCAGACTCTCTCCTTCTCCTTTCAGCAGTCTTGGTGCTATTACTACTCACCAAGTTATCAATCAGTGTCTTAGCTTGCTCAGGAGTCCTTGTGTTGAAATTTCCATTGCTGGAATTGTCCAACGCAGTCTGGTAGTGGAGATCAATACCTCTGAAGAATATGCTCAGCAATGTCACTTCAGTGAATCCATGATGAGGATAGTCACGTTGGTACTTCTTAAACCTCATCCAGACAGTCTTAAGAGGCTCTGTAGGACCTTGGGTGAAGGTGAGAATATCCCGTCTCGACTGATCAGAGCGAGCATCATCATAAAAGTGCCTCAAGAACTCTCTCTTCACAGCATCCCAAGTAGTAAACTTGCCAGGTGCAAGTTGCTTCAGCCAAGCTAAAGCCTCTCCAGCGAGAGAATAGGGGAAAAGCTTAAGGTAGAGAAAATCATAGTTCACCCATTGTACTTCATCCCAGTGACGAACTCTTCAAAGCCATCAATGTGATCCATCGGTTGCTCGTGTGGGATACCATGGAACGGTTAGCATAGAACTCATCCGGTCGGTTGTAGGCAGCAAGAGTCCTCTCATTAGCAGCAACCATCTGCCTCCGACCTTCAGGTTGAGGTTGAGGTTCAGGTTCAGGTTCAGGGATCACTCGTCCCTCAGCATCAATCCTTTGCCCAGCAACATTGTACGGATTGTTCTGTCGGTCTCTTAGGACGCCTTCAGCATCAGGTATCAGAATCAAGCGATTGTTGTTCATCCTTGCTCGCTGACCCTTTCTGTTTGTTCTCTCTAGCCTAGCAAGTTCCTCAAGCCTGAGATTAACGAGACTCGAGTTCGGATTACTTCTGGTATCACGCGTCTGCATAAACCATCGGTAATCGCAGTGCAACGATCGATGCTTAGAGGCAACGATCGATCCAACTCAAATTCGCCCTAAAACGATCGATTCAGATGAATGCAACGATCGATGCTAAGCGAAAGTCAGACCTGCGACAGAGAAAAACAAAGAAATATTAGTAACAAAAACAAAAACGAAAAACCTAGACCCTAAGTTCAAATCTTTCGAAGACTCAAAAGAGTCCCCGGCAACGGCGCCAAAAACTTGATACGATCAGAGTTTTATCCCTAGATCTACACTGCAAGTGCACAAACATGACAGTAGTATGTAGGGTATCGAATCCACAGAGACTCTAGACCTTACGATAGATTGTAGAACGGTGAAGTTAAGCTAGATGAAATTAATTAGAAACTAAATAGCAAGCAGAAAAGTAAATCAGATAGCAGGAGTGGTTTGTAAACAAATAACTAAAAGCGCTAAGTCTAGGGAGTTTTCAGGAAATCAGACAAGCAAATAAACTATCAGTCATGATCAAATTAAGTCCGGTTCTAGAACTCAAACTCAGATGTAGAATTAACCAACTTTCGTTGCGAGAATTCTCTAAGTCTAATAGCAGAAATCCAAATTTCTTTGCAATTCCTAACAGATTAAACTAGCCTTAAGTGCAGGTTCGATATGTTCACAATTCAATTAAACCAAATTTCTTTGCGGATAATTCAATTGCTCAACCTAAATAGTTCAGATTCTAAACCACACTTTCGTGTCAATTTAATAACCTAAATTCTAGATTCTAAGTGATCAAGTTAGAAACTAGTATTAAGCACAATTCAGGTTGAAGAACAATTAAGTTATGAATCCTTAACTGATAAATTAATCTAACAAGTCATGAAAACCTTTATGAGAATCGCTAAACCTAACTATGAATCTACTCAGACATGATTAATGAAACACAAATCATAGAATAAATAGATTGCATAAATAAAGAGTAAGAATAAAAGGGGTTCGAAATCTTCTCCAAAAGCAGGAAGCAGTATAAGATTAGATCAGCCCCAAAATCTCTAAAATCTCGGTGCTCAAAGTATGAAAGCGTATCTAGAATTAAACACCCAAAACCTAATTATAAAGCTCTAATCACGGCTGGGACTTCTTTGTAATTATTTGAAATTTCTGGGCGAAAGTGCAATTTCCACATTCTTCATTAAACTCGCCGAGGAAAGCCCATCTCGCTCGTGTGTCGATCGATGCACAGGTTGTGTCGATCGATGCAATCCTCTGTTTTGGATAGTGAACTCTATCTCTCGGGTTAAATCTCCAAAATGCTCCAGAAAGCGCCATAATCACTAAATCTGCTCCAAACGTGCATATACCTAATAACACCTGTAAAAGACTCTAAAGAAACACCAAAAGACTCTAAAACATACTTATATCATGGTCTAAACCGGTGAAAACCATGATATATCAGGAGACACAGAAGAATGGTGGTAAGGCAGATAGCTCACAAATAGCTGAGTTGAATGACAAGATCGATTCTGTCCACAGCATTCCGCTTGGATAGAAGCAGCCCCATGAGGCATCTGAAGCTGGAGAGTCTGTATAAGAAGCTATGAATTACATTGGAGGGTCTGGATTTCAGAAGTATGGTTCTCAAAATTCTGCTTCTTTCACTCAAAAGTCTGCATTCCAGAAGTCTTTCCAACAGCAAAACAATTCCTTCACAAGGAACCATAGATCTTCCCTTTATCAGACACCTCATGTTACTAATGCTCATGAGAGTAGATTGGAATCTATGATGGAGCAGATACTTGAGGGGCAGACAAAGACCACTGTAGACTTCAAGAAGAAGCTTGATGCTGTGTATGAAGATCTGAATGGGAAGTTTGAGTCCTTGAACACTCATATGTGGCAGATGGATACACAAGTGGCTCTTATTTCAAGTTCTGTCAAAGGGAAGAATGCTCAGAATGCTCATGTCAACGCCATCTCAATTCAGGTTGAAGATAGGCTGGATCAGGGATCAGATTTTGGAGTTAAGGCTGTGGAAATCGTGGAAAACAGAGAAGAATCCGAGCCTGCATACTCAGCGTCGATCGACACAACTTCTCAGTGTCGGTCGACACCCACTGAAGCACCAGAGTTCGAGAGTTTCGACGGACCAAAATCGACCGAGATCGACATTGATCTTTTGAATATAGCTCTCGGTGTCGATAGACACCCTCTTTATGTCGGTCGACACCATGTTCTGACGGCAATTTCGAGTTCTCATGACGAACATAAATCGACCATTCCCGACATTGAAGGGTTGACATCACTTAGTGTCGACCGACACCACTTCTGCGTCGGTCGACACCATGGTCGGGCAGATCCAGTTTCGTCCAAATCTGATGTTTTTGCTAAGGAGAGGGTCTACAAACCTCTTGTACCGTTCCCCAGAGTTCCTATGAAGTCTAAACATGAGCAGAATGTGGTCAAGTGCATGGTGGTGATGGATAAGGAGCTGAATGAAACTCCACCAGCTGATGCTTACGAGTTCATCTTTGTGTGTTGAGATATGCAAAGAAGATGATCTCCACTGATGGTCATTTGAAAGAAGAAGTTCAGATTGGTGGAACTACAGTGTCTGATAGTGGAGAAAAGAAGATTATGGTTCCTCAGGAATCTACTCTAACATCTTCAGAGCATGCAACTGCTCATAAGCAGAAAGCTCCAAACATCACACCTAGGCCACATCTGACCAAACCAAGGTACGCATTCTCTGACCTTAAGTATGCTAACTCTGATGATGATTTTGCAAGGAATGGAGTCAGGAAACGAAATGTTCCACCTGACCTTGCTCTCATTCCCAAGTTCCTTGGTCAGTCTCACGCACACAATGCATATACGCCACCATGGATGAGGAGAATTTCGCGAAGGCACGCTCTGCGTTTGGGGAAACCACCTGACATCTGACCATCCGCCACAGTCGAGCTAACGACTAAAAACAAGCGCTGAGTGGGAGGCAACCCACTGTAGGTTAGTTCTCTCTTCCTTTTGGTTTTTGTTCTTGTGTCTTTTGATTTTTCTGGTTTTTGTGTGTCAGAATCGTGAAGAACAGGTTGCAGATAGCAGTGTCGATCGACATCCCTTAGTGTCGGTCAACACCAAACTCAAAAACGCGGACAGAAACCGAGCACACTCGATTCAGAGCAGAAGAGTGTCGACCAAAGCCATGTGTCGCTCGACACTGGCCGGGTGTTGGTCTATACTCAACATGTTTGCAGGTAAAAGTTTCTGCTTTCCAAATTCTCGGTTGACTTATGCCTTGTTCTCCCGAACCCAAGCTGCGATAACACTGGGGACAATGTTGTTTAAGTGTGGGGGAGGTAGTTACTGACCACTGTTTGCTTTCTTTTCTTAGAGTCAGTCCTTTGTTTTCAAAATTGTTTAATTGAGTCAAAATTGGTATAAAACTATGATTTTCCGAGGAAATTTTCGCTGGAACAGGAACTAAGTGACCATTGGACAGACTTGCAGTAGCGCTATGACTATTAGAAAACCCCAAACGGATCAACTTACCAAGGACACCCATATCTAACCAGGTATTCAAAGGATCTATCACTAACTTTACCTCTAATCCTGGCTTATTTTATCGCTTAGGGGCTTGATATCTCTGGATCGGATTCCTCTGATGTGTTTGACACAGCCTATGATCCTGTCTGAGTATGGTTTCTGATTTTTCCGTCCTTTGAAAGTAAAAAAAAAAGAGAGATTAAAACTGAGGATAAGCTAGTAGCTTCGAAGTGGTCACGGGAGTGGTAGAGACCCCTATTACCTCTTGTGCATTTATGGAAACATGTCCAAAGTTACACCCCGAATAAAAAGGGAAGAGCACTGATAGAAAAAATAAAATGATACCCAGTGGAGAAAAATCGGTTCTAAGGGAGAAAGGGAAAAGAAAGGAACCAGAAACCGACAGTTTGGCGGTCAGTACTGACTGAGTTGAGTCCATGTGTCCTCTGATCGATACTCCCTCTGTGAGACTGCACCTAATTGTATACGGAGGTTAGTGTGGTGAACATGAATATCCTAATCTGATTGTGGAGTTTACTTGGGACAGTTGCTAAGTGTGGGGGAAGTATACTGTGGTCTTGATATCTGTAGGAAAGTTTTCAGTGGCTTACTAAGTGAATGTGAATGTGAATGTTCCTAAGATGAAATGAGTTTATGTGTTTTCAAACATCTTTCTCATTGCTTTGGTTCTTTATTTGCTTGCAAAGGCTATACCCATTCACTATTGGTCAGCTAGTGTCACTAGATGACCAGTTGACCCAATACATGAACACTCCAGCTAGCTGAGTTGAGCTGGCTTTCAGCTGACCTAGCTGACTAGCTCAGCTGTTCAGCTCGTTTGAGCTGAACACTTCACTTCCAGGTGCTCTCCTTTGGATCAAGCTCCTTTCCAGTTGAGCTTGACCTTCTTCTGCCTATGGAACACTCTCATTGATCTCCCTTGATCATGTGTGCGGTCTTATGGTCCCATAGACAGTCCAAACGGCCCTTAGGCCGGTTTGGGGATGTTACAAGTCTCCCCCCTTGAAATGGAGTCGTCCCCAAATCCGCCTCAAGGTTTTCGTTCCTTGTAAACTCCTCAAACCATTCTGGGTAATCGGCCTTCATACGGTTTTCCGTTTCCCAAGTGATCTCCTTAACTCTGTTGCAAATCCATTCTACCTTAACCATCTGGATCACCTTCTTCCGGGTTGCTTTTTCTAGCCTATCAAGAATTCTTAAGGGTCTAGTTTCCAAAGTGAGGTTTGCCTTAAGTTCTACGGGGATCTCTGGCATAATCACATCTTGATCCGAGAGGAACTTGCGTAATTGCGAGACATGGAACACGTTGTGGAACGCTTCCATCTCGTTTGGCAAGTCCAACTTGTAGGAAACCATCCCGACCCTTTCCAGAGTCGTGAATGGCACTAAGTACCTTGGATCAAGTTTTCCACGCTTGGAAACCGTTGCCCTTCCTCTGAAGTTGATCATCTTAAGGTAGACTCGGTCCCCAACTTGGAACTAAATGTCCTTCCTTCTACTGTTTGCATAACTCCTTTGGCGGTCTTGCACCTCTTTCATCTTAGCCCGTAGGAATCGGATTTGCTCGGTGGTCTCAGCAATTATATCCGGTCCAATAACATTGGACTCCCCCACTTGTGTCCAACACAAAGGGGTCCTACAGGGCCGCCCATACAAAGCTCCATAAGGCAACATTCCGATGCTTGCTTGATTACTGTTGTTATAAGCAAACTCGGTCAAGGGAAAATACTTTTCCCAAGAGTCACCCCAATCCAGAACACATGATCTCAACATGTCTTCCAATGTTTGTATGGTTCTTTTCGACTGACCGTCCGTTTGAGGATGATAAGCCATGCTCATATTCACTCTCGTTCCCAAGGCTTTCTGAAAAGCTTGCCAGAAATAAGATGTGAATCAACCATCTCTGTTTGAGACTATACTTGCTGGAATACCATGGAGTCTTACGACCTCGTCAATGTATTTCTCAGCAAGTTTACCCACTCCATCAGTCTTCTTGATGGCTAAGAAAAATGCGGACTTGGTAAGTCTGTCCACCACCACCCAAATCGTGTCCTTTCTTAACCGGGTCGCAAACAGTCCAGTCGCAAAGTCCATCGTAATGTGATCCCATTTTCATTCCGGAATGGGTAAACTTTGCAACAGGCCACTTGGAACTTGGTGTTCAATCTTGACCAATTGAATTGTTTGGCACTTAGACACCCACTCCGCAATGTCTCTTTTCATTCCGACCCAGTGATAGTACCGTTTGAGGTCCTGGTACATCTTTGTCCGGCAGGGATGTATAGAGAACTTAGACTGATGAGCCATCCTTAGGATTTCCTCCTTAAGGTTCTTCACGTCGGGAACACACACTCAACCATTCACCACAATCGTTCCATTGTTGGTGAACTAATACTCAGTGTTGTTGTTGTTAACCGACTTAACTAGCTCCTTATCATGTTCTTGAGCCAACCGGACTCTAGTCAACAGATCCGCCTTATTTTCTGCTCCAAAGCAGAGTGGCTCATTGTCCACAAACAATGCGTTTAGGTGCAAGGACCTGACCAATCCGACCAAGGTCTCTGCATCCTTCTCAATGGCCACTTCTGTCCTTTTCCCGCTCAAGGCATCTGCTACCAAATTTGCTGTTCATGGTAAGTGATGTCTAGATCGTAATCCGCCACCAATTCCATCCACCTTCTTTGCCTTAGGTTCAAGTCAGGCTGAGTGAACACATACTTCAAGCTCTTGTGGTCGGTGAATAGTTGCACTTTTGCTCCGTAGAAGTAAGATCACCAGATCTTAAATGCAAATACCATCGTATCCATTTCAAGATCATGAGTTGGGTAATTACCCTCATGTTTCCTCAGTTGCCTTGAGTCATAAGCAATCACCTTCGCGTCCTGCATCAGAACACATCCCAAACCGTTCTGGGATGCATCTGTGTAGACCATGTAAGGCACATTGTCCACTGGCAGGGTTAGAACAGGTGCCTTGGTTAGCATATCCTTCAAGTCCTGGAAACTCTTCTCAGTGGCTTCCGTCCATTCGAACTTCACGTTCCTTCCGGTTAGCTTATTCATAGCCTTAGCCTAGCTTGCAAAACCCTGGACGAATAGTCTTTAGTAACCAGCCAGCTCGAGGAAACTTCTGACCTCGGTCGCGTTCCTCGGCCGCAGCCACTCCTCAGTCGATCAGATCTTCTCCGGATCGACCGCAACTCCCTCGTCTGACACGATGTGTCCGAGGAAGCTAATCCGCCTTTGCCAAAAGCTACACTTGCTTCTTGGCATAAAGCTTCTGTGCCCTTAAGGTCTCCAACACGATCCTTAGATGTTCACGGTGTTCTTTCCGGTCTTTGGAATAAACAAGGATGTCATCATAGAATATTTCACAAACTTGTTTAACCATTCCCAAAAAATCCCGTTCATCATCTTCATGAACGCAGCTGGTGCATTTGTTAGACCAAATGGCATGACTAAGAACTCGTAGTGTCCATATCGGTTTCTAAACGAGGTTTTCCTCACGTCCTCAGGTGAGATCGGAATCTGATGGTATCCCGACGCCAGATCGATCTTGGAAAACACGGTTGATCCCTTTAGTTGGTCCAACAACTCATATATCCGAGGCAATGGGTACATGTTCTTCACAGTGACCCGGTTAATGCCTCGGTAGTCTATGCACAACCGAAGGCTTCCATCCTTCTTCTTAAAGAATAGAACGGGCGCCCCCCATGGAGAATTTCTTGCCCTAATAAAGCCCTTGTCTAGTAGTTGCTCCAGCTGCTTCTTCAGCTCAGCCATCTCGGCTGGGGCCATTCTATATGGCGCCTTAAACAGAGGTTTTTTCTCGGGTTCAAGTTCAATGACGAACGGATTTGACCGGTCAAGCGGTAAGCCTTCTAAGGCCCTGAACATTTCCTCAAAGTCTTTAACCACTGGGATCTCCCCAATCTTTGTATCTGTCCCAACCTCCTTGGTTGTGATGGTGGCTAGGTATGCTTCGAATCCCTTTTGCAGCTTTCTCTCTGCTTGGATAGCAGAGACGACCAGACTTCCCGAAGTCGGTCTTACTCCTTGGAACTCTTCCTTGCCTTCTGGTCTATCGAACTTCACCCTTCCTCGGTGACATTCAATAGTGGCTCGGTTATGTCCCAACCATTCCATACTCAATATCACTTCGTGATGTTTGAGTTGGACAACTACCAGGTCGGCTGGCATACTCGTGCCGCCGATGGAGACGGGTATGTTCCTGACTAAACCTAGCATGTACATCACTTGCCCACCGGCGACATTCACAATGCCTTGGCCGGCCACTTGTTCCTTCTGGAATAAACCCTTTCCAATCATTCTGGGACTCACAAAACTATGTGTAGCCCCAGAATCAAACATAGTCAGTGTCTTTACATCGCCTATCAAAAAGGTCCCTACACATTTCCCAAATGCATAAGCGCCCCGCTCTTTCCCCCAAAATGTATGCAATGAATTACTAAATTAAAGAAGAAGTTAGGGTTCCAGTGATGTACCAGTGCTCGCATCGAAGGAGCCGGCCACGCCTGAGTCCTTCACTAGCTCATAGACTCGAGGTTTCATAGTTTGACCCTTGGCCGTAGCCGCGCGGCCATCCTGACCCCGGTTTACTTCAGAGCTCTCTTGGCAGTAGCCGCGCGGCCATCCTGACCCTTGGCTGCAACGGAAACACGTCGTTGGTCTCTCGGTCACCTCTTTTCGCCCCTTGTCTTTTGGACAGCTTGTGACCTCATGGTCTTTGCCGCCACACTTCGCGCATGCTCTCCCGGTTTTCCAACACTCCCCCGAGTGTCGCTTTCCACAAGAGGCACATATGGCGTGACTAGAGGTTTGTTCATGAGCCACCTAATCCCATTTCCTCTTTAGGTCCTTCCCGGGCAGGCTGGACACTTTCTCTTGTGACCTAGATCCCACTCTGCCATGTTGGCCTCAACAGTCGCAACTCGCTCGACCAACTCAGAAATGGAGTCGTAGATGCAAACCAAGCAATGGGTCTTTCATTCTCATTGCAGGCCGCGAAGGAACCGACGGACCTGTGATGGCTCGTCCTCGACGTCCCGTCCCATATAACGCCTAAGACGGTCAAACTATGCATCGTACTCATGGACCGTCTTGCGTCCTTGGAACAAGCTCAAATACTTACCTTCCATACGATCCCAAGCCTCATCCGGGAAGTATTTCCGGTTGAACTCAATCTCAAAGTCTGCAAACTAGTCAATGAGTCCCTTTGTGCGCCTATCCACTGACAGCCACCAGTTATGCGCGTCCCCCTCAAGGAAGTGAACCGCAATATCCTTCATGTAATCCTCTGGACAATGGGTGGATCGGAAGTTCCGGACTAGCCGTGACTTCCACTCATCGGCCTCAAGTGGGTCAGCACTTCCCTTGGAGTGCTTTGTTCCCAGCTTGGTGATGTGACCAAATATGCTTAGGTAGTCCACCTTGCAGTTCTTCTTAGGAACATGTGAATCTATTACTATAACATCACGGTCATCATCATCTGGGTCCTTAGTCTCAGCGACTTTGACCTGTGGCCCCTCCTCAGCCGGTTTCTGACCAGAAGTGATGTTCTGGTTCAGAACCGTTAGCTGATCCATGACCGTTTTCAGCATGGTCCACATCTGACCGATGTTCTGGACCGCGGTCAATGACTCACCACCACCTGTAGCATCGTCCATCTCATGGCTGGCCTCAGTGCGTGCCTCATGAGATGAGTACTCACCCACCTGCTGCTGCTCGTTCCCAACTTGGACTTCCGGTTGTTCAACCCTTGTCCCTCAGGAATGTTTGGAGCCGTGGGTCCAGTGCTCTTCAGGGCAACCTCAGGACCGGTTGCGCTAGGAGTGACAGGTGTGGTCTGGTTCTTGGAGCCTTGCCCGTTTCCAGCCACAACCTTGTCCTTAGTACGCTTTGACTTGCTTTTTCCAACCTGAAGATTCAACAAGATTAGTCATTCTAAGCAAGCAATCTCCAAGTCCTAAACAAGCCTAAAAATATCTACACGGACATCTAACCCCGGAAGAGTAGTGTAGCCCTTAACCCATAGCCCGGGAAATAACTCCGCTCTGATACCAACTTGAAACACCCCATATCGGCCATAAGGCCTAGACGGATGTCCCACTAACCAACCGGTCTATCCTAAGGTTCGCTAGCGAACCTCAAGTCCATTTATTCCATACTTAGCCATTCTAATCGTTCATTCGAACCATTCAATCATATCACTACATTCTTATTCTAAGGCAATGAGCAAACATAGATAAATAGATACTTTATTAATAATATCAAAGGTACCAATACAATGAGGTTTATTGTCTCTATGCTATGAATAATGTATCGGTCCTAGACAATCTATCTATCCAATCACACCACTCTTCCTTGAGTCTCGGTTCTCTCCTAAGCATGGCCATCCCCTTGATCATCCTCACATCCTGAAACAATATAAAACATTAATATGCATTCATGTGTTATATGATCCAACAACTTAGCAATACTCGGTTCTATGTGATCCCATAACCTAAATGCATCACGCAAAAACCTAAGTCCGATCTACATTCCAACTAAACGATCCATGTTCATAAGGCCAATCCGCGTCCCGACCATTCCTGGATCTGGGACCGTATCGCGACCCGCGGTAGTACGCGCTCGTCTGTAAGTTCATCCGCATGTTCGTCACGGACGCCCGTAAGTTCATCCGTACGTTCGTCACGTTTGTTCCACGCGAACGTCCGTAAGGACGTCGCGATCGTAACACGCGATTGTCCGTAAGGACGTCACGAACGTACCGCACGATCGTCCGTAAGGACGTCGCGGTCATCCATGCGATCGTCCGTACTATCGTCACGTACGTCCGTGCGGTTATACGCGAACGGTCGCGACTGTTCCCGTGAACAGGTACGATGGTCCGCGGACGGTTGCCATCGTCCCGCAATCGCGGTGAACTGTCTGCGACGCACGGTCATGATCCGATGGTGCCGACTTACGGTTTGGCCATGATCAACTCGGTTTTCCCTTAACCGCTGCAAGATTGGGCTCACTGCTGTGTGAGGTTCTATGATCTTGGCCAACGTCTCCTAGACGCGCCGTTCGACCATCCGCGACCCACTGGCTTACTCGTCCCCTTAGCGCGGTTGATCCACACCAACCGTATTTTGACCCATTCACGATCATGGCCATTGGCCGATCGTGTGCGGTTTCTGAACATAGCCGCTCCTTAGCCGTGATTAGAGAGGCTTGGATTCTAACCTTTGAAGTCGTGGTTGACTTGCCATGATCACAGCCTGTTTCTCCAGCCATGATGAAGCCTTAAGCCGCTTCAATCCAACATCCAAACTCCCCTTGCACTCGCCAGATTCCTGCCTTCAAGAACCGGCCACAAACTCCCTTTCTCTCTATCGGTTTTAGCAGCCTTGCCTTAGGAAAATTCAGGGTTTTTCCCTTGTATGTGTTGTGTACAATTTTGGCCTCCCAATGGCCTATTTATAGGCTTGGAAATCGCCCCATAACTACCCAAGCAAATGGGTGCTTCTTGTTGAGAGAATGGATGCAACTCCTCTTGGTGCCCATTCGCTATTGGTCAGGTAGTGTCACTAGCTGACCCAACACTTGAACACTCCAGCTAACTGAGTTGAGCTGGCTTCCAGCTGACCTAGCTGACTAGCTCAGCTGTTCAGCTCGTTTGAGCTGAACACTTCACCTCCAGCTTCCCTCCTTTGGATCAAGCTCCTTTCCAGCTGAGCTGGACCTTCTTCTATCTATGGAACACTCTCATTGATCTCCCTTGATCATGTGTGTGGTATTATGGTCCCATAGACAGCCCAAACGGCCCTTAGGCCGGTTTGGGGATGTTACATTCCCGATACTTGAAAAAAAATCTACAGACTAAATTTTTTATAAAGTCAATTGCAAAACTAGACTACACATTGACCAGTAGACTTCTGAATTGCTCAACGAAGTCTACTATTTTGACCCATATAAGAAACTTGAAAGAAACTACAAGGAGGCGATTTTTACCTACTTCAACACCCCAAACCTTCAGTTTCAACCATTAACAAATAAAACCGACGTGGCTTATGTTTTTGTCTTTTATGATGTATTGGTTATACCTTGGTTTAGTCTTAGCTTATGTTTCGGTTTGATGAGATAACTTATTTTTGTCTATTCTTTTTAGTCTTAGCTTTTGATGATGAGATTGGAGTGATTGTTTCTATTTTGTTTTAGTCTTAACCCAATTGTTTCCATTTTTTCTTTGTTTGTATGAACTATTCTGTTGTTTGTTTGTCTATATTATGTTGAATATTTTGATAATGCCTTTTGGTTTGGTTTTGTTATAGGTTTGGTATAGATGACTGAATTCGTAAGGACATAGTGGCTTCATATCAGTCTAACTTATGGGGACCTTGGTTGAACTATTTGATGGTGTCGCAAGAGAAGAAGAGTGAATGGTGGATGTGTTTTGTGGTAAGTTCTACCAAGGACCTAACTTTAACAAATAGCATAAATATTTCAGTATATTACGATTTCACTAATGTACCTTTGTAGAAAAATATAATTGGGACCCTAAGTACAAAAACTTGGTTTATCAATGTTGGGAAAAAGTTCTCAGACTATCCATTAACGACGTGGTAAGCAAGAGGAAAAATGTCTTGAAAGAAACCAAACTTCATTGGGCTTGCAGACTGGAACATAATGCTTGATACTTGGGAGGAGGCTCCTCACCAAAAGAGGAGAAAAATAAACTCAGAGAACTCTGCCTCAGATCTTGATGGTTTAGGCTCCCATCCCCACACTTCAGGAGTAAAGCCACACATACGTGTGGCACATGATATGGTTAGTACTTCTCATTTTGTGTTAATACTTGTGTTTCAATCTTATTTAGCCTTTTCTTACATATACTTTTGTTTTCGTAGGCTGTTGAGGCAGGTGGAGTAGCACCACCTTTTTCGCGGTGGTGCATAAGAGACACAATAAGAAATATGGGACATGCATTGCCAAACGAGTACAGAATATGGTGAAGGCTAATGAGGCGATGGCTTTGGAGAGATTATAATCCTCTGGTTTTTTGATGGAACCGCTTTTCAACCCTCTAGCCATTACCTCACAGCGATTTATATTGAGGTAAGGTCTTTAATCTTCTTTTGATTAATGAATATGAACTATCAATTGGTTTGTATTTTTCTTTGCTACTTGTTTTGAATCGAAAATGCATCTTTGAATTGGTTAGTGATTGGTCTAATAAACTTAGTATTCTGGTTTTTGGCACTTGTTTTCAGTCATTATTATTCATCTATGAATTGGTTAGAGATAAGTGGTTAGTGAATTGTTTTTATTGTGAACTGGTGTGGATCTGGAAATCCACACTAGATATTTATGATTTGGAAAAGGGAGTTCCGTAGGCTAGCACCGCAAAGATCACACGATGCTTCAAAGAATTATCTAAAACAAACAATGGGTTTCGTAATTATCTTGTATTTATGAAAGGATGATTACAAACGATCTCTCCATCTGTATATCTCGTAATCCTCTCGTTGGAACGACCTCCATCATCTCTGGACTATGAGCTGATGTCTGAGTGATATGTTTGACTAAACCAGCTCGACGGTTGACTTAAATATCGGGCACGTCTTTCTTTGATACGTGTTGGTACTGGATTTCCCTCTTAGAAATCCGGCCCATTAACAGACAATGCGAAAGCCCGCAATTACAAGCCCGTTCCAGAATCAAAGACAAAGAGGAGAGCCGACTCCTTTGTTGGGCCCAAGCGAATGAACGTCCTGGCAAGGCCCGGACGATGCCGAAGCCGGAGATGATCGAGCTCGAGCTCGGTAGAAGATGACGTGGAGATAGAACAACTCGGTCTTGTCAAGTTCAACTGATTCGCGAGAATCTCGGAGATCGTTACGACGACGAGGCCGAAATATCGGGACGAAGAGGTCAGAGTCGAGACTATTTAAGAGGAAAAGTGGCGACTCATCAAAGACATTCCAACCTAGACTAAGAACACTTCGATTAGATAGCTCGATCCCATACTTTGTACTCTCTTCTCGATTGTGTTTGTTCTATCTCGACGATCAATTTCAATAAAGTCTTTGATTCATAGGAAAATATACCATTTCTATATCCTAAAGTCCAAACCCACGAATACAAATTCTTAGTGTGAATACCGGATCTCACATTTGGCGCCGAGTGTGGGGACATTCTATAGCCTTTCCTATCTTAAGAATCAGATCCTAGATCCGATAGATCGAGATGAATCCCGACCAAACTGGCTCTCCCAGCGCTACACCACCAGTTGACCTCCCTCAAACGGTCGACAACGTTCCTCAGAACACCACCGGGGTAAGAAATATGGGTCAGACCGACGGTGTGTTGACGAGCTCTGCCTCAGTCTCCACGACCTCGGCACCAGCCGGCTCCGTCGCTCAAACAATCGCGACGAGCCAGACTCCGACAAATGTTTTGTCAGGAACTAATGATCCGAGCAGAAACTGGGTGTGGATGAGAAATGATTCGATACCCACCCCAGGAGGTGGATCTGGAATAACCAGACCTAATTCGCCACTACCTTCTGCTCCACAGAGACAAGGGCCAAGCGATCTTGCCGAGATCCATTCGATGCTAAGCCTCCTGGTAGATCGAACGAGAAACAACGAGGCAAGCGCAAGGGCCCAAGAGATCGCGAACCGTTCTCTGGCAGCGCAGCTCGACGAACAAGAGCGGCGCCTGAACTCCCGTCTTGAAGAGCTCGCCAGTCAAAGCCAAGGGGGCAGACCAACGCGAACTCCCATAAGTCCTCCACCGTGTATCCGCTTGGACTTCTCCCAGGTAGTAACTCCTCCGGGAACGTCGGGAAATTTCGGTAATGCGTCAAATAGCGGCTTCCGCCCTACAATGACCCCTATCGCGATACCGACCCCATTCGGTTTGAGTTCAATGGTCACAAATCCAACCGGATCAAGAAACCGACCATTACCCGGACCACCACCTTTTCCGAATAACTCTAATATCTGACCGAGGCAACTAGGAGGTTCTGCCTTCGCCTCGAGCTCGGGACTCCTTAACGGATCAAACTCAGTTCAGTTCCGAACACCCCAGATCGACCGGACGAGGTCGGTCCCACCGATCGATCTCCTCGACCCCATTTTCCCTGAACAAACCTCAGGTCTGGAACAAGCTTAGTTCGCACCCGCAGAGGGCGATGAAAACGATAGGCTTAGACAATACATCGAGCAGGCTAAAGCCCAGTTCAACAATCTGAGCTCGAAAGTTCACATGGCAATGAGCGCGGCTCCTAACATCGATCGAGTGATCGAAGAAACACAACAAATGCCGTTCACAGATCGGATCGCGTTTGCAAGGATCCGAGAGATCAAGAAAACTAAGTTTCCAGAATTCTCTGGGAAATCAGACCCGAAAGCACACATCAGGGCATTCCGACTAGCGATGGCAAGGGTGTACCTTACCGATGAGGAGAGAGAGCCGGCCTTCTGCAGGCTCTTCGCAGAAAACCTATCGGGCTCCGCCCTAGAATGGTTTGCCGGACTGGAAGAAAGGTCCATTGACAACTTCACTCAGTTCATGACGGCTTTCCTCAAACTATACTCCGTTTTCATCGAGGAAAAGACTACTGAGGCAGCCCTATTTGGCGTCTCTCAAAAACCCGACGAAACACTTCGCTCGTACATCGACCGATTTAAGGAAATAAAATCCAAAATTGCGAACCCACGAGACGAGGTAGCTATAGAAGCGTTAAGACGAGGACTATGGTTCTCAACCAGATTCCGCGAGGAAATAACAGTCCGCGAACCTCAAAGGCTCGATGACGCCCTCCATCGCGCATCGGCCTTTGCTCGCCTCGAGGACGAAACCACGACCCTCAGGGAAAAACACCGGAAAGAAAGGAACCCATCGGGCTCGCAAAATTCGAACTCAAAAAAGGATTCCCGTAAATCAGGGAACGTCAACGCGGTCGAGAGCCCAAAGATCTCGAAGAAATTCGAGTTCGACAAGGAAAAATTCTGTGATTTCCACAATAAAAGAGGACACTCGACCGAAGATTGATATACTCGATCTAAAGCAGAGGCTCAAAAGCGAGAGTCCGAAAGCAAACAAGACTCCGAAGTTGAGGAGGAAACTCTGCCCGACAAAAAGGAAAACAAACAGACCAAGGAGTCGAACTCCAAAAAGCCTTCTCAGAACAAACGGGAACGGTCAAAAGAGCCGGAATCTCCCGAAACACTCCCTCAAGGGTCGCGAAAGCAAGTCGAGTTCATCCTCGGCGAGCTCAACCTGAGCGGCATTCCGGAAGGTTCGGCGCTATCCCCGCCTCCGGCTCCTGCTAAAAGTTTACGCTCAAGAATCAATCTCCCTCGTCTCTGCCGGGGGGGGGGGGGGGGTGTACGGGCTATACCTCCTAAACGAATTGACTTCATCTTCGGTGGCTCCAAGCTTTGCCGCGACTCGTTCAATTCGATCAAAGCTCTTCAAAGAAGAGTCGAAACCGAAAGAGGAGGGAAAACCCAAATGTTGGGTCCAGACCACGAAATCATTTTCTACGAAAGCGAGACAAGTAATCTCGACAAACCACACGACGACGCCCTCCTCGTTTGTCTAGTAGTGGGAGATGTCAAACTCTCAAGGATAATGATTGACACAAGATGTTCGGTAGATGTCCTCTTTTACGACGCGTTCAAAAAGATGGACTTCAACGACTCCGAGATCGTGGAAGAAAAGACACCACTAGTAGGTTTCGCTGGCGAGACGACATACTCGATGGGCTCTATCTTCGCCCAAGTAATTGCTGGAGGAGTTCGAAGAATGACGGAGTTCGTCATAGTAGATCGGCCAGCTCCCTATAACGCAATCCTAGGTCGACCATGGATATACGACATGAAAGCGGTACCATTGACCTACCACCAATGCGTAAAGTTCCCGACTCCCAAAGGGATCAAATCCATTTACGGAAGTCAAAAGATTTCCCGTCATTGCTACATGAACGGATACAAGCAGATCGAGAAATCCCCAGCGTAGAAATTACAGAAAGAGGAGGAGCTCGCCACCATGCAGACCAAAAGGTCGAACGACCCAAGTCAAATAGGACCCCCAAAGGACCTCACGACTCAGGTCTGCATAGACAATGCTCATCCCGAAAGACTCGTTGGTGTCGGAATCGACCTATCAGAGCCAGTTAAAAATGAACTGGTCTCTTTTCTCAAACAGAACGTCGATTCCTTTGCCTGGTCTTCAGCAGACATGAAAGGGATCAACATCGACGTAACCAGCCACAAGCTGAACGTCGACCCAACCTACAAACCGGTAAGACAGAAGCGTCGAAAACTAGGTCCTGAACGGGCTAAAGCCGTCAATGACGAGGTCGATCGGTTATTAAAAATCGGATCGATCAGAGAGGTCAAGTACCCCGACTGGCTTGCCAATCCCGTAGTGGTTAAGAAAAAGAACGGTAAATGGAGGGTCTGTGTAGACTTCACGGATCTCAACAAAGCATGTCCAAAGGATAGCTTCCCACTCCCGCACATCGACCGACTAGTCGAGGCTACCGCTGGACACCAGCTGCTATCCTTTATGGACGCGTTCTCAGGGTACAATCAAATACTGATGAACCCTGAAGACCAAGAAAAGACTTCGTTCATAACTGATCGAGGCACGTACTGCTACAAAGTCATGCCCTTCGGACTAAAAAACACAGGAGCAACTTACCAGCGCCTCGTCAACAAGATGTTTTCAGGACTCCTGGGCAAAACCATGGAAGTCTACATCGACGATATGCTGGTAAAATCTTCTAGGTACGAGGATCACATCCCCCAACTAAAAGAATGTTTCGCCATTCTCAATAAGTACGGGATGAAACTCAACCCAGCTAAGTGTACCTTCGGGGTTCCCTCAGGAGAATTCCTTGGTTACTTAGTGACCGAAAGAGGGATCGAAGCGAACCCCAAACAGATCGCAACGTTCATAGAGATGAAATCTCCCAGAACAACGCGAGAAGTCCAGCGCCTAACCGGCAAAATAGCTGCTCTGAATCGCTTCATCTCAAGGTCGACTGATAAATGTCTACCCTTCTATCACTTGCTAAAAGCAAGCAAAAAGTTCCTCAGGGACGAAAAGTGCGAAGAGGCATTCACTCAGCTTAAAGCTTACTTAAGCGAACCACCCATACTGGCGAAACCTGTAGAAGGAGAACCCCTCTACCTCTACTTAGCTGTCTCGACAGCAGCAGTGAGCGGAGTCCTGGTTCGAGAGGAACAAAACGAACAACGGCCGGTGTATTACATCAGTAAGACCTTGATCGACGCTGAAACCAGATACCCCGCCATGGAAAAGCTCGCCTTAGCGCTAGTAACATCGGCTCAGAAACTCCGACCGTACTTTTGTTGGGAATGTCCTGAAATCTACTGTGCTATCTCTAGAAAGTATGATAAGTGTCGAGATCAGACATAAGTCATAAATACTGGGAGGTCATGATGACTTGCTAGAGCCCGCTCTTGATCTATAAGTTAAGTACTTATTACCAGTATTGTATGATCCCAAAGGGTCATACACCATAGCTAACGGGAAAGTTAAAAGGAACTAATACAGTAAGATGCAAGACATTTACTGTATTTGTACAGAGAATTGGGCCAGACAAAATAAAGTTTTTTGTCTGATTTGGGTCTTGGGCCCAAAAGCCTAATAGGCCATTAGTTTAATTACTTGGGCCCATATAAGGGAAGAGGAGGCGCCAGTAAGACCAGTAGTCTGCGATTTCTAGGTCTGGCCGTCCTCCTCTCTCTCTGTTGTTCCAGCTTGGTCTAGCAGCCTGATCCAGTAGCTTGTAAGCGTGTGGATACCTAGGAGGAGCCGGTAATCATCAGCTCTTGCAGATCTCGATATTCCCTTGATCAATCCGCTGCAATCATAAGGTAATGATCCTGATCTGTTTAATGATTCATCTGCAAATCACCTAGATCCTAGTTGATTATGTTAGGTTGTAATCTGATAATTAAACCTATGAACAAACATAATCCAACAGTGGTATCAGAGCCTAGGTTGTTAGGTTTTTGCTTTTTGGATCATACTAGGTTGTTTATTAGTTTGATGAATCGATTTTAATGAGTAAAATTTGATTAGAAAACTTGAAAAACCTAATATGTAAATCGCATGATCCGATTGAAACCCATCGGTATGCGATGTGGACGCCTGTATCGATCGACGAGGGAGTGTGATATCGATCGATATCGATCGGATCGATTGCTTCTCGCTGTCCCGATGACCCGATCGCAACGAGCTGATGCACGCGAGTATCGATCGACGTGTAAGCGTCATATCGATCAATATGCTGGCGAGGCATACGTTCCGCGAGTAGCCAATCGGTTTAGCCGAGCTTCGCGGTTCGTTCTTCCCAAACCCGCGACAATGAACCGATCAAACCGATTGTGGTTCATTGTCAGCTTTAGCTTAAACCGCAAGTTAGGTCAAAATTGGCTAAAACACAAGGTGTTTCTTCCCGGTTTTGGACTTAACCGAACCGATCCAATTTAATTGGTGGTTCAAGCGGTTAACCCAAATCGCGGTTTGCTGGAAATTATTTAATACAATTGGTATTATTTAATTTCTGGTTAAACCGGATTTAAATTCAAAATTGAATTTTAACCTAAACCGAAGGCTGGTCTAAGTTTGATTTGGTTGGACCAAATAATTTAGAGCTGGTCTGGTTTAGTAAATAACCAGTTGGATTTAGTAGTTAATTTGGTCTTGGACCAGAATTAATGAACCGACTCGGTTATGTCAAATTATTGGGCCAATTGGAATTCTGTGGTCTTGGGCCAAGAATTGGGCCTATAATTTGTGACCCAACCGAAAACTTTAATAAAATATTAAATTAGAAATTTCTATTTTTTGCATGTTTCTGGATTTAGAAAGTTTCTAAATTAAGTAAGTTTCCCAAAATAGTAATCTTCTATTTTTGGAAAGAAAACCTAAAATCCTCAAAAACAATATCAAGCTTGGATGTCTTGCCCAATCTTGTCAGCTACTTAACGCTTATTCAATTACAGATATGGCTTACAGTGTGAGGTGTCTGTTTTTGCGTAAGTAAAGTAGTATATAGTCACTAATTTCATTGGGAGTCCCAGACTTTAGTGATTATTTGGCTGTAAGAGATTGGTTTCCTTGACTGGGCCATCGGGAGTCCCGGGCCTTGAGACATCTGGTGAATTGGGCCTTGGGCCCAATCCACAACCGAGAGTTATATAGATATAACTAGCTGTGTGCATGCTTACCAAGTAAAGCTAATTCCGGGTGACGGCCAGTGGCCCACTTTGGTTTTAGTTGAACATGGGTCTCGGAATCATTGCATTCTTATGAGGTTAAACAAAGAAATTTTGAATGCAATGCGAGTTTTCTTATAAGTTATTAAGATTACTCTTTTATGAACTAAATAACTAAAACTCTATTGTCTCATAATTTCAGCTATGTCAAGCACAACAACACAAAACACTTTCTCGATCCGGTATGCCCTTGAGAAGGACAAACTGAACGGATCAAACTTCCTGAACTGGTCCAGGAACCTGAGACTTGTGCTCAGGCAGGAGAAGAAGGCTTATGTCCTTGAAAGAGTTCTCCCCCCTAGACCTGCGAATAATGCCGCACAAGCTGTGAAGAATGCTTGGGATACGCATTCTTCAGATGCTAATGACGTGGTTTGCCTAATGTTGGCGACAATGGCTCCCGATCTGCAGATTCAGTGGGAAGGCCTGACTTGTCCCATGGAACTGATGGCAAACCTGAAAGCGTTGTTTCAGGAGCAGGCTCGTACAGAGAGATTCCAAACTGTAAAGAATCTCTTGGACTGTAAAATGGCTAAGGATGCAGCAGTGAGTCCACATGTTCTGAAAATGATGGGTTATCTCGATCATTTGACTAGACTCGACTGTCCTATAAGCCAAGAGCTAGCTTGTGATATCGTTCTGCAGTCTCTTACTCCTGCATATGACCAGTTCGTCTTGAACTATAATATGCATGGGTTGACAAAGACTTTGCCTGAGCTACATGGTATGCTCAAGACTGCGGAACCTAATCTGAAGAAGGCCAAGGACCCGTCTGTACTCATGGTGCAGAAGGGCAAGGGTTTCAAGAAATCTGCTGCAGACAAGGGAAAGGGCAAGGCTGTCCACAACGAAAAGGCCAAAGCCAAGCCCGTGTCTAAAGCTGGGCCTTCTGATATCTGCCACTTTTGCAAAGAGGCAGGGCATTATCGCAGGGACTGTAAGAAATACCAGGAAAGTCTGAAGGAGAAGAAGAAGTCCTTCGCGACTACTTCTTCAGGTATTTTTGTTATTGAAGTAAATACTACTACTTCTGATAATACCACTTGGGTATTAGATACTGGATGTGGGGCTCATATTTGTACTAATGTGCAGGCGCTCAGCAACAGTAGAAGGTTGAAGCAAGGGCAAGTAGAGTTGCGGGTTGGCAATGGAGCGAAGGTTCCAGCACTGGCCGTTGGCACTTACTTGTTATCTTTACCTTCTGGATTGATTTTAGAACTTGAGAATTGTTATTTTGTACCTGCTATAAGCAGAAATATCATTTCAGTTTCATTATTGGATTTACAAGGATTTGATTTTTCTATTAAGGATAAATTGTGTTCCTTTAATCTCAATGATATGTTCTATGGCTGTGCCCCTCTTATTAATGGGCTGTACATGCTGGATCAATCTACTCCAGTATATAACATTAATACAAAACGGTTCAAATCTAACAAAGAAAATGAAACGTTTCTCTGGCATTGTCGTTTGGGGCACATTAGTGAGAAATGCGTCAAGAGGCTCCATTCAAATGGACTCTTGGGCTCATTTGACTTTGAGTCTTGTGAGCAATGTGAATCTTGCCTAATGGGCAAAATGACACGGGCCCCTTTTAATAAACCCACAGAAAGGGCCAGTGAACTATTGGGCCTGATACATACTGACGTGTGTGGCCCAATGTCCACAAATGCTAGAGGAAACTATCAGTACTTCATTACATTCACTGATGATTTCAGTAGATATGGATATGTCTACTTGATGAAACATAAGTCGGAAACCTTTGAGAAGTTCAAAGAATTCCAGAATGAAGTACAGAACCAGCTTGGTAAGAGTATTAAGGCTCTTCGGTCGGACCGAGGAGGAGAATACTTGAGCCAGGAATTCCGTGATCATCTGAGTGAGTGTGGGATCATCTCCCAACTCACACCTCCTGGAACACCTCAGTGGAATGGTGTGTCTGAGAGAAGGAATCGGACATTGTTAGATATGGTCCGATCCATGATGAGTCACACAGACCTTCCTATATCCCTTTGGGGATATGCTTTGCTGACCGCAACGTTCACACTGAACAGAGTGCCATCAAAAGCAGTAGCAAATACACCATATGAGTTATGGACTGGAAAAGCTCCAGCAATGTCTTTTCTCAGAATTTGGGGTTGTGAAGCCTATGTCAAAAGATTAATCTCAGACAAGCTTACACCAAAATCTGACAAATGCTACTTCATTGGTTATCCTAGGGATACCAAGGCTTATTACTTCTATCTGCGATCCGAGAACAAGATCTTTGTTGCTCGGGATTGTACTTTTCTTGAGAGGGAATTTCTCTCTAAGAAAGATAGTGGGAGTAAGGTACAACTTGATGAAATTCAAGAAGGACAGGAACCTGTTCAACCTAATGAGGAAGAACAGCAGGATGAATTACATGAAGCTGTAATAGAACCTGAACCTGAAGTACCTGAAGTTCGAAGATCCGGAAGGATCCGTCACGAACCCGATAGATATCAGGGATTCCTCGTGACTAATTGCCATGATCTTTTGATCATTGACGGTGATGAACCCTCGAACTTTGCAGAAGCCATGATGGGCCCTGACTCCTTAAAGTGGCGTGAAGCCACTGAATCCGAGATGGACTCCATGTCTAGCAACCAAGTGTTTTCACTGGTTGACTTACCCCCTGGTGCTAAAGCCATCGAGTGTAAATGGATCTTCAAGAAGAAGATTGACGTGGATGGAAATGTCCAGATTTACAAGGCCAGGTTGGTGGCAAAAGGTTTCAAGCAAATTCATGGTATAGACTATGATGAAACCTATTCACCAGTGGCCATGATGAAATCAATTCGGATTCTCCTAGCAACTGCCGCTTATTATGATTATGAGATTTGGCAGATGGATGTGAAAACCGCCTTCCTGAATGGAATCTTGGAGGAGGATGTGTATATGACACAGCCTGACGGTTACATTGATCCTAAGAATGCTGGGAAAGTATGCAAGCTTCACAAATCCATTTATGGATTGAAGCAAGCATCGAGGAGTTGGAATCTTCGTTTTGATGAAGCAATAAAGAATTTTGACTTCATCATAAACAAGGAAGAACAATGTGTGTATAAGAAAACTAGTGGGAGCAAAGTGGCGTTTCTTATCCTATATGTCGATGACATATTGCTTCTTGGAAATGATATTCCAATGCTGAAGTCTGTTAAAGACTGGCTGGGAAGTTGTTTTTCCATGAAGGACATGGGTGAAGCCGCGTATGTTCTTGGAATCCGAATCTTTAGAGACAGATCTAAAAGGCTGATTGGACTTTGTCAAGATTCTTACATAGACAAAATCCTGCATCGATTCGGAATGGATAAATCCAAGAAGGGATTCACGCCAATGATACATGGTGCTACACTAAGCAAGACTCAGTGTCCTAAAACACCTGATGAGCTTAAGCGCATGAGTAGGATACCTTATGCTTCGGCTATAGGATCTATCATGTATGCCATGATCTGTACTCGTCCTGATGTTGCTTATGCACTAAGCATGACGAGTAGGTACCAGTCTAATCCAGGTGAGAATCACTGGATTGCCGTAAAGAATATCC
Source organism: Orychophragmus violaceus (assembly GCA_030180135.1). Taxonomy (NCBI): domain Eukaryota; kingdom Viridiplantae; phylum Streptophyta; class Magnoliopsida; order Brassicales; family Brassicaceae; genus Orychophragmus; species Orychophragmus violaceus. Next base: position 63,032,103 of record CM058240.1, on the reverse strand, counting down.
TGAAGTATTTGAGGAATACTAAGGATAAGTTCTTGGTTTACGGAGGAAGTGAAGTGCTTGAAATGAGTGGATTCACGGATGCAAGTTTTCAGACAGATAAAGATGATTTCCAGTCACAGTCTGGTTACATCTTCTGTCTGAATGGCGGTGCAGTAAGTTGGAAGAGCTCCAAGCAGAGCACCGTGGCAGATTCCACAACTGAAGCTGAATACATCGCTGCTTCAGAAGCTGCGAAGGAAGGAGTTTGGATAAGGAACTTCTTGATTGAACTCGGTGTATTCCCAAATGCCACTGAGCCTCTAACACTGTATTGTGACAACAATGGTGCAATTGCTCAAGCTAAGGAACCGAGACATCATCAGAAATCAAAACATATTATGAGAAGGTATCACCTGATTCGTGATATAGTGAATAGAGGTGAAGTGATGGTCAGTAGAGTTCCCACTGATGAGAACGTGGCTGACCCGTTGACAAAGCCACTCCCGAGACCTAAGCACGAGTTGCATACTGCTGCTGTAGGAATTAGAGATATTCAAATGTAATCTCTTTTTGAGTGGGAGTTATGAGGGCTTTATTTTAGTTATTTTGAATGGTTCATGCAAACATTTTTAAATGTTAATGAAAATTTTATTTCAGGATTATTTTTAACTGTGATATAAAATAATCGTTCCAAAATGATTCATGTCATTATATATGGGCCATCGAAGTACATGAGTAGACTTGATCCTGAAACCCCATGCTTAACGAAATGACATAAATCATAGTGTCCATAGTCGAAGGTTGTTGAAATTGGAACACCAACAACCATTTGAGACTAGAGTGTGTTGAGACTTATGACCAAGTTTCGAGGGGTCATGGATGCGCGGCATCAAAGTCAACACATAGGTATATGTAGGGGAGCATATGACCGGACATGGCCCGCTGATGAGAACTCTACAAGATATTAATATCTGTGTCATGAGAGGTTCTCATTTACGACTATAGAGTATAGTCCTTAGACCTGAGTTCGCATGCATGTGGCTGCACATAGATTGATGCGCTTTGATCATTGTCTAACGCTGTTTCGTAACTGGGAGCTATAAGGACCTTGGTTGGGTGTATTATAAAGTGTGTAGTTCATAGTGATGGAACAAGATGGGATTTGTCCCTGCCGTTTAACGGAGGTAATATCTCTAGGCCAATCGGAGACTTGATAGCTGGTAAGAGAGTGGCCACTCCCAAACGGACTTGCCCAAGTCGTTTGAATTGTCAGTATCAAATCTGGTCCGATGAACATGGTCTGGCTATATAAGGATGACACGCATCTTGCCTTATTCCAGATCGAGATATTGTGACAAAAGGATTAGGGAATGTAGGATTCCAGTACAAGTGGAAGATTGTTGGGAATGTCCTGAAATCTACTGTGCTATCTCTAGAAAGTATGATAAGTGTCGAGATCATACATAAGTCATAAATACTGGGAGGTCATGATGACTTGCTAGAGCCCGCTCTTGATCTATAAGTTAAGTACTTATTACCAGTATTGTATGATCCCAAAGGGTCACACACCATAGCTAACGGGAAAGTTAAAAGGAACTAATACAGTAAGATGCAAGACATTTACTGTATTTGTACAGAGAATTGGGCCAGACAAAATACAGTTTTTTGTCTGATTTGGGTCTTGGGCCCAAAAGCCTAATAAGCCATTAGTTTAATTACTTGGGCCCATATAAGGGAAGAGGAGGCGCCAGTAAGACCAGTAGTCTGCGATTTCTAGGTCTGGCCGTCCTCCTCTCTCTCTGTTGTTCCAGCTTGGTCTAGCAGCCTGATCCAGTAGCTTGTAAGCGTGTGGATACTTAGGAGGAGCCGGTAATCATCAGCTCTTGCAAATCTCGATATTCCCTTGATCAATCCGCTGCAATCATAAGGTAATGATCCTGATCTGTTTAATGATTCATCTGCAAATCACCTAGATCCTAGTTGATTATGTTAGGTTGTAATCTGATAATTAAACCTATGAACAAACATAATCCAACAACTTTCAATCGCACTCGATCATAGTGATGACCTCTCAGCCACTGCGAACCATCCTTCACAGTCCAAGCCAATCAGGTCGATTGGTCAAATGGGCTATCGAACTTTGCGAGTACGACATTGAATACAAATCTCGAACGTGCCTAAAATCACAAGTACTGGCAGATTTCATAATCGAGCTCCCTCCGACTATAGAACTCGACCCGACTTCGGCCCAAAGATGGAAACTCTACGTCGATGGAGCTTCCTCAAGGCAAGGGTCCGGAGTCGGAGTGAAATTAGTCTCTCCAACGGGTGAAGTACTAGAACAATCGTTCAGATTGGGCTTCGCCGCATCGAATAACGAGGCAGAATATGAAGCGTTAATAGCTGGGCTCAGACTCGCGATAGCTATAGGAGCCCGGGAAGTAAACGCCTTCAGCGATTCCCAACTAGTCACGAGCCAATATCATGGCGACTACGAGGCCAAAGATAAACGGATGGAAGCATACCTATGGGTAGTCCATACATTGGCCGAACAGGTCGAATTCTTCGATCTAACACGAATCCCACGAGGGGAGAACACCGCAGCCGACGCGCTAGCCGCATTAGCATCGACATCAGATCCTAACCTCAAAAGGATCATACCAGTCGAAGGGATAGAAAAACCAAGCATCGACATAGCCCTCAAAGCCCTGTCCTTGAAAGAGGACGGACTCACTGTGAAGGACGATGTCAAGCACAAAGAATACCCTGGGGGCACCAGCAGCGACATCATCGAAATTGATGATGACCTCGATCCTAGAAACGCCGTATACGTCGCGAACGTCCCCGACGGACCAATTCAAACTGCATCCACTAGTCAGGGACCTGAGCCTAACAACGACGAAGATTGGAGAACTCCGATCATTCGATACATCACAAACGGTGAAGTTCCCGACGACAAATGGGAGGCGCGGAAACTTAAAACACAGAGTGCAAGGTACTGTGTCACACAAGGAGAGCTCTTTAAAAGGAGCCTCTTCGGACCTTATCTCAAATGCCTTGACAAAAAGCAAGCCCTAGCCGTGATTACACAAACACATGACGGATCCTGTGGAAGCCATTCCGGAGGACGAGCATTGGCCGTGCGAATCAAAAGGCAAGGCTATTATTGGCCGACGATGGCCACCGAATGCGAATCTTTCTCCAACAAGTGCGATAAATGCCAAAAGCATGCCCCGATTATCCACCAAGCGTCGGAGAAACTCTCCTCTATCTCATCACCATACCCATTCATGCGATGGGGAATGGACATCGTGGGACCGCTAGTCTCATCCGGCAAAAAGAAAGCTACACACCTATTGGTGATGACAGACTACTTCACCAAGTGGATTGAAGCAGAGTCATACCAAAAAGTTAAGGACGTTCACGTTAAGAAGTTCGTTTGGCGAAACATCGTTTGCCGACATGGACTACCCCACGAGATCGTCACCAATAACGGATCTCAGTTCATATCAAATGCTTTCAAAGAGTTCTACAGAACTTGGAACATAAAGTTGACTTACTCAACGCCACGCTATCCCCAAGGGAACGGGCTACCAGAAGCAGCTAACAAAGCAATTATGAACGGTCTCAAGAAAAGGCTCAACGAGTGCAAAACAACCTGAAGTGACGAACTCCCAGCCGTACTCTGGGCCTACCGGACTACCCCCCGCAAATCCACTGGCGAGGCTCCCTTCTCGCTGGCTTACGGAATCGAAGCGGTGGTACCAGCAGAAATCCTCGTGTCAAGCATCCGCAAGGAAGAATGCCCGCGACAAGAGGAACTTAACAACAAGATGATAACTGACGAGCTCGACCTCGTCGACGAAAGAAGGAACCTCGCATTAGCTCGACTCCAGAATTACCAACAAGCCGCAGCTCGCTACTATGATTCCCGAATCAAAACTCGAAGGTTTCAAGTAGGAGAGCTCGTCTTACGGAAAGTGTTTGACCATAAAAAAGAAGAACACGCTGGAAATTTGGGAGCAAAGTGGAAAGGTCCTTACCAGGTCACCGACGTCGTGAAGGACGGGGTCTACCGACTCAAGTTGGTAGAAACCCAGAAGCCTGAACTACGACCTTGGAACATCATCAACCTCAAAAAGTATTTCCACTAGGAATACATCCACATAATCGAACTACGAAATGGCTTGATCCCCTTAAAAAGGTACGTAGGCAGCTCGACTTCGAGCGAAGCCACCCCCAAACACAAAGCTCCCGCCGAGCTCAGCAGCTTCTGACGAAGCTACACCGACTTATCTTTGTGAAATCAAAGATAAGTCCCTTAATCCAATGCTTCTTTCTATCGTAAAAGTTAGAGTCATTGCGAAATACCTTGTCATAACATTCCCAAAACGAAAGATATGAAATTATCACTTCCGAATCAAGCGATATGAAATTATCCTTTCCAAGTGACCTGAAATGGCCTCTTCCAAAACCAAGCGATATGAAAGTATCCCTTCCGAGCGACTTGAAATGGCCTCTTCCAAAAACAAGCGATATGAAATTGTCTCTTCCAAAACAACCTCCCGCAAACCTAAAATTCTCCCGATCTTATACAGCTCGAGAGAACTAGAGGGCCACCCTCTCCCGATAAGCAAAAATGTCGAAGTCGAGGCAACCGATCACACGAAAAGACCTCCGCGCACAACGAACCTCTGTAAGTCTACCCCGATTTATCATTCCCGTTAAACATGGACTGCATATTACGAAAGAACTCGGGCTCGAGTACGAACGACTTCGCGCTAAGGTGCTAAAACAGTAAAGTCTATGCTAAGGCATGTAAGACTCAAAAAGAAATTCATTAAAAGAAGGACATAATGTCCTCGAGTCCCGACACTAAAACAAAGCCCCCTCCGGCAAATAAATGTTTTATATAAAAAAAAACATATCAAAAAGCCCCTTGGGGCAACATCAGAACAATCAAAATTGCCGCGAGCGCGAAGAAGCCTCGTCTCCACCCTCTGCCTGATCGCCGACAGATGCAACCCCAGTCGGGAGATTCGATCCATATTGATCGGGGCGGGAAGCAACCGGTGGCGGAGCATGCGCCAAAATAACCGAGTCACTCGACGGCCGGCAAGTTCAACTTGCCAACTCTAAAATCAGAGACCGCTGCGGCGTTCATCTCTTCCATGGCCGTCCTCTTCTGGTCGGCCAACCTCAGAACTTCCCGAGTCAGGTCAAGCTCGCCGGAAGCAAACTCCGCGATGAGTTCGATATTGGCCAGGGTTTCTTGGAGGCGAATCTCAGCGTTGGTTTCAAGCTTCGCTTCTCGCTCTTCTCCTTGACCCCTTCAAGGATCTCCAAGTATTCCCCACTCATCTTCTTCCTCGCCTCGTGAGACGCGACCTTTATGTCAAAGTCACTCCCCGCGAGGACTCTCTCCAGGTCGGTTCGATCTTGGGCAGCTCGCGCTGTGGCAACTCGACTCGTTTCTTCGGCGGCCAACGCCCGACCTTCGGCCACCCGAAGCCTCTGAGAAAGGTCCTCCTCACGATTCTCGAAAACCAATAACCGGGCTTCTATCCCCTCGTACCTAGCCAATTTCCTTTCAAGCTCCTCCTCTCGAGCAAAGGAATCCTGCAGCTCTGCGGTCAGAATACGAGCCGACCTCCTAGCGGCCTCGAGCTCATCTACCTGCGATCTCTCACGAAGCTCGCGTTCGGACTGGGCCATAAGTCCGTTCGTAGCCTCCAGAAACTACATAAACACACGAATCTCAAAAATCTTTCTTACAAAAGAAAGGCGAAGACAAGAAACTACGGTCGATACCTTTCCAGTAGCTTCAGCCATCTTGGCATACAAATCACCAAGGGCCGTGTCCCCGGCAACTGGAAGCTGAGCACATGCGGGTCCGACACGCCTTGACGAACAGGCCGCGCCCCCGGGCATCCCGACACTCTCGCTCAAACTGCTCGAGCTCGCCTCCGTATCGATCCTTCGACCCTTCGGTACGGGGGAAGGGTCCCCACCCACACTCTGATCATTCGGTCTCTCTGAACCATTCGGACGAGGGTCGCGCAAATCCGGCTCCCTGGACGGAACCGAGTCCGCCCTCCGAACAACCGGAGAAAAGGGGATCCCCCCTGTCTCCGCGGCCGCATCACGGGCCCCGGAACTCGGGGGGATAACCGTGGAAGGGAGAGGAGAATCACACATGGCAAAAAAGAGCGCATTGCTCAGATTCCCGTCCTCCACCCTTTTTGCCAGATCTACGGGGTCCTTTCCGTTTCGGCGACTTCTCGATCTACGAGATAGCTTCTCGTGAGATGGAGTGCTAGCATCCGAACCCACACCCGAAGAAGGATGACCTGTAGAATAAAAAAAGAGGGGAGAGGAGTTTTTAGACTTTTCCCAAATAATGACGAGCAAAACGTCACGAACGGGAGACTCACCCTCTCTTGCCCGCTCGAATATACGAAGCGGAGGTCGCACGGTTCGACTCAGAGAAGTCCGAGGAAGCACAGGAGGAAAGGGCTGTTCCCGAAAGACCCGGGACCGACCCTGCGGAACCCCTCTTGGATCGACCCTCAGGGCAGCTTGTACACGCTCGACCGTGAAACTGTCCCAGTTAACGGGACCTCTCCTCAGACGGGTTATCAGGGCCTCCGTGACAGGGTTAAGGTCGAGCGATTCAGGGAACTCTGTAGTACAGAACAAAACCGGTCAGGAATCGGACTGACGCAAAATAATAATAATAATAAAAATAGCAATAAGAAGGATAGACAAGAGTCCTACCAACATCGGAAGCCCACCGCGAGGGAACGACCGAGCAGTCGAACTCCCCAACCGAGTGGTGGGTCATCCTAAAGAAAAAATATTGGTCCCTCCATCCTTCCCTCGACGGGAGACCGTCTAGGATCCTCCCAAACCGGGGGGAAAGACGATACGACCCCGGAAAGCGGGAATCTTGCTTCACCGAGCAAACCCGCATTAACTCCTCGGGACCGAACTCAATCCCTTCCTCCGCAGCCCTGACTCCGAGTCCGTCATCTGATAGAAAGCCATCTGGAGCTGGGCCAACACCAAGAAGACAAGGCGGGGAATGGGGAAGAAGAGCCCACATTTTTCGAAATACGTGTAGGAGGCGCAGCAGTAGCCCTCTACGACCGTTTCGGGGGATACCGCCGAAGAAGGGATGACGATTTCAACTTTCGTTGGAATCCGGCAAAGCGCCCTCAATTGCTGGATACGGTCCACAGTTAACGAAGACGGCGGGTGCGGTCCGAATGATCCCGCCGCCGCACTCGTACTTGCTCTCGCAGGGTCTCTTAAGGCCATGAAAGAAAACGCACCGGAGTAAAGAAAACGGAAAGTTCCTGAAAAGAAACTTTTTCTCTGACGACAGAGGAAGTATGGAAAAAAGGTTCAAACAAGGAAGAGACAGAATAACAGTAAGGAGGCGAAGGACTCCCTTCAACAATACAAATGATTATTTATATCAAAGATTGTGCGCAGTATCGTCCGTACGACTCCCAAACTCGCATTAATTACTGAGAGAATCGAGATGATTCGGACTCCTCGCTTCCCTCTCGCCAGCCGTTGATCTCAGATGCGCAGTAATTAGGTCACTTCACCAAAAAGAACGAGCCTGAGAAGACTCTTCGCGATCTTCGAATCTGAGTCGTTGATGACCGACCAAATCCACGGTGAAAGGTGAGATTCTCAAAACCTATACACGCAACGACTGCAGACGCGCTGATAAGCAGTTCAGCCCGTCTCACGCGCTCGCTCCGCACCATTGGATCGGAACAAGATCAACGGATAGGGCAAAAATAATCATTAGATTTGTCACATCCGAGGCACGCACCTCTTCCCAAGAATATCCACCGCCCATTAACCTCGACTTCTCGAAATCAATGGGCTGGGGGGCTATTGTTGGTACTGGATTTCCCTCTTAGAAATCTGGCCCATTAACAGACAATGCGAAAGCCCGCAATTACAAGCCCGTTCCAGAATCAAAGACAAAGAGGAGAGCCGACTCCTTTGTTGGGCCCAAGCGAATGAACGTCCTGGCAAGGCCCGGACGATGCCGAAGCCGGAGATGATCGAGCTCGAGCTCGGCAGAAGATGACGTGGAGATAGAACAACTCGGTCTTGTCAAGTTCAACTGATTCGCGAGAATCTCGGAGATCGTTACGACGACGAGGCCGAAATATCGGGACGATTAGGTCAGAGTCGAGACTATTTAAGAGGAAAAGCGGCGACTCAACAAAGACATTCCAACCTAGACTAAGAACACTTCGATTAGATAGCTCGATCCCATACTTTGTACTCTCTTCTCGATTGTGTTTGTTCTATCTCGACGATCAATCTCAATAAAGTCTTTGATTCATAGGAAATTATACCATTTCTATATCCTAAAGTCCAAACCCACGAATACAAATTCTTAGTGTGAATCCCGGATCTCACAATACGCAGTCGTTTTCCAGTCGATAAGACAAAGATATGATGGGCTTCGATTTGGGATGGAGTAATGTCTTTATTGTCGATATGTTTATGAGATAAGGCCATTGGGCCTTACCAGCCCAAATCCGAGTGTGGATTTTGGTACCAACAATTTCCCCCATCCCAGTATTTTTTTAATATAATAATTAATTGGCGGGAAATATAAACAGTCCTTCCGACTGCAAGTCTTTAAACCGCTGACATCAGCCCGTATCCCTTCAGATTCAATGTCTTTTCGAAAAATCGAATCTGACGGTCGTGAGCTAGTGGAGCATGGGGCCCGCACAGTTTTGAAAACTGTTGAGATTAGAGATCTTAATGTGACCTCTAATCTAATGGTTGAGATCTATCAAGGGGGAGGTCCGCGTGTCATCGAAAACTGCTTCAATTAATACCTTTAGCGAATAGTCCACTCTTCCTCTATCTCGTTGCACGCTCTCTCTTAAGGTATATCTCCCCTTAACTGCCATTTTTCTCTTTCTCCTCAACTGTTTAGTCAATCTCTTAAAAGACTTCGAAGCATTTTGTAGGATTTGTTATTAAGAGAAATCCGAGAAAAGAGAATTTATGATTTCTGTTTTTCCGATATTGTCATCATTTTCTTCCTAATAGAATAAAAAAGTCCAACGCTACTCGGGAACACGGTGGCAATGCTGGAGATTTAGTTACGCATGACAATCCGCAGTTTGGTCACTTCGAGGCTTCGGTCATGACGAGCAGTGTTACAACAGCTATGAGCCGAGCACGCGTTGTGTGTTGAGGTCGACGTCGACGTCCCGTACAATTGTGAGAATCCAGGGAGAGTACGTGAGGGTTGGTGCTGCGCATATCTTCCCTTCTTCTATTCTTGAGGACTCACTTTTCGATCCTAAAATTCTTACTAGAGATTCTTTCTGAGTTATTGATTGTGTTTCTGCAGATGTGCCCAAATTTGGCACGGCAGGTGATCGGGCTGCGGGTCGGGGCTTTGGATTATGCTCGCGTTCTCACGGTCAGGAGCTCGGCTACCTGATCTAGATTAAACGAAATGGCCGTTACGCCGGGATGATGTAACCCCTGGACAGAGACTTGGTTGATGGATTGATTGAGATCTAAGAACTGTCTTATGATCTCTCTTCGTAAGATCGATTGGGATGGATTGTGAATAGAGATGAGATTTTTCATGCTGGCTTAAGAGCTCTCTTAGAAGCAATCAATGGGTGGAATAGATTGAGTTCGCCACAAGATCCTATGAGTCTAAATCTTGATAAGACATAAGCTTTCTCTTTGTTTGAATCACACAATACAGGAGAGAAAACAGGCTGCCGTTTCTTTGCTTGAATAAAACACTCGGTGTACTTTATTGATCTAGGTAAATAATACAAGGCTGTGAGAGGGGACTTTATAAACAGTCCAAACAGCTATGCCCTTCTAGGGGACTTGAAGCAAATAAAACACAAAAGGAAAGTACAGACTCGGTTTGGGACTTAAAGAAACAAAGACCAACGATTAGAATTCTATGAAATAACTAAAGATAAACTAAGCTGTAAAACAAAGACAAACGGTCAGAAAACGTGTATAACTTAATTAAAAACCATACCTTAGCTTGTTTGGTCGTGGATCACATTCTAGACCTCAAGTGCAGCCTTAGACTTCAAGTGTAGTGTTCTGGACATCACATTATGAACTAGGCGTGATGGTACATAGGGTGAGTCCCTTATGATCTGAGTTGAATAGTGTTGTACTGTCCATTCTGATGATGACTTCCTCTTACTCTTGCACTTGTTCATAGGCTTGACTCAATGGATATTGCACAACATCGTTGACTTGTTTCTCGGAGTCTTTGTTGCTGATCTTGTCAATGATCCTTTCCTTATGATGGGCATTGGATCTTCTGCTCATGGTTCTATGTCCTCATCATTCCCTCCCCCTTGAAGAGTTTCTGACCTCATAACTGATTGACCTGCATCATAAGGAGCTAAATCAGAAACATTGAATGTTGGAGAAATGTTTAACTCACCTGGCAACTCCAGCGTGTGTACATTGTTGTTGATCTTCTCCAAGACTCGGATTGGGCCATCTCCTCTTGGTGCTAGTTTTGAATTCCTCTGATTTGGGAAAATTTCTTGCCTCATGTGCAGCCAGACCCAATCTCTTGGTTCAAAGATCATCTCCTTTCTTCCCTTGTTAGCTTTCTGCTTATTCTTCTCAGTCTTCTTCTCTACATTCTCCTTAACACTTTGGTTCAGCTTCTTGACAAAGTCTGCTTTTGCTTGTCCTTCTGCACTTGTATAGATAGCTTGGGGAAAAGGGGCAAGATCTAAAGGAGCTAAAGGATTAAACCCATACACAATTTCAAAAGGAGAATGTTTAGTAACAGAATGCTTAGCATGATTACATGCAAATTCAATGAATGGCAAGCAAGATAACCAGTTCCTTATATTCTTACCAACCGTTGGTCTTAGGAGTGTTGAGAGAGTGCGGTTTACTACCTCAGTCTGCCCATCTGTTTGGGGATGACAAATGGTGGAATAGAGCAGATTGGTGCATGGATTCCTCCAAAGTACCCTCCAAAATTGGCTCAAGAACTTTGTGTCCCTGTCCGAGACAATAGTTCCTGGAATCCCATGCAACTTGACTACTTCTTTAAAGAATAGATCAGCTATCTGCACAGCATCATTAGTCTTGCTGCAAGCAATAAAATGGGCCATTTTAGAAAACCTATCAACAACTACAAAGATCCTTGTTGTTGATCTTGGGCAGCCCTAAAACAAAATCCATTGAAATGTCCACCCATGGTGTGTTAGGAATTGGTAAAGGCATATATAAACCATGTGGATGTAACTTGGATTTGGATTTTATGTTGGATCGTTTAGTGTTTCCTGATTCAATTCTCATTGATTCATCCTACTAAACATGCAGATCTAGGTTCTCTTATTTAGAAACTTAATGGATCTCACCTGTTACCTTTTTGTGCAGCGGAATGATGAGGTAATGGTCAGAGATCAGCAGAACCACCAAGAGATGGATCCTCCAAAGGCTCACACACGCACGCTCGGGAATTGGCTGCTAGACCAGACAGAGAGGAGGCGCAGAGAGAGGCTATTGGCGGCGCAGGGGGAAAGAGTTAGAGGAGAAAAGACTTGGTTTTAGTTTATAAAACCCTTCTTTAAATCTATTGGGCTTTTAGGCCCAATTCCCAGTCTGATTAAATCCCTTGGATTTAATCAGGCCCTTTAGTCTCTCTAAGCACAGTAAATGCCTAGCACTTTTACCGTACTTCTGCTAAACCGTTCTTTTCGTATTTTCCCGTTAGCTTAGGCGTGTGACCCATATGGGATCATATAATAAAGGCAATAAGTCCAAGACTTATAGATCATGAGCGGACTCTAGCAAGCCATCATGACCCCCAGTATTATATGACTTATGTCTGATCATTGACATACTCTTACTTTCTAGAGACAGTACCGAGATTACTGGACATAATTCCAACAATCTCCCACTTGTACTGGAATCTCTGTATTCATAATCCTTTTGTCTCAATATCTCGATTAGTCATAAGGCAAGATTAGTGTCATCCTTATAAAGCCTAATCTTGTTCATCGGACTCTGATTTGATACTGACAATCCAAACGACTCGGGAAAGTCCGTTTGAGCATTGCCATGCATTTTCCAGTATTCAAATCTCCGATTGGCCTTGAGATATTCACTCCATTTATATTGGAGGGACAAATCCCGTCTTGTTCCATCACTGCAAACTACTCACTTCATAATACACCCAAACAAGGTCCTTATAACTATCGCTTAACGACAGCATTAGACAATGATCAAAGCGCATTAGTTCATGTGCAGTCACATGCATGCGAACTCAGGTCTAAGGACTATACTCTATAGTCGTAGTAAGAATCTCTTATGACACAGATATAAATATCCTGAAGAGTTCTTATAAGCGGGTCTTGTCCGGTCGTATGTTCCCCAACATACACCTATGTACTGACTTTGATGCCGCGCATCTATGACACACTGAGACTTTGTCATAAGTCACATACCAATCTAGTCTCACACGGTTGTTGGTGTTCCAATTTCAACAACCTTCGACTAGGGACAGGACGATACAAGCCATCTATCAAATATAGGGTCTCATGATCAAGCTAAATGACTTTGATAACTCAAGATCAAGTCACTTACTTCGATGACCTATAAAATGGTTCATATCATTTTGGAACGATTATTTCATCACAGTTAAAAATAATCATGAAATAATAATTTCAATAAACATCATAAAATGTTTTACAAGAACATATCAATAACCAAATAAAGCCCTTTATCAACTCCCACTGAAATTAAGACTACATCTTAATTTCACTTATCCTACAGCAACAGTCCGCGACTCGTGCTTAGGCCTAAGGAGTGGCTTCGTTAATAGATTAGCAACGTTCTCATTTGTTGAAACTTGCTGATCTACTTAATATCACTGTCATTTATCTCACGGAATAGGTTATACCTACCCTCAAGGTGTTTGGACCTCTGATGTGCAGCTAGTCTCATCTATGCTGGGAATCACATCAAGTTCAGTGACGAACTCTTCTTTCCAAACAACCTCTTTCGCCGCTTTCCAAGCTGCGAAATGTTCAGCTTAAGTCATGGAGTCAGCAACAGTGCCTTGCACCGCCAGACAGACACAAGATATAACCGGACTGTGACCGGAAATCATCTTTGTCCGTTGGAAACTTGCCTTTCAGACTCTACCGACTCATAGCACCTCACTTTCTCCGTAAATCAAGAATTTATCCTTAGTATTCCTCAAATACTTTAGGATATTCTTTACGGCAATCCAGTGATTCTTTGCTGGATTTGACTGGTCTTTTACTTGTTTTGCTTAATATTAAAGCAACATCAAAACAAGTACGTGTCATGGCATATATGATAGATCCAACTGCCGACGCATATGGAATCTCATCCATGCATTCAAGCTCAGCAGATATCGTAGGATACTGTTTCTTGCTTAACGTAATGCCATGTGACATTGGCATAAAACCTTTCTTGGATTGCTGAAAACGTGTAGGACTTTGTCAATTTAAGAATCCTGACTTTGTCCTACCAGCTCTTTCGGATCTCTAACTTTAGATCCAAAATCCAAGAACTACGTGGCTTTACCCATGTCAATCATAAAACCAACTCCCAAGCCAGTCCTTTACCGACTGCAGCATTGGGACGTTATTTCCGAGAATCAGTATGTCATCGACATACATTATGAGAAATGCAATATCGCTCCCACTAATCTATTAGTAAACGCACAGTTCCATTTCGTTCATGTTCAAGTCAAAACCTTGACTACTTCAACAGAACGAAGATTCCAACTCCGATATGTTTGCTTCCATCCATGAATGGATCAATGAAGCTAACTTACACATAGTGTAATTTTCGGAGTCCGGGCTTACTTTCGCTTCTTTGAATTTCGCAGGTTCGTCGCTTTCAATGATCATCAGATCATGCGAACTTTCAATGATCATCAGGTTCAACTAATGACGAGAAATCACTCTCGGATTAGCAACTGATTCATTCAGATCTGCGAACTTCAGGCTTTACGGGTGTAGATTCTACAGAAATCTGTAAATCCATCCGCTGCTCTCCCTTAAGAGGTTGAGCTCGAATTTCTTCGAGTTACGCTTTTACTCCCACTGTTCTTCTTGGAAAGTAACTTCCCTTCTTAGAAAACAGAATGGACATAAAAGGTAACAAGCCTTGGTTTCCCTAGGACAACCAGCGAAGTAGCACAACTACAAATACTCAGTAAAGACGAATTTGGATCGATTCCAATCCACATTTACGTGGTGTCTTTCAACTGATATTGGTGGAACTTTTTCAGCGTAAACTTAGATATTTCTAGAGCGTTATTCTTAAATAATATCATGGAAAATTCGTGTGACTCATCTTTAATCATTTCTAATAAGATCTGATTCTTTCTCACAGAAACACCTCCAGGTTTTTCAGGAGAAATGAGCTGTGAAACGATTTCAGACTCATTCAGATGATCACACAATCAATGACTTAAGTATTCTCACTCATGATCTAATTCAGAGTCTTAATACTTCTGTCATTCAGATTCTATACTTCATTCCGGAACTCTTTCGACCATGTCAAAGAATTCCGACTTGTGTCTCATCAAATGAACACAGTCCTACTCACTGAATTAATCAGTAGAGACAATGAAGTACAGGAAATTTTCTCTGGCATTACTGCTCATCGGACCACATACATGAGTATGTTCAATCTCCAATAAGCCTTTGGGCCTTTCTCTAGCTCGGCTAAGATAGGCCCCTTTGTCTTTTGGTCCAGTAAACAGAATTCAAGTCTCATAAGATATCCGATCAAATGAGCCCAATAGTGCATAACTATGGGATTTCTGAATCCGACTTACTCTATGTGACCAAGACTTTTATGCCAAGAAAAATCAGGTTTAATTCATCAGATTTAAACCAATTTGGTATTTATGTTACATTTAGGCACTCTTTTGGTTTAAGATATAAAACCCATTCCTTGAATAGGGTGCTACAAATAATATTTCATTAAGATCAAAAGAACAAAACTTGTCTTTTATCAAAATGAAAAACATTCAAATTCTTACAAGAAAATGAAAGACAACTCTGCTTAAAGCAGGTACATTGTAGCAATTACTTAATACAAAACCAAGCCTCAAAGGGATCTATAAGTGAAAACCCTACGGCTGAGGCAGCATCCCAAGCTCCTTCCAGACATGTAGTTTCACTTGCCTTTCCTTCAAAGTTCTACTGTTGCCCAGGCTCTGCATATTATAACAAATATCAGTGCCACAACCAGTATCCAATACCTATAATGTAGAACTTGAAGTAATAACATGAATACCTGAGGAAGTAGTCTCATACATCAACTTCAACTCCTCATCATCTTCCATGAATTTAATGCAATTTCTCTTCCAATGCCCAGTCTCTTTACAGTAGCAGCACTTATCAACGTAAGAGGTATCTGACTCGGGCTCAGAAGACACATGCTTGCCATGATTCAAAATCTGGACAACTTTGTCTTCACCCTTGTCAGCATTAGGTTTAGTAAACCTACCCTTCTCATTCATGAGATTGTACAGGGTACTCTTCACGTTTGGCTCAACTGTCTTGAGCATATCATGCAGTTCAGTCAGCGTCTTCGTTAAGCCTTTCTTGATATAGTTCCTTCTGAACTTATCATAGCTTGACGGCAGTGACTGAAGAATGATCTCAGTTGCCAATTCTTGGCTAACTGGATAATCCAGTTTCCTCAGGTTATCAATGTAACCCATCATTTTACTGACATGAGGACTCACTGGATGATCATTTGGTAGCTTGCAGCTAGTGAGAGACTTAACCAACCGGTATCTCTCCACTCTTATCTGCTCCTGAAATTTCAATTTCAGGCTGCTGATCATCTCTATTGGCGACTCCATGTTCTCATATTGCTTCCGCAAGTCTGAGTCCATGGTAGCCAATATCAGACCACGCACATCTACCGCATCATTATAATGCTTATTCCAAGCATCATATACTGCATGAGAAGCATTGGACCCGATCCTCACGGGGAGAGCTCTCTCAAGAACATAGTCCTTTCTCTCCTGCCTGAGGACAAAACTCAGGTTCCGCGACCAAGTCAAGAAATTTGATCCGTTCAGCTTGTCCATCTCAAGGACAGACCGGATCGAGAAAGTGTTTTGTTTTTTTGTGCTAGTCATAACTGAAATTTAAGATAAAAGAATTTTAGTTAATATGTTCAATATGATTAATCTCGTATTATATTTAATATGATTAATCTCGCATTATATTCAATAACATCAGTTACCCTCAATAGAATATAATGATTCCAAGATCCACATATAACTAAGATTAAAGTGGGCCACTGGCCGTCACCCAACCTTAGCTTATATCGGTAAGCCCTATGTCGGCTAATTATATCCGTGATATAACTCTTGGTTGTGAATCTGGGCCCGAGGCCCAATCCACTCTGATGTCTCAAGGCCCGGGACTCCCGATGGCCCAGTCAAGAAAACCAGACTATACAGTCATGTAATCATTAATGTCTGGGACTCCCAATGACATTTATGAATCACAAACCGTCTTATCCACGCAAAAGTAGACACCCTCACACTGTAAGGCCATGAATACAATTGAATGGGCTTCGACAGCTGACATAGACTGGACAAGACATCCAACGCTTGATATTATTTGAGGTTTGTAGGTTTGTTAAAAAATTCATCCCAAAATAGAAGATTACTATTTTGGGAAACTTTCCTTTTTGGGAAACCTACTAATTTTGGAAACTTTCTAAAATTGGAAACTTCCTAAAATTGGAAACTTTCTAATAATGGAAATTTCCTAAAGTCCAAAACATGCAAATCTAGAAAAATTCTTATTTAAGAAACTTTCTAATTTCAAAATTTTGGAAACTTATTAATTTTAAAAATCGATTTTTATAATTATTTTATAAAAATAAATTTTAAATTAATCCTGAAGAAAAGACTCAAATAATTGGCCCAATTGTTTTAACTTCTTGGCCCGAGGCCCAAGAATTGGTCCATGTCCAAGACATAACCCAATTGCCCAATTAAATGACATAACCGGTCTGGTTCATTAAAATTGGTCTTAACCAAAATTAATTACTACGATGACCACAATTGTCAACCGGTTATTTACTAAACCGGATTTTCTCAATTTATTTGGTCCAACCAAATCAAATTAGAAAACCACTGGTTTAGGCACTAAATCCAATAATTATTTCGACATTGGATTTCTTATCCCGGTTTAACCAGAACTTAATAAATTTTATTAAGTCTGTTTATTAAACCGTGACGGTTAATTTTAATCAAGTTTTGAACCGAACCATTAACCGAACCGAAAACGATTTGATCACGTGAACCGACCACGACCTAGCCGTGATCTTCACGCGATCCCGTTAGCCGCGAACCCTAGCATGCGTTGCGGGACGCAAACGGGACGAGCCGCGGGACGTGATCGGGACGGGACGCGTGATCGTCGAGCTCGGGTCGTGGCTTCATGCGATCGCCGAGCGATCGGGACAGCCGGGCCGTATGCGGGACGAGACGCGATCCATCGGGACGTGACGAGGCATGCGATCGGGACGATCCAGTCGGCTCTCGGTCACGACTTTGGCGCGGGACGCGGGACGGTACGATCGGGACGGGACGATCGCGGGTCGATGGCGGGACGATCGCAGCTTCCGATCCAAGCGATCAGCTCGATCCATCCACACGACCGGGACGCAATCCATCCATCGATCGGGACGCGATCCATCCGTCGATCGGGACGCGACCACGCAACGCGATCCTTGTCGATCGGTTCGTGCGTCTGTCTCGATCCGGACGATCCGACGCATACCAATTCATATAGATTGGATCATGCGATTTCTTGTTTGTTTAGGTTTTTAATTCTTTGTTTCTTAAGTGTTTTTCCTTATCAGTAGATTGATTCAAAAACACTTCTTAAACAATCCTAAACAAGATTCTAAACAAGAAAAACCACAGAACCAATGGCTCTGATACCACTGTTGGATCGTTTAGTGTTTCCTGATTCAATTCTCATTGATTCATCCTACTAAACATGCAGATCTAGGTTCTCTTATTTAGAAACTTAATGGATCTCACCTGTTACCTTTTTGTGCAGCGGAATGAGGAGGTAATGGTCAGAGATCAGCAGAACCACCAAGAGATGGATCCTCCAAAGGCTCACACACGCACGCTCGGGAATTGGCTGCTAGACCAGACAGAGAGGAGGCGCAGAGAGAGGCTATTGGCGGCGCAGGGGGAAAGAGTTAGAGGAGAAAAGACTTGGTTTTAGTTTATAAAACCCTTCTTTAACTCTATTGGGCTTTTAGGCCCAATTCCCAGTCTGATTAAATCCCTTGGATTTAATCAGGCCCTTTAGTCTCTCTAAGCACAGTAAATGCCTAGCACTTTTACCGTACTTCTGCTAAACCGTTCTTTTCTTATTTTCCCGTTAGCTTAGGCGTGTGACCCATATGGGATCATATAATAAAGGCAATAAGTCCAAGACTTATAGATCATGAGCGGACTCTAGCAAGCCATCATGACCCCCAGTATTATATGACTTATGTCTGATCATTGACATACTCTTACTTTCTAGAGACAGTACCGAGATTACTGGACATAATTCCAACATTTTAGGCATGTGATGCATTTGGCATAGAACCTTTCCACGTCTCTTTTTAAGTGTGGCCAAAAGAAATGCTCCTTCAAGATACTATAAGTCTTGTCTCTGCCAAAATGTCCCATCAAACCTCCTCCATGAGCTTCTCTAGTGATCAACTCCCTCATGGAACCTTGCGGAATGCACAGTCTCTTCTCCTTGAATAGGAAGCCATCTTTCTGATAGAACACTTCAAATGATGCCTTAGATGTCTCCTGGTACACGTCCTTGAAGTCTGGATCATCAGCATACATGTCTTTGATATGCTCAAACCCCATGATCTTAGACTACATTGTTGTTATGAGAGCATGGCGCCTGGATAGTGCATCTGCCACAATGTTTTCTTTCCCCTTCTTGTACTTGATTACATAGGGAAAAGTTTCTATGAACTCCAACCACTTTGCATGCCTTTTCTTAAGAGATGTCTGTCCTCTTAGGTGCTTTAGAGTCTCATGATCTGTATATATCACAAATTCTTTAGAAAGCAAGTAATGTTGCCAAGTTTCCAGTGATCTTACCAGAGCATACAACTCTTTGTCATATGTTGGATAGTTGAGTGTTGCACCACTCAGCTTCTCACTGATGTAAGCTACTGGTCTGCCTCCTTATGTCAACATTGCACTTATTCCTGTACAAGAAGCATCACACTCAATCTACAACATTTTATCAAAGTTAGGAAGTACCAATAATGGTGCATTGGTGAGACTGGTTTTGAGACGTGTGAATGCTTGTTTCTGAGCCCCTCCCCATTCAAATGCTTTGTTCTTCTTGATCACTGACGTAAGAGGTGCTGCTATGGTGCTGAAGTATTTGACAAATCTCCTGTAGAAGCTTGCTAGACCATGGAAACTTCGGACATGTCCTATTTTTGTAGGTGTTGGCCAATCCTGTATTGCCTTTATCTTCTCATTATCCACCTTAAGTCCCTGTGAACTTACTACAAATCCTAGGAAAACCAATTGATCAGTGCAAAAGATGCATTTCTTTAAGTTTGCATAAAGACCTTCTGATCTAAGTGTTTGTATAACCTGTTCAATATTCTTAACATGATCATCTAAGCAGTGGCTATAAATCAGTATGTCATCAAAATATACTACCACAAACTTGCATATAAAAGCTCTTAGAACCTGGTTCATTAGTCTCATGAACATGCTGGGAGCATTGGTGAGACCAAATGGCATGACAAGCCATTCATAAAGCCCTTGCTTGGTTTTGAAGGCTGTTTACCACGCATCTCCTTGTTTTATTATGAATTGGTGATATCCACTCTTCAAGTCTATCTTTGAGAAGATGGTTGCTCCACTCAACTCATCAAGCATGTCATCAAGTCTTGGGATAGGATGTCTGTACTTGATTGTGATGTTGTTGATGGCCCTGCAAGCAACACACATTCTCCATGTAAAATCCTTCTTTGGACCGAGCAGAACAAGTACTGCACATAGACTCAAGCTCTCCCTGACATATCCCTTTGATATAAGCTCTTGAACTTGTTTTTCCAGCTTCTTAGCTTCTTCTGGATTCACTCTATAAGCTGGTATGTTGGGCAATGGAGCTCTTGATACCAAATAAATTTGGTGTTCAATGCCTCTCAAAGGTGGAAGTCCAGCTGGTATGTCTTCTGGAAACACATCTTTGAATCTGTCCAATAGCTCAGTCACGGCTAAGGGATGCTCCTGCTCTTCTAAACCTGGAAACTACCCTTTTCTAAAGATCATGAGTAACGCATGTTCTATATAATCTAAGGATTTCAGAACATTAGAAGGTGAAACAAAGAGATGTTCTTACTTACCTTTGAACCTTGGTCCATTGCTTTATGCATTTCATACACCTCATGTGGTGTTAATGGAGTTGGGTTGTGCTTCTTGTTCTGATGTGTGAAGCTGTAGATGTTGGTCCTTCCATTGTGCATGGTTTCTTTGTCAAATTGCCACGACCTCCCTAAGAGTTGATGACCTGCTTGCATTGGAACAACATCACATCTCACTTGATCATGGTACTTACCTATGCTGAATGGTACCATGACTTGCTCAGCAATTCTCATTTCAGTCTCATCATTGAGCCATCTCAATATGTATGGTCTTGGATTCTTGGTCTTCTGAAGATTCAGTTTATCTACAAGATAAGCACTAGCAACATTAATGCAAGATCCTCCATCTATGATCAGACTCCATACCTTGGCGTCAATGGTGCATCTAGAATGAAAGATGTTCTCTCTTTGGATTGTTTCTGGCTCAAACAATGCACTGAGAGCTCTCCTGGTCACAAGTATCTCTCCCATGTCTGGATAATCAGTAACCTCTTCTTCTGATTCAGACTACTCATTCTCTGCCTCATCTTGTGATTCAATGTCTCCACTGTCTCTTAAAACCATCACTCTCTGGTTTGAACAATCTCTAGCATAATGGCCTTTCCCTTGGCATTTGAAACATGTAATGTCTCTGGACCATGGAGGTGGAGCCTTGCTACTGCTTGCTTCTAGTTTGCTGACCTTAGGTTGATCAGGAACTGATTTCTTAAACTTGGAATCCACTTCTGCTCCCTTGCCTTTATCTGAATACTTATGTGGTGATTCCATGTTGTTTTTCCTCTACTAGTTGCAGCAGCCTTTCTCTTAATGTCTTGCTCAACTTGGACAGCTAAATGCAACATGCTTTTAAGATCTTCATATGGATGTCTCTCTACTTTGCGTGCAATCCTGTCTTGAAGAACATCTAGGAATTGAGCCATCAAAGTCTCTTCTGAATCATCTACTTCCAACCTGTTCTTCATGGTTTCAAACTCCTCAAAATACTCTTCAACTGATTTGATGCCTTGAGAGAGTTTTCTGAACCTCTTCTGAAGATCTCTATGGTAGTAAGTTGGTACATATCTCTTCCTTAGAGCATACTTCATGTCATCCCAGTTGCTTATATGACCATGTCTTAATCTCCTTCTCTCAAATACTTCTCTGTCCCACCATGCCAATGCAATATCAGTGAGTTGAGCTGCAACTAAGGAGACTTTTCTTGCTTCAGAGTATTGGTAGTACTCAAATATGTACTACATTCTTCTTTCTCAATCCTGATAAGCTTCTGGATTAACTCTACCAGCAAAAGTAGGTGATGTGAGCTTTAGATCTTTGCCTCCAGGCCTCTGATCTTCTTCTTCATTTTTTCTGTCTCTAACTCCATTCCTAGGCTGATGATAGTTTTTTATGCCTCTGCCTCTGCCATGGTTGTTAAGTCCTCTGCCTCCTTGATTTGGATCAGGAGGTTGCTCATCTTCTTCTAACTCAGGCATATCTTCATCAGTTGTTTCTTCATCTTGTTGCCTCTGGTTTCTGTTCAGGTTGCGGATTGGTGCTCTTGGTGCTAGGGGAATAGATATCTGCTCCAACTGAGTTATCCTGTCACTGATGCCTCTCATGGCTTCAAGAAGTTGAGCCATAGTGATTTGAGCAGTAGCTGCTTCTTCTCCCATGTTTGGAATTGGTAACTGAAAGTATACAACTCAAAAGTGTATGAATAGGTTCTAGATATTTGTAACTTAATAGTAGAACAAGTTGTTGTAATACTTAAGTCTCAAATAACACAGGCACGTCACCAACAAGTGAAACACACGGTTTGTTAAGGTATTTTCAAAATCCTTAAAACAAGTTTTAGTAACCTGGTTAGGTGTACTCGAAAACAAAAACAAAAATTTGTTCTGTAATTGGACTTTGGTTTAGCAAAAGTAGTAAACCCCTTTTCTTAAACTCTCCTTTTTGCACACGGTTTAGGTTTTAGGAAAAGGAAAACAAAACTTTCTTGCAATCAAGGGGAGCCTCTTGGACCAACTTTTCGAAAACAAACAAAGAAGTAATAAGGAAATAACACTTATTTGGCGTTTGGTTTAAAGGAAATCGGATCAAACAATGAGAATTCTTCTTTTTCTTTTTAGGGTTTATGAAAACAACTAAGAACAATATGAAACAAAATCGGCAAAAACACAAAACTTGACACTTTTTCTTTTGATTTTTTCGGTCTTAAAACGAGTTATGAATGCAAGGTATTGAACTAAAGCAATAGAACACAAAACAGGCTCTTTTTATGGGGTTTTTGATTTCGAAGATGTAAAAAAAAACATAATGAACTAGATGAATTCAAAATGCAAGACAAACGACTTTTTATGGCTTTTTCATTAAGAGATGCAATGAACTAACAGATAACTAACTGGATTGAATGAAACAAATCGATTTTTATGAGATTTTGGTTTTTAAGATGCAATAGCAAACAAAACAGACGATGAACTATGGAAATCAGAAACGGATGCAGACAAATCTATTGAAAAGTAACAAGAATATTGGATAGAAAACACCTGTTTAGGAGCCTTTCGGCTCTGATACCAGATGATTTAGCCCCTGGACAGAGACTTGGTTGATGGATTGATGGAGATCTAATCACTGGCTGAAGAGCTCTCTTGGTAAGATCGATTTGGATGGATTGTGAATAGAGATGGGATTGTTCCTGCTGGCTTAAGAGCTCTCTCAGAAGCAATCAATGGGTGGAATGGATTGAGGTCGCCACAAGATCCTATGAGTATGAATCCTGATAAGACATAAGCTTTCTCTTTGTTTGAATCACACAAAACAAGAGAGAAAACAGGCCGCAGTTTCTTTGCATGAAGAAAAAACTCGGTGTACTTTCTAGGTAAATAATACAAGGCTGTGAGAGGGGACTTTATAAACAGTCCAACAGCTATGCCCTTCTAGGGGACTTGAAGCAAATAAAACACAAAAGAAAAGTACATACTCGGTTTGGGACCTAAAGAAACAAAGACCAACGACTAGAATTCTATGAAATAACTAAAGATAAACTAAGCTGCAAAACAAAGACAAATGGTCAAAAAAAGTGTATAAATTAATTAAAAACCATACTTTAGCTTGTTTGGTCGTGGATCACATTCTAAACCTCAAGTGCAGCCTTAGACTTCAAGTGTAGTGTTCTGGACATCACATTATGAACTAGGCGTGATGGTACATATGGTGAGTCCCTTCTGAGCTGAGTTGAATAGTGTTGGACTGTCCATCCTCTTGCTCTTGCACTTGTTCATTGGCTTGACTCAATAGACATTGCACAGCTTCATTGACTTGGTTTCTCAGTGTTGGATCTTCTGCTCCTGGTTCTATGTCTTCATCACGGGATGTTCTACGGTGCGCCCCGACCGCGAAGAATGGTGCTGAAAGACTTGTTGGGGCGGGATTCTGACTAGAACCAGAGATATTTCGTCTTCCGGATTTGTCTCGCTACGGTAGGGGATTTCGTCTTTGAGACGATTCCCACCGTGTTGACCACTGTCTCTGTCAAGATTTGCGCGTTGGCGTCATACGTCCTGTTTTGGCTGCTTATTATTAGAGTAGGATTTTTCACGTTATGAACTAGTTTGACCTTTTCTAACCCTTTTTTCTTTTTCTGTTTGCAGTAACGATCCATGTGCCCCAGTTGGCTGAGAACCTGTTATCTCTGCTGATAGCTCTCCAAGAAGGAGAGGTTAGTTGGAACTCGTGGAAGTTCGAGCCGAGCTAGAGCTAGTTCTTGCCGTTTTAAAGGTTCGGGATGGGGGGTGAGACCACAAATTTGGGGTTATCTCAAAAAGTATGAGGTTATTAAAGATGAGCTCAATACGCTTTTTCCCTTTTCGTGGCGCTGGTGGTGGAGACTTAGGGGTTCCTCCTCGGTATTTTGGGTCCTCTTACTGGAGGTCGATTTATTTGTATTGGGCTTAGGTGGGAGCTCGTCCTCTTCAAGAGTCTACTCTTCTGAATTCTTGGTCTTGGCATTTTCAGCCGAGAGGCGATCTTTTGGACTTGGTCGAATCTTCGATACTGAATCTATGTTGACCTTGACTTTTATCCTTTGAATCGTTTCAAGAATTCATGTTCGAGTTGTTTGTGGGTGCTGCGGATTTTATGTGACTATCTGCGATATTCCTAATATCTTCTTCATAAAGTGAAAAGGCTGACGCTCAGTGGAGCTTGTCATCAAGAGAGACTATTGATCAACATGGGAGCTCCTCACAAAATCTGGAAGTGTACTAGAGTCCATTTCTGAGTGCTCTAAGGGCTACGACCTCGTTTGGGTTCGCGATCTTGGATTTGACCTCTTTGAACTTGTCTATGAAGCTTATAAGGGATTCATCTCGAGCTTGAGAGATTGCCGAAAGATTGGCCTATGAGGCTTGTTCTTGTATGTTTACCGAGTAGTGTTTAAGGAAAGCTGAGGCGAGCTGGTTAAAATTGTCTATGGAATTTCCTTCCAAGGCTGAGAACCATTTTAAGGCGGGTCCGGCTAGATTTTCGGCAAAGAAACGGGGCCGGCTTCTTTCTCTTAATCTTTTAGATGCATACGAGCTATCGCTAGTCTAAATGCTCTAATATAAGCTCGAGGATTACCTTTCCCAAAGTATTCTAGGAATTTGATTTTAGATGCATCTGTGATGCGAGCGTTAACGATCCTATCTGTGAAGGGAGTTATTCGAGTTTCCTCGATTACCTTGTCAATACCAGGAGCTGAGATTATTGTTGAGTGAACTAAATTGTTCATCTATTGCCGTTCAGGGTTCGTGTGGTCAATGTATCTTTGGAAAGATTCACGATCGATCACACCATGTTGGTCAGCAGGTGATAATTTAGCCCGTTTTGTTGACCATTGCTTGACTGTTCCCTGTTTGGGGAGGGCTGAAGTCGAATTAAGTTCCAGGATTGTTCCCGTTGGGGAGCTCTGGAGGTTGTCTCAATGTGGAAGGAATGTCATAGACTCTAGGCCACAAGGACCTGAATGGTTCATACCCTAGAGGCAGAAGAGGTGGAAATGGCAGACGTGTTGGATTGTCCGTTGTTCCCACACCGTTTGAGTTCGTCAAGTTCACAATTAACGATGGCGAGTTCACGAAAGAGGGAAGTGTCGGATATCCTCCAGTTCGCATGGGGGTAGTGAACTGTCTCGAGATGTCAGGACTGACGTAGATCTCATAGAAGTTCAGACGTGTTCGCGGAGGTGGACTTCCTCCATTGGTAAGGAGTCTCGTCTCGTTAGGAACTTGGTATTGGGATATCTCGGCGAGTTTGTTTGCGATATCTCGTTCGTGTCGATCAAGATGTGCTGTTAGAGCTCGAGTTGTTGATTAATAGCTTTGATCCTTGTCAACTAACATTGAGAGCACGCTGTGGATCTCGTCCAGAGCGTTAAGACTAGACCTTGCAGGCGCTGTGACTTGCAGAGAGATAGGCTTAAGGTCAGTTATGGTCAAGGTTCGTGCATGACCAGTTGGGTTTTTGTCGGATCTTATCCAGACTAGAGGGTTTGTGAGATCATTGGTGGAGGTGCTCCCGTTGGGGAGGTTATCTCCAACCGTGGTGCTAGATCGTGACAGAATTGAACCAGTGACGGCACCTAAGGGTGGAGTCGCGTTTACAGAGCCTGTTAATTCTGTTCCCGTTGGAGCCTCGGCCAGTGGGTCAACTGCTCGGGATCTGCTGTGGCTTGTCGCTTCGAGCCAACTTTCGTGAGTTCTGGTTTTGCAGCACCCATTTCGTTTTAAGAGATCTTTTATCGGATCTTTATGATAGAGTATACTCTTATTGTCCCCATAGTCAGCGCCAGAATGTGGATCCAGAAATCCACACTCGAGATTTATGATTTGAAAAGGGGAGTTTTGTAGGTCTAGCACCTCAAAGATAACACGATGCTTCAAAGAACTATCTAAAACAAACATTGAGTTTCATAATTATCTTGTATTGATGAAAGGATGATTACAAATGAGATCTCAAGTGAGAGTTTACAGTGAGCTCGTAGAGCAGTTTTTGTGTGTAAAAATAATGGAATAAGAGAAGATCCTTCAGTTAAAGCCACTGAACTCCTTTTACAGTTCGTGAAGAGCTCTCCATCAGTATATCTCGTAATGCTCTTGTTGGAATGACCTCCGTGGTCTTCGGACAGTTGAGCTGATCTCGGAGTGATTCGTTTGACTAAGCCAGCTCAACGGTTAACTAATACAAATAATTGGTATGATGAATTGGTGATGATTATTGATCTATTTTTGCAACTGCCAACAATATGAAGAGTCGTGTCTATGGCCTTTGTTCTATCCAATATCTACATGCTAATGCTGATGAGTCTGAGCCTATTTCCTTGTAAAGCATGTGGAAACGGACAATAAAATTACCAAGATTGAGAAGAGCCTATTTGGGATGAAAATTGACATGGAGGACACTATAACTGGGATGAAGCAAGGTTTGACATTCTTGTTAAGGCTGAATGGTGTAGATCCAGTTATCTATAATCATGTTGCTCGTGAGTCTGCTGCTTTAGGTGCAAGATTACAGTCAGAGTCAAGCCAGCAGATTAATGACCTCGGCTGAAGATCTACCCAAGTTCCTAGCATACATTTTGATGCTTTTTTAATAGCAACATTAGGTGTTGTTTTGATATATAACAACTAATGTATGACTTGTTTAGTAAGCAACTTCTAATGTAATGTATTGTATCATTTTTGTTTTAGTAATTAATATGGATTTATTCATGGTTAAATTGTGGATAAAGCCACGAATATTGTCGTGGCATTATCTATGATTTCTGTTGTAACAATTCATAGCTAAAATATCCACGATTTCGTGTTATAGTTATTTGTGGCTATGGCGTGAAAGGGTTGCCACGAATAACTCCAAATTAAAAATATCCACGAGGCCAAAGCCATAAATTAAGATTTGTAACTATATGAAGCTATGGGTCAAATAACCATTAAAAAATGGCTTATAGCCACGAATTTTACTGTAGCTTTGGAATAGTTTTCTTGTAGTGATTCTTTTTGTCACTTTTGCTTCCAAACCATGGAGTAACTCTGTAGTCTTTGCAGGATTTGACGATCTAAATAGGTTCTTAAAATTCTCTACTGCTATTTCTCTTTTAGTTGTTTCACGTTTTTGAGTTAGTTTTTCAACTATATATAGATATCTTCAAAACATAAAACTACAACATATCTCTCTCTCTCTCTCTCTCTCTCTCTCTCTCTCTCTCTCTCTCTCTCTCTCTCTCTCTCTCTCTCTCTCTCTCTCTCTCTCTCTCTCTCTCTCTCTCTCTCTCTACCTAAAAGTTTCAGAGTTTGTTCATTGCTGACCGGCACGAAGCGGTTCCCAACCATCGACGCTAGTATCGTTTTTATTATTGTGAGAATGTTGTGCTTAGGTTTATAGAAGCCTAAAATTAATTCTAAAACATGTGGTCTTTATTATTTTATTTTAGATAATTTTTCTTTTGTTTAAATATGTGCCTTTTATAATTCTACAAATCATTAATGCATTATTCTAAATTTCTATACAAAATATTATTTTAAAACATCATAAAACATGAAAGGATTTTAAAAAATTAATACTCAATAATGTCCTTACAATTTCTGTAAGATGTAAATTTGTTTATTTGTCATACCAGTATAATTTACTTTCACCATGTGCGAGTACAAATATTATCAAACATAAATTTCTAAAAATAATAAATTATCAAATTAATTTAAAAATAATAATAATATTATAAAAATTTAATAATATATAATTAAAGTTGGACTAGTTAATTAGACGAATCACTGTGTTAACACATTAATAAGATATTTATTAGACTAATTAATGAAATTATAATTATATATTTTTATGTATAAAAATCTTAAATTCCAAAAATAATATTTATTAATATTTAAAAATATTCATAAATTATTTATCATATTATTTTTTTATTGAAAGTTATGTATATCTATAAAATAAAATTTAAAATCTTTATCAATATTTTCATATTTATCATCTCATTTTACTTTTTCATTTTTTATTCAAGGTTATGTATATCTCCAAAATAAAATTTAAAAATTTTCGTAAATATTTCACATTTATCATCTTTTTCTAATGTATATTTTCATAATAAAATTTAAATTAAAGTTAACATAGTAATTAGTCTAATTTTATTAATGATAAATTAGTAATCAGTTATTTTGAAAGTGTATATAAGGCTAAAAACACTTCTCAATTAATATAAAGATATAGTATGACATAAGTCTATAAATATAAAGTTTATTAAATTTTGCTTTAAAGATTATGAAAACATACACTTTTGTTAAGAAAGTATTCAAACATTATGAATTGTAATATTTAATCACAGAATCTACTTATAGTGGTTAAAAGTAAACATAAATCTAATGTACAAAATTAAACTATTTGTATGAAAATGTGGCCTTAAATTAAATTAATTTTTTGACTGCTTTAGGCGATTGCCTTTTCTGAACAAGAGAAGGCACGGTTCTTATTTATAGTAGATTGTTTTGTTTCCTTTGGCCACGAAGCGAGGTAGGGGAGCTGTAGATCAGGTTGGGCCGTGAGCGGTCATAGTTCATGATTTATTATGGAGGTTTGGCCTCGGTGATGCTGAAAGCGCCATTTCGGGTTAGACTAGAGAGTGGTTATGGTGCAAATGCTTATGGCTGCATGGATCTGGATTGGTTTTCTCGTCGCTTCCTGTGGCCAGATAATCATTGGTATTGCTTGCACATCTGAGCAGATGTATCAGATTAGTTTGTGGTCTGATGTGATATTCCCAAGGATTATTGCACTCTGATGTTGGCGAATTGGATATGCTTCAGATTTTAACTACTAACACTAAAAAGAAGTGGATGGATTGATGGGTCGCACAATAGTTTCAGGAGACCACTGATATAACTCTGATTCTGTTTGATATGACATTCTAGTCCAGAAAACAGAGGTTGAAACAAGAATATGACTCACCAAGTTTCAAAATATTCTAAGAAGAACAAAGTAGATATTTCTTTCAAAGATCATAAGATCAAAATTCAGAAAAGGAGTCGTTATCATTGATTTCGAAATGTTACAATACTTATAGATGTTTTCTTTCATGAGAGTGGTCAAAGATAACTTTTTAGAAACTAGGAAATAATAAGTAGAAAGACTTGACCAAAGACTAAACATTAAACTAATGTGAAATGACTCTTAGATTACTTTCACCATTGGATTTGTCCCATGAAGTTTCTGGTCGAATCTGACTTTCTGGGCCACGAAATATGGCTTCTCTTGGGCCTAGGAAAGTATCCAGGATTCCAAACATAAGTCTGCAAGCTCTCAAAATAGTTGGACTTAGAGGTGCATCTCTCTGATCCATTGGAATTTTTAATATGTTCTTGGGCTTGTTGCAATGCTAAGAGATCCAGGAAGAAGCTCCAATTCGTTTCACGTCGAAATTATATCTGAGTTGGGCTGGGTGACTCAATCTTTAGATCAGTCGCGAATACGGCCTCGAGCGGATCTATCAGTTTTTAAAATTCATATCTTTTAAGTCTGAACCAATTTTGAGATTATTCTAAATATCACATCTTTTATGATGAATCATGCTTCCAGGAAAATTTGGTTCACAGATTAATTCTTCTTGGTTCGTTCTGAAACCTCCATTGAACGCTCGCATGTCTGAATGACGTAAGCTTGAAATCGCTTGAGTTGCAAATGCATAATCTTTTCGCCAAAACTCTGATTGGCCTGATTCTTCCTGGAGATGTTCTGTAAATGATCTGATCATATTATCCAAGTGGTTTCATGCATTTAATCACCGTGGTTGAGAAGATATGCATCGAATAATGATCATATGTCTGAACAGTATTCATTAATCTTAATGGCCTGGCTGTACTTAGCTTCGGAAATGTCCTTATCCACCTCTTCTATGGCTCCATTTAGCTCGGCCATGAGCTGCTCCTCAGCTTCAAGATCTCCTTTTCCCAATCCTATCTCAGTTCCAAGTTCAGGTCCAGCTCTCCATCCATGATCACATCGTCCCCCCCCCCATCTTGAAAAGGATTAGTCCTCAAATTCAATTCTCCTACATCAAAAGGAAATGGATTAGATACACAGAATATGATAAAAGAAACAAACAAGCAATAAGAAATAAATAACTTAGACTGAAACTTCTTTGGGCTATTGAAGCGGTTTGGCTCATGTGTTCCCCCATCCATTTTCCAAACTTATAAGGCTCTTGTTGGTTTTCCTTGATTGCTGTCTTGACCGATCCTAGTTCAAGACTCTCTTTGGTGCATGATCAACTTTCTTAGCAAGAACTCAGTTCATCTTTGTTCTAGAAAAAACTTTCACGGCCTATTTTTCTTCTACTTTCAAAAAGACTCTAGAAACCAAATCAAATGTGCAAAAGTAGTAATCAAATCGTTTCTCTTTTCTTAGGATATCTAAATAAGGATTCAAATTGTTAAGTATCAATCACTTGGTTAAAGTTCAAATCAATTTTATAACACCAAGTATCACATAAATCTTCAACTGATCTTTAACCAAGAAAAGCTTCTCTTGAAAACGAATTGATTTTTGTAAATCTAGAAAAGCTTTCTTCAAGAACATAATCTTTCAAAAGCAGTTTGCAAAGCCCATGGAATGAATTTGAGACACTCGTTTAAACTCAAAAAAAAAGTCTTACCAATTTCAGAATCTTCTTTAGCTCTAAATGGTTCAAATGATTTCTTTTTCAATGAAACTTTTAAAGAACTTTCAAACTTATGAAATTCATCAAACATAAAATGTTTTGGCTTAAAGAAACTCTCATGCTCAAGTGTTTCAAAAGTTTGGATCATTTTATCAAAAACAAATCCAGAAACACAAAATTCTTTAGCCTTAGCTAAATGATATGCTCAAAGTTTAATTCCCCAAGTTACACTGCAAGTGCACAGGAAAATGTAGTATATAGGGGTCGAACCACAGAGACTCAAGAATCTTACGATAGACTATAAAGTATCGAGAATAGCTAAGTGAAGCAATCAATAAGCAGTAAACAAAAAGCAGTAAATAGATCAGCAAATCGGTGTATTTTTCAAAACCAGGTCATGCAAATCAAATATCAGTCATGATCGAATTAAGTACCGTTCTAGAACTCAAACACAGATATAAAACCAACCAACTTTCGTTGCGAGAATTTACTAAGTCTAAACCCTAGAAATCCAAATTTCTTTGCAATTCCTAACAGATTAAACTAGCATTAAGTGCAGGTTCGATTAGTTCACAAATCAGTTAAACCAAATTTCTTTGCAGATAACTAATTTGCTCAACCTAAATAGATCAGATTCTAAATCACACTTTCGTGTCAATTTATAAACCACTAGATCTAGATTCCAATTGATTATGTTAGAAACTAGCTTTAAGCACAATTCAGGTTGAAGAACTAACAGGTTATGAATCCTTAACTGGTTAATTCAATCTAACATGCCATGAAAACCTATGAGAACTCCTAAACCTAACAATGAATCTACTCAGACATATTGAATGAAGCAAACAACATAATATGATTAGATTGCATTAAAGAAAGAGTAGAGAATAAAAAAGGGGCTCAAAATCTTCTCCAAAAAGCAGTACAAGGAACGGATCAGCCCTAAAGCTCCTAAACTCTCTCTACCCAAAAGTATGAAAAGTGTGTCTAGAATAAAACACCAAAACTCTAATATAAAGTGTATAACACGTCTTTGGTCTCTTTTGTAAATACTAGAACTTCTGGGCCAATTCTACAATTCTTCAAAGTCTTCATTAAACGCATGCGAATTGTAGATTCATGAGCTGTGTCGATCGATGCATGAGTGCATCGGTCGACGCTTAGCTCGTTCAGACACTCTGATCTTCTCATCACGGCTCCAGCTCCAATCTTTGCCCAAAAAGCTCAAAAATCGTCCAAAGTCCTCCAGACGTATGTGAACCTAATAAAAACCTGAAAAGACTCAAAAGACACTACAAAAGACTCTAATATATACTTATATCATGCCTTAAAACAGCTAAAAACCATGATATATCAACTCCCCCACACTTAGCTTTGCTTTCCCTCAAGCAAAACAAAAAATCAAGATGAGGAGAAGAAGTTTGAAAACTTCAGAAACTCGTTTCATCGGTCAAGTACCACACTCAGATTCCCCTTAGTAAACCACATGAAAAAATGAACCTGCTGACATCAAGACCAACATATACTTCCCACACTTAGCAACTGTCCTAAGTAAACTCCACAATCACATTCAGAGCATTCAAATTCACCATACTGACTTCTAATATCTAATAAGTGCGGTCTCACCTAGGGAGTATCGATCAAAGAACACATGGACTCTTACTCCATTAGCATCTAACCACTATACTATCATTTTCTGGTTCCTTTATTCTCCTTTTCCTTCCTTAGCATGTGATTTTTCCCTTTGGATATCATTTTATTTTTTCTATCAGTGCTCTTCCCGCATTGGGATGTACTTTGGACACATTCCATGAATGCACAGAAGGTAATAGGGGTCTCTACCACTCTTGTGATCACCACGAAGCTACTAGATCATCCGCAGTTGATCTCTTTCTTTCATTTTTTTACTTTGAGGAAGGGTAGAAGGGAATCATACTAAGACAGGTTTACAAGCTGTGTAAGAACTAACAGAGGAATCCGACTCAAGGTATACCAAGCCCTTAGGTGAGAAAAACTAAGTCAAGTTAAGGGGTGAAGTCAGTAATGGATTCTCTGAATACCTGAAGTGATATGAGTGTCCTCAGTAGGTTGATCTGCGTTGGGTTTTCTAATAGTCATAGATCATCTGTAAGTTCATCCAATGGTCACTTAGGTTCCTGCGAGTGTAGTGATCTCCTCAAAAAGGCATTTGTTTCTTACTAACCTGTTTTGACTCAATAAAACAGACTCAACTGACTCTAAGAAAATAAAAAGATTATGTCAATACCACCTCCCCCACACTTGAAACACACAGTCCCTAGTAGAATCGAAGCTTAGGATCGGTAAAAGATGAAAAAGGGACTGAATGTACTTCTGTTATGCGTCTCTTACTTGCTGCGTACCTGCGTCGATCGACACAGGGATGAAATGATCGATGCATGGTTACGGAATGGTTGCAACGATCGTTGCACAGGACCGCAACGATCGACGCAGTGCGTGTCTTTTTCTGAACATTTTTGCAGACAGCTTTAATCTGTGAAGAATCACAAAATCTCAACTTGTTAGCTATATAAATCAAAGACAACACAAGATCAAAGCAACCATATAGTCATATATATAAAAGTACATTAGTTCCAGAGTAGAAGGACTAACATAGACTCAAGAAAACAGAAAAATTACTCAAGTGAAAAATAAAACGAAAGAGAGAAAAATACGGAACCAAAGTCATGGAAATATGGAACCAGAATCAAATCTCATCACTCTCAGTCTCGTCATCAATACCAGCATATCATCGATCAGAGCTACTAGAGGTCTCAGGTGTAGGCAAACTTCGGCGTCGAGGAGCAGGTACAGTTACATGGACTCTCTGCTGACGTCTGCAAGAGCAGCTAGCAATCATCTCCCAAAGACCCTTCACTCTATCATTCAGCATGGGCTGGAAACCTCCCTGAGACATCTCAGCAGGATCCATAGGTGCAGGAGGATATGGAATAGGTACAAAGTCATCATCTCCATCACTAGGAGCAGGCGCAGGAGGAGGTGCAGTAGATGTAGAAGCTCTAGAAGTAGAAGCACCGATAGGGTTAGAAGTGGTAGGTACTCTGCGCAGATAGTTCATGTGAGGCTCAAAGCTAGAAATGTATCCACCCGCGTTATCTCCGGTAATGGAAGCTGCACGCACCACTTACGCAAGTTTGCATCATGGAAAACCCAGAGGTTTCCATCCTTCATCCAAGTGGCACTCCTCAAGTGAGTATCATCCATCCATAGCCTCTTGGTCTCACACTCTCTCCCATCCATAGGAATCCTGAAGTGCTGGAAAATAAGAGTAAGCAGACTGCCCACAGTCTCAATCTTCTTCCATGAAAACGCCTTAGTATTCAAACCACATAGGTGATCCGCGAAAACTGCTCCCATCTTAAGTCTATGCGCAGGATCAATCAAGGGAGTGTCCTCGAACAGGTGGTGAATCCCAGTGTACAATAACATCAGCTCATGTTTCCTCATCTTGTTCGCTTCATACTTGCACAGCAATGTGTATCCCAAAATGCGCACGACATACCTCAGGACCGGATGTCGTATAGCTGTCTGCTTGGATGTGCGCGAGTAGTATTGCTCATTCCCAAAATGAGACCAGAAGAACTGAGTGTGCGAATCCTCCCATTCAGCAATGAGAGTGCATGGAATATTCTCCAAACTGAAACAGTAGATGAGGTAGAGGTCTAGAATCGAAATGCGGTACCTGGCTCCCATACATATGAAGGTAAAAGTCCCCTCGGATTCTCTCTTGCGCATATCATTAGTGTAGTACACTATGCAGGTCGACAACAGATGTCTGACCAAGTCTGGGTAAAGCTCATAACTCCAGATAGGCATCGTTCCCAAGTCTATCTGCTGAACCAGTCTCTGAACATCCTCTGAAATACCTAGCATCTGACAGGTCATGTAGTGAGCAAAGTGTGTGGGCTCGATGTCCACGTCCAGCCAAGCGTTGTAGATCAACATATCATACTCGTCCCACTGCTCTGATATGTCCCTGTAAGTGAAATCCGCACTCTCTGTCTCTATCTTAGGACCATTTACCCATTGTCTCTGCGTAGGAATCTGATCCTTCTCTCTTTTAGGCCAAGGGGCTTGTATCGCTCCAGGAGCAAAGTGAGTGGGTGCAGGAGGTGATGAAGCTCGTGAGAGCCAGTCTGCAGGTGCATCAGAATCGTCTGAGACATTCATGCGCTTTCGTGGAGGCATCTACGATCAAAGACACAAGAAAACAAACTTGCAAATTAAGCCAAAGCTCTAAGATCGAGAAACGCATCAAGATCAGTATCAATCATCACATGCAACCATCAGAAACATCAAAACCAGTATCAATTCCTCTAAATTCGTCGTAAAATCCCCCTAAATCAGAGAATCGCAAGTGTTTGTCATCAAACTGAAATTTTTCGGAAAACTTGTGAAATCTGTCCATGAAATCATTAGGGTAACATGAAATCATCATCACAAGCCTCAATGAAAAACGTGATGAATTTCGAATTTTCACCTTAGGGCCGAAACAAAAAACGTAGAGATTCGGAGCACATACCTTGGAATCGGATTAAATGAATGATAAATATGAGAAGAGGGGTAAAAATCGAGTGGATTGGGGTTTTGAATCACCAAAAAATGGTTAAGAAATGAAGATTTGGGAGTGGAGGCGATTTAGGTCTCGGGTCGCGAAGGAGAAGAGATGAGGAAGAAGAAGAAGAAAGAAAAATTTTAAATCACTTACTTTGTGTGCAGGTGCGTCGATCGACGCACAAGGTGCATCGATCGTTGCAGATCGCGACCAACTGAACCGGGCCGGTTCAATTAAATTTACCGGTTTAGAACATACCTGTCAATTTTTCTGACTCGGACCAGGTGTTTCGATTGTTGCACATGACCGCAACGATCGACATGTACACTTTGTTTTTCCTTCTTCCCACGGTTTGAATCCAACCGATGCTCGATCCGCAAACTGATCGGTATAATTGCATTATAAACTCGCGGTTACTTCCTTCCGCTGACCCAACCGCAACAGACCTGCATCGATCGACACACAGGTCCGTTTCGACCGACCGATGCAAGGCGATTTCCAGACTCATTACTTAGCTTTGTACGACAAAAACACCAAAAACGAAAAACATCAAGTAAAATCGAATCAAAAACACCAAAAAAGGATATGTACAAACTTACCAGTGGGTTGCCTCCCACTCAGCCCTTCTTTAACGTCATTAGCTTGACCGGAAGGAGAATAGGCAGAGGGTGCATCATCCAGAAGCAGAATCTGACCACTTGGAATCTCTGCCTTAGCCCAACAATTATTCACTCTCTGTCCGTTGACAGTGAATTCTTTTCCTTCTGAGCTAATCAGAACAACAGCACCATATGGACGCAGATCCTTGATCGTGAAAGGATCTGATCATCTAGATCGTAGCTTGGGTGGAAACAATTGCAAACGATAGTTATACAAAAGTACCTGATCATTTGGCTCAAACTGTCTTGAGATAATCTTCTTGTCATGATATGCCTTTGTCCTCTCTTTGAACATCTACGAATTCTCAAAGGCATGATGCCTAATTTCATCCAACTCATTCAGCTGCACCAATATCCTCTCTTTTGTAGGCTTCAGATCAAAGTTCATCTGCTTCACAGCCCATGCTGCCTTATGCTCAAGCTCAACTGGAATGTGGCAGGCTTTCCCAAAGAGAAGATGAAACAGTGTAGTCCCAAAGGGCGTCTTAAACGCAGTCCTATAGGCCCATAACGCATCATCCAGCTTTGCAGACTAATCCTTCCTTGTCTTCCCAACTGTCTTCTCTAGGATATCCTTAATATGTCTGTTAGAGACCTCTACTTGCCCACTAGTCTGAGGATGATAAGGAGTAGCCACACGATGATGAACACCATGCTTATGTAGAAGCTTCTCAAAGACCTTGTTGATAAAGTGGGATCCTCCATCACTTATCACAATCTGAGGCACTCCAAATCTAGGGAAAATGATGGTCTTAAAAAGCTTAAGCACCACTGAAGAGTCATTGGTTGGGCCAGATATTGCTTCCACCCACTTAGATACATAATCCACAGCAACCAATATGAACTTATTCCCATTAGATGATGGAAAATGACCCATGAAATCAATGCCCCAGCAATCGAAAACCTCAACCTCAAGAATGAAATTCTGAGGCATCTCATGCTTCTTACTAATTTTCCCTCTTCTATGATAGGCATCGCACTGAGAGACAAATGAATGAGAATCGCTGAACATAGTAGGCCACCAGAAACGTGCTTGCGGAACCTTAGACACAGTCTTGAAAGTAGCAAAGTATCCAGCATAATCTGATCCATGAAAATGAAATAGAACGTATGTAACCTCTGATTCTGCAATGCATCTCCTGTAAGGAAGTCTCTGCGTTGTTCAAGGAAACATTAATAATCACTGGATATGTCGAATTAGGTCCAAGAAATGTGTACCTTAGCCCAGATAGAAGTTGTTTCAGTTCAATTTTCGGAGCTTTTTCTTCTGCCAAATCGGACACGGTCTGCGTCAATAGTTGATATATCATAGTTTTTACCGTTTTTAGACCATGATATAAGTATGTTTTAGAGTCTTTTAGTGTTTCTTTAGAGTCTTTTACAGGTATTATTAGATATATGCACGTTTGGAGTGGATTTAGAGTTTATGGAGCTTTTTGGAGCATTTTGGTGCTTTGACCCGAGAGATAGAGTTCACTGTCCAAAACAGAGTAATGCATCGATCGACACACATGGTGCATCGATCGACACACAAGCGAGATGGGCCTTCCTCGGCGGTTTAATGAAGAATGCAGAATTCACAGTTTTTCCCAGAAGTTCCTG
The DNA here is from genome assembly GCA_030180135.1 of Orychophragmus violaceus. Classification (NCBI taxonomy): domain Eukaryota; kingdom Viridiplantae; phylum Streptophyta; class Magnoliopsida; order Brassicales; family Brassicaceae; genus Orychophragmus; species Orychophragmus violaceus. Next base: position 62,994,092 of record CM058240.1, on the reverse strand, counting down.
ATAATTACAAAGAAATCCCAAGACGTGATTAGCTTATATAATTAGGTTTTTACATCAGTTTTTAGGGACGCTTTGACAGACTTTTTACTTAGGATTTCATAATTTGAGCATAGAGATTTTAGAGCTTTTGGGGCTGATCTAATCCTGTACTGCTTCCTGCTTTTGGAGAAGATTTCGAACCCATTTAATCTTTACTCTTTATTTATGCAATCTATTAATTCATTGATTATGTTTTCATTATCTATGTCTGAGTAGATTCATAGTTACGTTTAGGGATTCTCATTAAGGATTTCATGACTTGCTAGATTTATTTATTTCAGTTAGGATTCATATCATAATTGTTCTTCAATCTAAATTGTGCTTAATACTAGTTTCTAACTTGATCACTTAGAATCTAGATCTTAGGTTGTTAAATTGACACGAAAGTGTGATTTAGAATTTGAACTATTTAGATTGAGAAATTGAATTACTCGCAAAGAAATTTGGTTTAATTGAATTGTGAACATATCGAACCTGAACTTAAGGCTAGTTTAATCTGTTAGGAATTACAAAGAAATTTGGATTTCTGCTATTAGACTTAGAGAATTCTCACAACGAAAGTTGGTTAGTTCGAATTCCGTGTTTGAGTTCTAGAACCATACTTAATTTGATCATGACTGATTATTTGATCTGCTTGTCTGATTTCCTGAGAACTCCCTAGACTTAGCGCTTTTAGTTAATTGCTTTCAAACCAATCCTGCTACTTTATGTACTTTTCTGCTTTGGTTTTTAGTTTCTCACTACTTTCTCCTAGTTTAACTCGACTGTTCAATAATCTATTGTTGCCGAGAGTCCTTGTGGATTCGATACCTTACATACTATAATTGCATTAACTGTGCACTTGCAGTAGTATATGATTAAAACTTAGACCTATCAAGTTTTTGGCACCGTTGTCGGGGACTCTTTGGAGTCTTCGATAGATTTGAACTTAGGGTTTAGACTAGGATTTTTATTTTTTGTTTTTTGTTTTTGGTTACTAATTTTCTCTGTTTTTCTCTGTCGCAGGTCTGACATTCGCTTGGCATCGATCGTTGCATCCTCTTGAATCGATCGTTGCAAGGCGACTAGAGTTGAATCGATCGTTGCCTCTAAGCATCGATTGTTGCACTGCGATTACAGACGGTTTATGCAGATGCGTGATACCAGAAGTAATCCGAACTCGAATCTCGTTAATCTCAGACTTGAAGAACTTGCTAGACTAAAGAGAACTAACAGGAAAAGTCAAAGAGCAAGAATGGTTCAAGAACGTCTGATTCTGATGCCCGATGCTTAAGGTGTCCTGAGGGACCGACATAACAATCCATACAATGCTGCTGGGCATAGGATTGATGCTGAAGGGGATGTTATCCCTGAACCTGAACCTGAGCCTGAGCCTGAACCGCGACAAGCACAAGGACAAGGCCAAGGACAAGGTCAGAGACAGATGGTTATTCATGAGAGGACCTTAGCTGACTATAACCGTCCGGATGAGTTTCATGCTAACCGGTCAGCACTTGTGCCTCCTGGTTTTGAGAGGAATGACTTCGAGATCAAGACCATATACTAATCTATTCTGAGGCAGAATGCCTTCCATGGTTTCCCTAATGAGTAGCCAATGGATCATATTGATGAGTTTGAGGACATAGTCACTGGGATGAAGTATGATGGAGTGAACTATGATTATCTGTTTCTCAAACTCTTCCCCTACTCTCTCGCTGGAGATGTTGCTGTTTGGTTGAAACAACTTCCACCTGGGAAGTTTACTACTTGGGATGCTGTGAAGAGTGAGTTTCTGAGACACTTCTATGATGATGCTCGCTCTGATCAGTCGAGGCAGGAACATTCTCACTTTTTCTCAAGGTCCTATAGAGCCTCTTAAGACTTCCTGGATGAGATTTAAGAAGTACCAACGTGACTGCCCGCATCATGGATTCACTGAGGTAACATTGCTGGGTATTTTTTTTTAGAGGTATAGATCTCCCTTACCAGACTGCGTTGGATAATTCCAGCAATGGAAATTTCAACACTAGGACTCCTGAGCAAGCTAAGCAATTGATAGATAACTTAGTAAGCAGTAATAGCTGCAAGACTGCTGATAGGAGAAGGAAGGAGTCTGGTGGAAAGATGGATAATCTGGAGATTGCTGATATTAGGACTAAGTTGGATACAGTTTGTAATATGTTGGCTGGGAAGAAAGCTGTCCATTTTGCTCAAGATGTTGAAGTGATCCAAGCTGAAGAAGATGGTCAGGAAGAGGATGTGAAATACATTGGAGGATCTGGTTTCCAAGGGAATAGGTTTGGTAATCAGCAAGGTAATAGGTTCTTCAATGGTGGATAGAAGAGTGCTTTCACAAGCAACCAAAACTCTTCTAGATTTGGACAGAATGCTAGTTATCAGAAACCTTTTCAACAAAGTAATCAGAGAACTTATGGATCTTCCTCTTACCAAACACCTCCTGCTGCTAATGCCAATGAGAGCAAGATGGAGAGTATGATGGAGCAGTTTCTAGAAGGACAGGCTAAGATTGATGTGGACTGCAACAGGAAGTTAGATGCTGTGTATGAGGACCTTAATGGGAAGTTTGAGTTCTTAAGTACACATGTGAAGCAATTGGACACACAAGTGAGCCAAATTTCAAGCTCTATCAAAGGGAAGAGTGTCGTGGACACCCACATCAAGGCTTATTCAGTTTATATCAATGATGGATCATACCAAGGTGAAAAATTTGAGTTAAATACAGCTGAACTGGTGGAAGAAGCTGAAAATTCTGAAATTGAGGAAAAACTCTCGGGTGGAATCTGTGAAAACTCATCTGCATTGATCGATGCACCTATTGCGTCGATCGTTGCATGCCGTGGACAGACAGATTTACTTGACTTTCATGGCATTTATGCAGAGACGGATCAAGAGCTTAATCCACTATTCCCTGGAGTGTCTGAGATAACTCATCAGGAGATTGATGAGCTTAAACAGCTGGAAGAGATGGATGAGAAGTTGGAAAAAATTCCACAATCTGATGATCCACCATATCAACCTTGTGCGCAGAGATACTTGGAGAAGATGCTGCCAATGGATGAAATGTTGAAGGATTGGGTAATAGTGGTCCCTAAACAGATCAGTGAAGTTCTGCTAACTAAGATCCCGAAGAAGCTGCATGATCCTGGTATTTTTGTGCTGAGTTGTTCTATCTTTGAGGATAGCTTTAGGCGCTCTTTGTGTGATTTAGGAGCTGCTGAAAGTCTCATGCCATACTCTGTGGCAGAGAAGCTGGGGATGATGGATTTTTCACCCACTAGGACATCTCTTGTCCTAGCTGATCAGTCAATAAGGATTCCGGAAGGAGTTCTTGAGGACGTCTCAGTAAGAGTTGGGAACTACTTGGTTCCGACTGACTTCTTGGTGCTTAAGTACGATAGTGAGCAGGATGATTTAGCCACGGCTGGAGCAGTGATAGATGTAAGGAACAGTCTGATTGATCTCTATCTGGGAGATGAGCCTCTGCACTTTGAGATGGATATGCTACGCAAGCCACAAATTGATGGGCAAACCTTTAGGATTGAGGATGGATATGGAGAGCAGATGAGTGAGACTTTGGCTTTAGATCCTGGAGAACAATTCATTCCATCTTTTCTTGGACGATCTCACTCTGATACTGCTTACTCTCCACCTTGGATGAGGAGACTTTCACAGAGACAATCACAATCTCTGTTGAAACCTCCTGGAGCCTGATCTTGTTAGTCCGGTCAAGCTAATGACCTTAAAAAAAGCGTTGAGTGGGAGGCAACCCACTGTTAGGTTTTGGTGTTTTTCTTATTAATTTTGGTGTTTTTTTCTTAGGATTTTACGTTTTGATTTTGTTTTTGCTGAGTTTTCATTACAGAACACGAGTCTGAAGATGTGTGACGATCGTTGCATACATGTGCAACGGTCGTTGCAGGGAGAAATGACGAAGAGATGAAACCGCCTTGTGAAGATCATTGCGGTCATGTGCAACGGTCGTTGCAAATGGTTCAATTGCAAAATAAAGGTACACGTACGCTAAACCGGAATCAATTCGGTTCACTAGAAATGATCATTGCTTATCTGCAACATTCGTTGCATTTACGATCCAGGTAAGTGCCTTTAACCTTTTGTCTCTTCTCTTCTTCCCCATTTTGCCGTCCGTACAACCGATTCTCCTCCACCCTAAATCACTCAAATTTTCATCATTTTCATTGATTCAAAGCTTGTTCTGCTTGTTTTTACACTCTCTATCTATTTCTATAACCCAATCGAAGTGATTCCAAGGTAAGGGCTCTCAAATCCATCATTTTCGGATTCGGTTCTAGGATTTTGAAATTAGAGATTTTTAGCTTTAAGATGATGATTATGTACTGTTATAGACTTGATTTAATTGAATGGTGATGGAAATATGCTGTTTGTGAGATTGTGGGACAAATTTTGATACGATTTGAAGGATTATTTGGCGACTGTGAAATCGCCTTACAACGATCGTTGCACTTGTGCAACGGTCGTTGCATTGCGACTTCACAGAGAGTTCTGCCGTAACTAATAGTGCATTATTTTCTTGTTGCAGATGCCTCCTCGCGGACAACCTTGCAAACGCAGAGCCACAGCAGCTGCAGATCAGGCACCTCCACCAGAAGAGTGGTTTCTTCGAGACTCAACACGGCCTCAGCCTTATCAGAGAGATCGGGAGGCCATACAGTTGCCTTGGCCTAGGCCAGATAAGGAGAAGATCCCAACAGACAAGGTGTGGGATATTGCACCTGATGAGCTGAATAAGACTGACAGATTCACAGAGAGGCCGATCAATGACTAATGGGACGAGTTCGATACACTGCTCTACAATGGTTGGTGTGATATGGATGTTCAACCGACCAATTTTTTGACTATTGGAGCTGCAGGAGCTTAGGCATTGATGAGCAGGTGCTTAGATTGATTTAGGGTATTGGTCTGGGGACAATGCCTATACAGTACTATGAGCTGTATCCTGACCTGGTGAGACAGTTGTTGGCGACTTGCAGAGTCTACTATCCTGATCCAGAGCGCAAGAAGGCCGCAGATGGCATCTTTACATTCATGAGCTTAGGAGTCAGGTATCAGATTCCCCTTCTAGATATCTGCCGTATTTATGGATTCAGCGTGGAGCGTACACGCACTGGTATAGCTCTTGAGTGGGATAGACAGGAGGCACAGTATTTTTGGGATCAGTTTGGCAATGGAGCATATGACTCGAGGACCACGAAGCAGACTCAGGTCAGACATCCAGTCCTTAGATATGTGATCCGCATCTTGGGCTACACACTGCTGTGTAAGGCCGAGGTAAACAAGATGCGCAAGAACGAGCTGGAGGTACTTTTTATTGGGCTGAAGGATCTGTTTGATGGTACTGATTTGAGAGATCCTGCTAGGGATCTCAACTTAGGATATGTGTTTGCTCATCACATGTGCACATTGACGAAGAAAGCCGTGGATGGGAAGGGCATTGAGACAGTGGGGAGTCTACTTACTCCCATCTTCAGGCATTGCAGGATCCCTTTAGAGGGTACGGAGCGTGATGATAGCAAGGTATATATGGATTTGACTCACCTGCAGAGTGCTACTTGGTTGAAGGAGAGACGCATCTGGGTCTATTATGACACTCATGGGCAGAAGCATGGTGTGGATCTTCCTGCTGCTGATCTGACTAAGATCGATACATTGGCTGACTTGGATTTCCAGCCTCCTATGCGAGATCAGCGCAGAGTTCCTACGATGGCTCATCCGCTGGGAGAGCCTTCTACACGAGCTTCTTCTTCTTCTGCGCCTGCACCTGCTGCTCCTGCTGCACATGATATTGGTCTTTATCCTGAGCCTTCAGTACCTTTGAGTGAGATGTCTGAGGGAGAGTGGAGAGTGTTGGGATTATGTCCTGAAATCACGTTGTACTCACTCTAGAGATAGTTGTATTGTCGAGATCGGACAATTCATTGTATACTGGGTACTCATAATGTTTTGCTAGAAACCGCTTATGACAAATGAGTTGTAACTCATTCCCAGTATCGTGTGAACCTACAGGGTCACACACCTAAGCAAGTTGGACATAGTTCATATGGGATTGATCATTGACATATGGTCTGGTCGATGTGTATTGGATACACATCGGATATGAGTTTTAATGAGGTGTGTCGATCGACACCATTGGGTGCGTCGGTCGACACAAGACGTGTGTCGATCGACACCACTAAGTGTGTCGGTCGACACAAGGCCGAAACCGAAACTGATGTTTTGGCTTACGTCGAGGTCGTATATAAGTGATCTTATAATTCGACCTAAAGAGAGAGCGGCCTAGACAGTTTTTCTTAGAGAGAAAAACACAGAAACCTCCAGAAACTAAGTTCCCAGGAGATCCGAGCCCCGGTACTAGCATCCCGGCGGATTCCAGCTTGTGTGCGTGTGGACTGAAGTAGAGGCGCAGCATCTGAGGCGCTCTACAGATCTCATTTATCTGACCATCTTCCGCTGCCAATCTCCAGGTAAATAGAGATCAGATCCTTGATTCAATTAACTAGACCCTAGATCCTAGGCTATCTGGAACCTGACAGCAATTCTGAATCTGGTAGAATTGGCTCGAAGTTCCAACAGTTGTATCAGAGCCTTAGGGTTTTACATTGAATCGAACCTGTTCATAGAATTTGATGATTTAAATTCGCAAGCTAGGTTGTTTGGTAAAGAACAGATGAGATCGATTTCGATCAAATCGATTCTGTGTTTTCGCACAGAGTGGCGAATTCGACAGAATCGGCGGCTAGGGTTTTTCGCGAAGAAAAACCGAAATTCTACTGTGTCGATCGACACAGCTTGAGTGTCGATCGACACAGAGCAGATTCGGTACAGTGTAAATCGACACAGGTTTAGTGTCGGTCGACACAGACCTAGCGAATGGTTAATCGGTTCAATTGGATTGGACCGGTTATCATGCCTGGTTAAGTCCGAATAGATCGGTTTAAATTGGATGAATTGGTTCAATTGGATTGAACTGATTATCTCAATTAGCATAAACCAATGGGTTAAAATCAGTTTGATTGGATAATAAGGTTCAATTGAATTGGACCGGTTATCGCAATTAGTTGAAACTGGTTAAAACGGTTTGAAATTGGATGAATTGATTCAATTGGATTAAACCAGTTATCGCAATTAGTATAAACCGATTTGAAGGGTTAAGATCAGTTTGATCTGATTAGTTGGTTCAATTGGATTGAACCGGTTATCAAAACTGTCTTCGGTTAAGGTCTATGTCGACCATCACACAAGGGTTGTGTCGATCGACATGACCGGTTCGATGAACCGGGTTAATTGGATTAACCGGTTATTGAAGTCCGGTTTTGTTTGGTGGTGTCGATCGACAGACACAGTCTGCGTCGATCGATACAGTGCTCGAAATTCTGGTTATTGAACCTTGAATATCCAGAAACCAAACTCGACCTAAACCTTGACCAAAGCTTAGCTTCAATATGGTCAACTGTCAAGACTCATTTCGTTGTGTGATGGTCTAGCCAAGAGCTTGGTGTCCACAATTACGTGAGTAAGGCAGGTAGTCATGTTGATGGATTTGCAGTGCTAAACATCAACAATTACATGACCTAAGAGAATTGATTTGCTAAACTTTTGGGTTTAGTTTCCTCAACTAAATATCAAGTAACCTTGATGTCTTGCCCAGTCTTGTCTACTGTCAAGACTTGTGTCGTTTGTTGGATAGTCTTGGAGTCCTTGGTATCCACTGCAACATGAGTAAGGCAGGTGGTCATTGACAGACTTGCAGTGCAACTGTCAATGATCACAATACTAAAGAGATTGGTTTACTTGACTGGGCTATCGGAAGTTCTGGGCCCAGAGACATCAGAGTGGATTAGACATAGTTTGTCTCACCCACAACCAAGAGTTGTACTGGGTACAATTAGCAATGATTTGCTTACCTAGATAACTAAAGTTTGGGTAATGGCGAGTCGCCCACTCAGATTTTAGTGAAGTATGGATCTTGTATCATAATATTCATAGAGGAAACATTGTTTGAATATAATGCGAGTTTTCTTATTAGATAAGATTTCTCATCATATACATAACTAAATCTTTGTTTTTCTTGGATTTCAGCTTATGTCTATGACTACTTTCTCGTTGCGATCCGTCCTTGAGAAGGACAAGTTAAATGGATCCAACTTCCTGGATTGGTATCGGAATCTGAGATTCATTCTCAAGCAGGAGAGCAAGGACTATGTCCTTGAGAAAGCTCTTCCAGAAAGGCTTGGGACCAATCGCTCACATGCGGTATATAATGCTTGGAATAAGCATTATATTGATGTGGTAGATGTGCGTGGTCTGATGTTGGCTACCATGGACTCGGACTTAAAGAGTCAATACGAGAACGTAGAGTCGCCAATAGAGATGATCACCAGCCTTAAACTTCTGGCACGAGTTGAGAGATTCCAGATGGTGAAGTCTCTCACTGGGTGCAAGCTGCCAGAGGATGCTCCAGTAAGTCCTCATGTCATTAAAATGATGGGTTGCATTGATAACCTGGGGAAACTGGAATGTCCTGTCAGCTTAGAGTTGGCCACTGACATCATTCTGCAGTCACTGCCGTCAAGCTATGATAAGTTCATTAAGAGATATATCAAGAAAGGCTTGACGAAGACGTTGACTGAGCTGCATGGCATGCTCAAAGCAGTAGAGCAAGACATCATAAAGGGTAAAAGATTTGAGGAATCTCGTGTTGGCAAGGGTAGAGGCAGGGCCGTCTAGATTTGAAATCAGGATAAGCATGTGTCATCTTATAAGCCCAAGTCAGGCCCGTCTGGTGTTAGAAAGTGCTTCTACTGCGATGAGTCAGGGCATTGGAAGAGAGATTGCATTAAGTTCTTGGAAGATTCACAAGAGATGAAGGAGATGTATGGTACTTCTTCTTCAGGTACTGTGTTATTACTTCAAGTTCTACGTTTGTATTGGATACTAGTTGTGGTACTGATATTTTGGAAATATGCAGGACCTAAGCAACAGTAGAACGTTGAAGAAAGGACAAGTGGAACAGCGTGTCTGGTATGAAGCAATGGTTGCTGCATGAGCTGTAAAGATTCTCCACTTGTAGGAGCCTTTCATACTTGGTTTTAGAAATTAAGTAATTGCTACTATGTATCTGCCTTGTGCAGAAATGTCTTTCATCTTCTTGTAAAGAATTTGGATGTTTTTCATTTTGATAAAAGACAAGTTTTGTTCTTTAGATCTTAATGAAATATTGTATGGTAGCACCCCGTTTGGAATGGGTTTTATATCTTAAACCAGCGAAAGTTAGAATATAACACAAATACTAAAAGTTTAAGTCTGATGACTCGAACTCGACTTTTCCTTGGCATAGTCGTTTGACCATACAGAGTGAAGCGGATTCAGAAGTTCCATAGTTTTGGACTCATTCGATTATTAATCATTTGAGATATGAATTATGTTCACTGGACCAAATGACTAAGGCCCTTTTAGCAGAGCTAAAAGAAACGGGCCAAAGGCTTATTGGGCTTTACACATACTGATGTATGCGGCCCAACGAGCATTAGTGCCAAAGGAAATCTTCTGTACTTCATTACCTTATTGATGGAATCAATAAGTATGGCTGTGTTCATTTGATGAGACACGAGCAGGAATCCTTTGAGAAGTTCCAAAATGAAGTGTAGAACCGATTTGACAGAAGTATTGAGATCCTCGATTGAATCGCGGAGGAAAATACTTGAGTCAAGAATTGGGTGATCATCTAACAGAAAGAATCGGATCTTATTAGATATGCTCCGATTGATGATGAGTCACAGGAATCTTCCATAATCATTTAAGAATACGTTCTAAAATGTCTATATTTACGCTAAATAAGTTTCTATCAGAATCAGTGAAAAACACCACATTGGATGTGGACTGGGTGATTTCCAGATTTGTTTTCTGATTAATTGGGATTTCAAGGTTTGTGTAAGACAGTAGTCAACAAACAAACTTGAACCCAAATCTGATAAGTTCTACCTCGCTGGTTGTCCTAGGGAAACCAAGGCTTAGTACTTTTGTTGTCCGGAACTGTGTCTTTTGAGAAAGATCGTACTTTCCAAAAGGGAACAGTGGGAGTAAAAGTACACATCGAAGAAATTCGATAAACACAGGAGACTGCTCAACCTATTGAGGGAGCAGCGGTAAGGTCTACACAGTACTGTAGGACCTACACCTATGGAGCCTGAAAATCGCAGATCCGAAAGTATCCGTCACTAACTCGAGAGTGATTTCTCGTAGCCGATTGTCGTGATCTGTTGGTCATTGAAAAGTGACGAGCATGTGAAATTCAAAGAAGCGATGGTGAGCCCCAACTCCGAAAATTGGCTGGGCATGCATGTTAGCTTCACCGATCCATTTCTGGATTGAAGCAAACATCTTGGAGTTGGAATCAACAGTCTGATAATGTGGTCAAAAGTTTTGACTTGATCAGAAAGAAAAGAAACCATGCGGTTACAAGAAGACTAGTGGGAGCGTAATTGCAATTCTCACACTGTATGTAGATAACATACCTAATCTCATAAACAACGTTATGACGCTAAAGTCTTGTCAAGATTTGGGTCGGGAGTCAAGTTTAACGATGGACATGGGAGAAGGCCGTAAAAGTTCTTGGAATAAGGATCCATTGGAATGGATCAAAAGGGCCAATTGGATCATGTCAAAATCCTTATGTTGATAAGGTACTGGACAGTTCTTATGTGCTTAATTCCAAGAATGGCTTCATACCAAAGGTCTTATGGCGATAATCTAAGCGAAATGCAGTGTCTTGGACACTGGCTGAGCTAGTGACAATATTAGCAAGATGAAGTGTTTTTGAACACTAGCTGAGCTATTATTAATGAGTGTGATTGCTAATGCTGCTGAAATAGAATCCATCATGAATGCCATATTTTGCGCTCGTCTAGATGCAGTTTACGCATAAAGCATGACGAGAAAATACCAAAATGTTCCGGTAATAGTCACTGAGCGGTTACCAGAAATATCCCAAGTGTTTGAGGAACTCTAAGGATAGTTTCGTGGTGAACTGAGGAAATGACGAACCAGTTGAAAGTAGTTAGACGGACAAAGACGATTCCCGGGTCCCACCTGGTTATGTCTCTTTGTCTGAATAGCGGTGCTATCTGTTGGAAAGGCTACAAGCAGTGGACCGTAGAATAGTGCTTTTGTCTGAATGGCGGTGTGGTTTGTTGGAATTGTTTCAAGCAATAACACCGCAGACTCTCCCACAACCTAAGCATGAAATTCATTCTGTTGCTGTAGGTATAAGATATCTGAAGAGATGATCTTGATTCTAGTGGGAGTAACTTTAGTTATGTTATAATCTTTACATAGACATGCTATGGTAGTATTTATGTAAGTTAAAACTGACATCGGTATCATTTAATTATTGGATAATTGAATAATGGTTCCAAAGTATTTTATGGTCATCATATAGGTCATCAAGTTGAGGACTTGATCATGAAACCCTATGAGTAAAAGATGACATAAATTACGATTGTCCCTAGTCAAGGTTATTGAAGTGGGACACCAATAACTGCGCGAGACTAGTATGTGAGGTGACTGTTGGACTAAGTTTCATGGAGTCAATGATATGATTATCACAGTCAGTCACATGGATATGTGTTGGTGAACATATGATCGGACATGACCCACTAATGAGAACTCCACAGGATAGTTATATCAGTGTCATGGGAGGTTCTCATTACGACTATAGAGTATAGTCCTTAGACCTGAGTTCATCATGCTTTCTAGCATATGAATTGGTGCGTTTTGACCTTGTCAAACGTCGTTCCGTAACTGGCGGCTATAACGGCATTGCTTAGGCGAATCATGAAGTATGTGTAGAAACAGGGATGGAACAAGATGGGATTTGTCCCTCCCAAGTAACGGGAGATAAATATCTCAGGGCCCATCGAAGATTTAATACTGAGAAAATGCATGGCTGTGCTCAAACGAGGTGATTGTCAGTCGTTTGTTTTATCAGTATAGATCAGGAGTTCGATGAACATGATGTTGGCTATAATAAGGATGACACAGTCTCTTGCCTTATGCCATATCGAGATATAGAGACGAAGGGATTAAAGGAATAGATGATTCCAGTACAAGTGGGAGATTGTTGGGATTATGTCCTGAAATCACGTTGTACTCACTCTAGAGATAGTTGTATTGTCGAGATCGGACAATTCATGTGATACTGGGTAGTCATAATGTTTTGCTAGAAACAGCTTATGACAAATGAGTTGTAACTCATTCCCAGTATCGTGTGAACCTACAGGGTCACACACCTAAGCAAGTTGGACATAGTTCATATGGGATTGATCATTGACATATGGTCTGGTCGATGTGTATTGGATACACATCGGATATGAGTTTTAATGAGGTGTGTCGATCGACACCATTGGGTGCGTCGGTCGACAAAAGACGTGTGTCGATCGGCACCACTAAGTGTGTCGGTCGACACAAGGCCGAAACCGAAACTGATGTTTCGGTTTACGTCGAGGTCGTATATAAGTGATCTTATAATTCGACCTAAAGAGAGAGCGGCCCAGACAGTTTTTCTTAGAGAGAAAAACACAGAAACCTCCAGAAACTAAGTTCCCAGGAGATCCGAGCCCCGGTACTAGCATCCCGGCGGATTCCAGCTTGTGTGCGTGTGGACTGAAGTAGAGGCGCAGCATCTGAGGCGCTCTACAGATCTCGTTTATCTGACCATCTTACGCTGCCAATCTCCAGGTAAACAGAGATCAGATCCTTGATTCAATTAACTAGACCCTAGATCCTAGGCTATCTGGAACCTGACAGCAATTCTGAATCTGGTAGAATTGGCTCGAAGTTCCAACAGAGAGAGCGTTAGGATGGTATTCTACGGAGCATCTGGAACTACATGCGTAGCTGCACTTGCAGGAGACAGCCACAGATTCATCAGCCCGTTCCCGCCAGTCGACGTCGACAGCGTTCTCCGACTCCCAGTGATTCTAGCGGTATTGATCGCTATGATGGCATAGATGACGAGTGAGAGTAGTGGCATTTTCAGACTACGGTTCTGTATTTCTGTTTTTCACTTTTTCTTTTGGATTTTTATTTTGATTTTTCTCTTTGATACTTATGTTTGGATGATGTGTTTACTTTGAGACTATCAGTTGCTTTGATTTTGCTTGTTTGCATTGATTTTCAGCTTGCAGGTTTGAAATTTGATAATTTCTCACGGACTAACCTGCTAACTGCTGACTGTTCCAAAAAATCACAATGCAACGATCGACACGGTCCTGTGTGTCGATCGTCACAACACGAAAATCGCATTGCAGCAATCGTTGTGGACGATCGATCCATGACGCAAATCGCCTTGCAACGATCGTCGCATTTATGCGTAACGATCGATGCATGAGCGAGACAGGTAAAAATCAGACAGAACTTAACTCATCCATTAACATTTTTAGTTTCTTTTACTGATCCTTAGCTTGACACTACTGGGGATAGTGTGTTTCAAGTGTGGGGGAGGTGGTACTGACTTTTATCTTTCTGTTTTCTTAGAGTCAGTCCTATTTTTCAAAAAAAATAGTTTTATTGAGTCAAAACGGTTTAAGTAAGAAACAGTGAATTTTTGAGAAGTTGACAACATCTTGCAGGAACTTAAGTGACCATTGGGATGAAGTTGCAGGTTCAATCTATGACTATTAGAACACCCAATGCGGATCAGCCTACTGAGAACACCCACATCACTTCAGGTATCAGAGGATCCTTTACTGACTTCACCCTTAATTTAACTTAATTTTCTCACCTAAGGGCTTGGTATACCTTGAGTCAGACTCCTCTGTTAGTTCTGACACAGCTTGTAAACATGTCCGAGTAAGGTTCCCTTCTCCCCTTCTCTTAAAGAAAAAAAAAAGAGAATAATAAACTGAGGATGAGCTAGTAGCTTCGAAGTGGTCACGAGAGTGGTAGCTAACACTATTACCTCATGTGCATTCATGGAATGTGTCCAAAGTACACCCCATAACGGGAAGAGCACTGATAAAATAAAATAAAATGATACCCAATGGGAAAAAAAATCAGATTGCTAAGGAAGGGAAAAGAGAAGAAAGGAACCAGAAAAAAGATAGTATGGTGGTCTAGAACTGACAGAGTAAGAATCCATGTGCCCTTTGATCGATAATCCTTAGGTGAGACCGCACTTAATAGCTTATAGAAGTCAGTAGGGTGAATTTGAATGCTTGAATGTGATTGTGGAGTTTACTTAGGACAGTTTCTAAATGTGGGGGAAGTATATGTTGGTCTTGATGTCTTGAAGGTGATTCTTTCAGTGGCTTACTAAGGGGAATCTGAGTGTTGTTGCTTCTAGGATGAAAAGAGTTTCTGAAAGTTTTCAAACCTCTTCACCATGTTTTAGTTCTCTGTTTTGCTTGAGGGCAAGCAAAGGCTAAGTGTGGGGGAGTTGATATATCATGGTTTTTACCGGTTTTATGTTTTAGAGTCTTTTAGTGTTTCTTTAGAGTCTTTTACAGGTATTATTAGATATATGCACGTTTGGAGTGGATTTGGAGTTTATGGAGCTTTTTGGAGCATTTTGGTGCTTTGACCCGAGAGATAGAGTTCACTGTCCAAAACAGAGTAATGCATCGATCGACACACATGGTGCATCGATCGACACTAGCGTGATGGGCCTTCCTCGGCGGTTTAATGAAGAATGCAGAATTCACAGTTTTGCCCTGAAATTCCTGATAATTACAAAGAAGCCCCAAGACGTGATTAGCTTATATAATTAGGTTTTTACATCAGTTTTTAGGGACGCTTTGATAGACATTTTACTTAGGCTTTCATACTTTGAGCATAGAGATTTTAGAGCTTTTGGGGCTGATCTAATCTTGTACTGCTTCCTGCTTTTAGAGAAGATTTCGAACCCCTTTAATCTTTACTCTTTATTTATGCAATCTATTAATTCATTGATTATGTTTTCATTATCTATGTCTGAGTAGATTGATAGTTAGGTTTAGGGATTCTCATTAAGGATTTCATGACTTGCTAGATTTATTTATTTCAGTTAGGATTCATATCATAATTGTTCTTCAATCTAAATTATGCTTAACACTAGTTTCTAACTTGATCACTTAGAATCTAGATCTTAGGTTGTTAAATTGACACGAAAGTGTGATTTAGAATCTGAACTATTTAGATTGAGAAATTGAATTACTCGCAAAGAAATTTGGTTTAATTGAATTGTGAACATATCGAACCTGAACTTAAGGCTAGTTTAATCTGTTAGGAATTACAAAGAAATTTGGATTTCTGCTATTAGACTTAGAGAATTCTCACAACGAAAATTGGTTATTTCTAATTCCGTGTTGGAGTTTAGTTAATTGCTTTCAAACCAATCCTGCTACTTGATTTACTTTTCTGCTTTGCTTTTTAGTTTCTCACTACTTTCTCCTAGTTTAACTCGACTGTTCTATAATCTATCGTTGCCGAGAGTCCTTGTGGATTCGATACCCTACATACTATAATTGCATTAACTGTGCACTTGCAGTAGAATAGGATTAAAACTTAGACCCTATCAATAGTGGTGTCGATCGATGCAGCTGCTCATTCTGCACTTCCAATTGCATGACTTGCTCTTTTGAATCCATCAATCTAGCATAACAGATAGCAGGCTTGTCTTGCAGGTGCTCTGATTCCTGTACTGAGCTTAGCAGAGCCCTTTCCAACGGATCTTTAGCTTGTGTCTTATGAAAGAATTCCTCTGCCAAATCACTGAGAGTGTCCACATAAAAGGTATGTCCGTTGATGGTTGGTCTCTTCACCAGCTTATCCATATCAAAACTCATCTTCAGATCACCCACATTTAGAATGATAGTCCCCTTCTTGCAGTCGATCATCGTACCAGCAATAGCTAAAAAAGGTCTACCCAAGATAAGTGGATCCTTTGGTTCCTCTCCATACTGCAGAACCACAAAGTCTGTAGGAATCACACTGTTACCAATCCTGATTGGCACATCCTCCAATACTCCTTTAGGGATCTGGACAGTCCTGTCAGCTAGAACCAATGAGATTCTAGTAGGCATGAAATCTGTCATCCCAAGCTTCTTAGAAATAGAGAAGGGCATAATATTCACACTTGAACCAAGATAACACAATGACCTCTCAAATATCTCTCTGTAGATAGAACAATCCAACACAAAGCTCCCTGGATTTTTCAGTTTCTCAGGAATCCTGCCTTGAATCACAGCACTACATACCTCTGAGATCATCAGTACACTCTCTTCATCAGTCATGTTACCAGAAAGCATGTCCTTGAGACATCTCTTCATCACATGAGTAGTCTTTAGAGCAACAATCAAAGGTACTTTAATCAATACCTTTTTCATCATCTCCTTGCATTTAGCCAACTGTAGCTCGTACTTACACTTCCTTGGGTTCTTAGGGAAGGGAACCTTAGGCTTATAGACTCCCTCATCAGCTTTCTTCAGCTTCTCTGCGTCTGATTTCTGTGCAGGGCCAGTGCATCGATTTACACTATGAGTGCGTCATTCGACGCTTGGCTCAAGCGAAACGACCTCTGTGTCTAGATTAGGCTCAGTCTCTCGATTCACATCCTGCGTCGATCGATGCTGGTGTTCATCGATCGGTATAGTCTGCAATCCACGAATGTCAACTTCCATCTCCTCAATCTCAACGATTTCTTCCAAACTCAGACCCTTTTTAAGTGTAGGAACGACCTCCTTACCACTTCTCAACGTAATTGCATTACATTGCTACTTCAGATTAGCATCAGTTCGTCCAGGGAGAGATCCATCTTATCTCTTTACAGACCCAACAGTCTGTGCAACTTGAACATCCAATTTTTTCACATGAGTGCTTAAGGCGTCAATCTTTCCATTCATATCCAAGTACAGAGCGTCTATATTTACATTGAAATACATTGTACTCTTATGCAGTCCTTCCAGAATTTGCTCCAATAAACCATCATCTTATCAGACTGCTCATTTTGAGGAGGAGCAGGTTGATATGATGAAGATCCATAGTTCCTGGTGAAGCTACTAGTGTGGTTTCCAGGGCTGTTGTTACTCTGAAAAGGATTCTGGTACTGAGGCTATGAGTGAAACCAAAGAAGTTTTGATTACCTGTGAAGGAACTTCTCTGACCCATTCCATTGTAGCCACCTCTTCCTTTTGATTTCCAAATTTGTTTCCCTGAAAACCAGTTCCACCAATGTAGTTCACATCCTCTTCATCACAGCCTTATTCAGCATCAAACACCTCAACATCCTGAGCAAAATGGAAATTCTTCTTACCAAGTAGAAGACTTTGGACAGAATCAATCTTGTTCTTCATCTCTGCCATCTGCGAGCTATCAACCTTTCCACCAGATTTCCCAAGTAGTCAGAGTCCCAAGTGGAATCTGCTTCACCCAATTTGCAGCTTCTCCTCCAAGAGAGTGTTCGAAAAGCTTACAGTGCAGGAATTCATAGCTCACTCCATTATGCTTCGTTCCAGTAACCAAAGACTGAAACTTCTCAATATGATCCATAGGGTGCTCATGTGGGAGTCCATGAAAGAGGTGTTGTCCCACAAGCGTATAGTAAGAAATCTTCAGCTCAAAGTCATTTCGTGCTATGGGAGGAGGTACAATCGCAGACCTGTTAGCATATAACTCATTAGGCCTGTTGTAATCAGCAAGAGACCTCCCATTAGGTGCATTACGCGGATTGGGTGCGTTGGGTGGTGGAGTTGGCACTTCAACTCGTGGATTTCCTTGTCCACCTGCACCTCCACCTTGAGCTCCTGCATCAGGATCAACAATCCATTGTTCAGCTTCAGGGATGCCAATAACATTGCCATCAGCATCAACTCTTTGTCCCTGACCATTGTACAGATTATTCTGCAAATCCCTCCGAACACCTTCTGTGTCTCGAACCAAAATAACAGCATTAGGATTGATCATCTTCACTGGCCTCTGAGCTTTCCTGTTCGTCCTTTCTAACTTTGCAAGTTCCTCAAGTCTGAGGTTCACAAGTTCCTTGTTCGGGTTGCTTCTGAGTGCACGATTAGGCATGCACTAACTGATTCACGGAAGATGCGTTGACCGATTCAGAGGTGAGTCGATCGTTGCTATTCATGAGTGCGTCGATTGATGCTTCAGAGTGTCGGTCGATTCACTTGTTCTTCTCGCAAACCTGAACACGAAAAAGACAAAACAAAACAGAAAAATTACTAACTAAAATAAAAAACGAAAAGCCTAGTCTAAACTCTAAATTTAAATCTATCGAGGACTCTAAAGGGTCCCCGGAAATAGCGCCAAAAACTTAATATGCTCAGAGTTTAATTCCCTAAGTTACATTGCAAGTGCACAGGCAAATGTACTATATAGGGGTCGAAGCACATAGACTCAAGAATCTTACGATAGTCTATAAAGTATCGAGCATAGCTAAGCGAAGCAATCAATAAGCAGTAAACAAAAAGCAGTAAATAGATCAGCAAATCGGTGTGTTTTTCAAATACTAAAAGCGCTAGTCAAGGGTGTTCTCAGGAAATCAGGTCATGCAGAACAAATATCAGTCATGATCGAATTAAGTACCGTTCTAGAACTCAAACACAAATCTAAAACTAACCAACTTTTGTTGCGAGAATTTACTAAGTCTAAACCCTAGAAATCCAAATTTCTTTGCAATTCCTAACAGATTAAACTAGCATTAAGTGCAGGTTCGATTAGTTCGCAAATCAGTTAAACCACATTTCTTTGCAGATAACTAATTTGCTCAACCTAAATAGATCAGATTCTAAATCACACTTTCGTGTCAATTTATAAACCCCTAGATCTAGATACCAATTGATCAAGTTAGAAACTAGCTTTAAGCACAATTCAGGTTGAAGAACTAACATGTTATGAATCTTTAACTGATTAATTCAATCTAACATGCCATGAAAACCCTATGAGAATCCCTAAACCTAACAATGAATCTACACAGACATATTGAATGAAGTAAACAACATAATATGAATAGATTGCATTAAAGAAAGAGTAGAGAATATAAAATGGGTTTGAATCTTCTCCAAAAAACAGTACAAGGAATGGATCAGCCCCAAAGCTCCTAAACTCTCTCTAGCCAAAATTATGAAAAGTGTGTCTAGAATAAAACACTAAAACCCTAATATAAAGTGTATAACACGTCTTGGGTCTCTTTTGTAAATACTAGAACTTCTGGGCCAATTCTGCAATTCTTCAAAGTCCTCATTAAACGCCTGCGAATTGTAGATTCGGAAGCTGTGTCGATCGATGCACTCATGCATCGATCGACGCTCAGCTCGTTCAAACACTTTGATCTTCTCATCACGGATCCAGCTCCAATCTTTGCCAAAAAAGCTCCAAAATCTTCCAAAGTCCTCCAAACGTGTGTGAACCTAATAAACACCTAAAAATACTCGAAAGACACTACAAAAGACTCTAATATATACTTATATCATGGCTTAAAACAGCTAAAAACTATGATATTTCACTAAACCAAAACGTTTTTCTTAAGTAGAAAACAAAACAACCAGATAAGAATTTGCATAAAACAATACAACTCTCTTTAAGTGATTTTGATATTCATTAGGAAATGAAATGAGGACTTTCTGTAGCATAGAACTGTTCGGCTGCTACAAGACATACTTCTGTGGCAAGCTTTCTTGTGGAGTCATAGGCTTGCTCTCCTCTTAAGCCATTCGGTGATCAAGTGTTCTCCTGGTCCATTGTCCACTTGCTTATACAGGCCGTGTATCACGATTGCCCTTAGGAAAGAATCTATGACATGCTTAACCTGCTCTTTCACATAAATTAGAAGGAACAAGTCATATGTGACGAAAGAAAGATCAAACAATTTTGTACTCCCTAAAACTTCTAAGGCAAGTCTTAAATTCATTGGATCCTCATCGAAAGCTTTGTAATATACCAGAATGAAATTAGAATACCAATTGATCCAGCAATCTTCATTTGCATTCAAAACAAACAGAAATGAGTCATTTCTAGAAAACAGATCGGAATCGACAAACATAGAAACTTTTCAGCATTCCTAGATGTGAAACCTCTATTAGCTCTAAGAATTTGTTTGTCACGCCATTTTCTGAACCAAACACAAATGCATTCACAAAATTCTTTAAGTGATCTAAGTATGAAGAATAACAATGCAGAGAATATGTGAGTACTTGTTTTAGATTGGAAAAGCTTTCAAAATCGCGTTCTTTCAAGTTCAAGCTTGTTTCATAGCACAAATTATTACAACATTCTATGGATGATCTAAAACCAAGATTAGATCCAATCACTTCATCAAACAGAAAATCTTTGGGTTTAAAATCATCTCAAGTGTGGGAGATTCAAAATCTGAAATCAGTTTGTCAAAAACCAAGTTTGAAACACAAATTTCTTTGACATGGCTTACACCAAATCGCTTTTCTTCTTCAGGAGTAATCAAAACAAACAAGTTGGGTTTGCATCAATCGAACCAGTTTTCTTACTGAGCTTGTTGTGGTTTTACCAAGGTATGATTTATTGGACGGTTCTAGAACAGGGCTAGTTGTGATCTCCAAATAATTCTCCCATGGCAACCTCCTCGATTCCTCCTCTTGTGAGCTTTCTTCGAGAACCTGTGAACTAGAGACTTGTCTACTCGGTTGCACCGGTTCAAAAATGGTTAGCTCTTCAGAAACTTGTTCATTCTCAAACACAAAATCAGAAGAAGAAGAAATAAGATAACACTTAGATCGGTATGGAATGCTTGGAGTGATTTCGGTCTCAATAGCTCTCCTACATCTGTGGATACTACTGAACACGAGCTGGTGGTGTTTCTCTTCTTTTGTTTATCAAACACAACCTCAATTGCTTCCAACATCTTCTTTTCCAAAGATCATCAAAACGCTTGTCTCTTTTCATCCGGTTTTGGTGGGAGCTAGTTTGAAAACTCTTTGGCTCCTCATGGTGGTAATCATGTTCTGCTCTTTCTCTAGCCAGTCTGGATTGTTCTCTACTGCTCATAATAGGCAGCTCGTGTGGTCTCCTTGGTGGTACCTATTCCTGCACAAAATCAGACTTGTTAATACCAAACTTTCTAGAAATTGATTGCTTGCTTATCAAGGAGGGTTTAGTTGTTGATTTAAAATTGTCCTCCTGCTCCTGGACAGTTCTCCTTTTAAGGCCAAACATCATAACCCGAAATTACTTAGCAACCAAGTTAGTAAAAACAACACTCTCTCACTGTCTTGTGTTTCACTCAAGTGTTTAGGTCTCTCATGGGTTTCCCTCAATCTCTATCTTGGTTCTAAGTGAACAAACCAAAAACACCAGTGAATCAAACAACAGAAATAAAAAGAAGGGATAGACATATTGCCAGATTTTTGTGGCTAGAAGATTGACAAATCTCTAAGAACCGATTTTTCCTAGTTCCTTTTTGAATCTTTTCTTTGAGGCTACTAGCCTTCTTTTCTTTTCTTTTTGTTTTGGAATAAACAGAGATGGCTCCTCAAGAAAAATAGATAGAAAGATAAGAATTTGAATGAAGATAAAATCGGAACAGAAGATGAAGAGATGGATTTGAAACCGATTTTCTTTGAATTTTTTTTTTAAAGATGAAAGATGAGAAAAAGATGGAATGACACCAAGCTTCAGAGTGTGCTCTGATACCAGTTAATGTGATATTCCCAAGGATTATTGCACTATAGTGTTGTCGAATTGGATATGCTTCAGATTTGAGCTATTAGCACCAAAAATGAAGTGGATGGATTGATGGGTCACATATTGGTTGTGGAAGACTATTGATATTCCCGAAATCTGATTAAGTTTGATATGACGCAAAAATCCAGAAAATAGAGGTTGAAACAAGGATATGACTCACCAAGTTTTTCGAAATGTTCTAAGAAGAACAAATGAGAGATTTCTCTCAAAAATCAAAAGATCAAAATTCAGAAAGCGGTTGTATCATTGATTTCTAAATGTTACAATACATACAGGGTTTTTTTCATTAGAATGGTCAAATAAACAACATAGCAACTAGGAAAACTACAAGTACAAAGACTTGACAAAAGACTGAACATTAAACAAATGTGGAATGACTCTTAGACTACTTTGACCACTGTATTTTTCCCACGAAGTTCCTTGTTGAATATGACTTCTGGGCCACAAAATATAGCTTCTCTTGGGCCTATGAAAGTATCTTGGATTCCAAATATAAGTCTGTAAACACTCAAACAGTTGGGCCTAGAAATCTCCAAGCATAGCGCCAAATGGATCCGTTTAGAAAAATGAGGTGCATCTCTCTGATCCGTTGGACTTTTACTATGATATTGGGCATGCTGGAAAGATAATAGATCCATGAAAAAATCTCAAATTTATTTCAGGTCTTAATTGTACATGAGTTGGGCTGAGTGACTCAATCTTTTAATCCGTCACGAAATACGGCCTCAAGTGGATTCATCGGTTTGTAAAATTCATATATTTTACGTATGAACATATTTTGAGATGATTCCAAGTCTCACATCTTAGCTGATGAATCATTCTTACATGAAAATTTGGTTCACAGCTTAATTCCCCTCGGTTTGTTCTGAAACCTCCTTTGAACGCTCATATGTCTGAATGGCGTAAGCTTGAAATCATTTGAGTTGCAAGTTGCATAACCTTTTCACCAAAACTCTGATTGGCCTAATTCTTCTTGGAGATGTTCTATAAATGATCTGAGCATATTCTCCAAGTGGTTTAATGCATTGGTTCGCCGTGGTTGAGAAGATGTTAAACGAACAATGACCATATGTCTGAACCGGATTCAATAATCTTAATAGCCTGGCCGTCCTTAGCTTTTTCAGTTTATCGACCATTGGATGCTCGTCCTCGACCATCTCGTCCTCTACCAACTCGTCCTCGACCACCTCAACCATATCGACCTTCCTCGGAAATTAGCTCAATATTTCTTTTAGCTCGGCAATGATCGTTCCAATTTGATTTATCTTCAGCCAAGACAATTTCTAGGTCGGCAATGTCCTTATCCACCTCGGTCATGGCTCCATTTAGCTCGGCCACGAGCCGCTCCTCAGCTTCAAGCTCTCTTTTGCTCAGTCATATTTCGGTTCTAAGTCCAGGTTGCAGTTCTCCATCCATGATCACATCATGGATCGTGGTGGTGGTCATTGAGCTCCTGCTAGTCTTTCATGTATGGTCTTTGTCGTATTTGGTGGATTGGATGCATGTTTGGGGAAACGAAAAAAAAATCTTAAGACTATCATTTCTGTCTTTGGACTCTGGTTGTATAGTTTGAGAAAGTATGTTGAACTGTTTCTCTTGAAACATATGATTTCCTTTGTGACAATATGGTTGAAATTGATGTAGGTACCGACGCAATGCTGTGCGAATCCCTGAGGTTCCACCAAAAGTGTGTTCCAAGTTATTTGGATAGGAGCCTTCTTCTTAAGAACCACAAACAAACTACTTTGACTGTTTTCTGCACGTTGTTGGAGACCGACGTCCTTCTTCCCATTATGTTGGCTCTTCTCAGAGCAGGCTCCACAAATTCTACAACTTGCAATTTAGTTTAAGATATTCTCTTTAATTTTATTCTAGTTTAAGTTTGATTTTCTCAATTTTGCCTTTCTCTTTTGAAAATTTGCTCCGAAAAATTCAATCTTTGCTGGGCTCTTGGCTTCGGAAAGATTTCGATCCTTGCCGGTTCATGTGTAATTCAATGTTCAAAATTACAAATATAATCTATCAGATGAACAAAAAAACTACAACAATCGTACTATCTTTTAATGTACCAACAGAAATAGAAAATAGCATTTAAAATGAAACCTTAATTTAATAAAAAAATGTTTCCAAAAATTGATGCTTTCAAAAAGTGATTTATATAACTGAACTGAATATTAAAAATTCCTCAAAATGAAAATTATTATTTTTGTATAAACCTCAGAGTGAATGTCCCTAAAGTTTCGGCTATTTGAGTAAACCGACCAAACAATGCAAGAAAAAGCCATATTGCATCTTCCTCAGGTTTCACATGCTTGTGTCTTCGTTTCAGACAGTGAACCGACTTCTTCTGGAATCATCCTGCAAATAAGTAGACCACATTTTAGGAAGCCATGTGAGAGGATAAACATGAGCAAAAAAATGATTAGCTTCTATTAGGAGAAAGTTAATTACATGGTTAGTGAAAGTTATCTTGTCGGTGACTTCAAGTATCTCCTTCCACTTCTTCCCAATACCCATCTGGATTTACAATAACATACAACCAAGTAGCAATTTAATCAGACAGATTCAAAAACAATTCTTTTGACACATACATACTGCCAAGTTCTAAAGATCAGTCCATTGGCAGAGTATAGCTATGTTTATACTGCAAAAACTATAAAAGTCAGGTTTGATAGATATGAATCGTTAAACAAACATATATAACTTCAATTAAAAAAAAAAAATTACACTTTTCAATGGTAATCCAGAGCAGTAGGAGTATCTCAATCATCATCAGGTGGTAAAACTCCCATGGACCGACAACAAAGCAACAAGATAATAGTCCTTTCTACATGCATCGTTGAGAATTTTCGTCTTGAATGGAAGCATTTTTGATATATCCAACAGCTTATGCTATTTTACTATAGAAAGCAATCAACACGTTTAACTAAACAAGCTAGACTATAGTATCAGCACACCTCTTCGCACACCACCAACATGTAAGAAAATGAAACAACACAACTAAGCAATATCCAGAGAACCCACCAGATAACAAGTAGAAGAAAGCAGCAATCATAATGAGAAGACAAGCATCATACCAGAACAGCTTCATTTGATTTCGTCCTTGTCCACAAGGAGAGCTTGTCTTGCTTTTGGCGCACATTAGCAACCACACCACAAATCTCATCTGCCTCATCAAATTGCTCTCCAATCAAAGCCATCAACTGCAATTTAAGAGAGAAAACTAGTCATTACCGGATGCAAGTTGAAGCTTCAAATATGTCTAACCACAAACAATAAAAGTTTAGAAGAATTTACAGTTTCAAGCCAAGCCTTGTCTAAAGCTGGCTTCCTGTTGGTGGTAACAACATATGTCCACTTTCCCCCATTAGCACACTCTGGATCTTCCCACTTTGGCTCAACACCAGCTTTGAACAAGTGAATATCAGCATTCGCTGTCAATTTGCTAGGAATGAATATAGTCTCGTGCAAACTGCAAAACCCATACCAAAAGAAATTAACATAATGAAATTATCTCCCAAAAAAATAGGCTCGATTCTTGAATTGGAACATAGTCTTACATAGTTGAGATACATAAACCACATCTTCTCACAATGTTAATGTATATACATAAGCCATATTTTGAAGTAATCGAACGATGCATTAAGAAAGGCAGATCTAACTTCACCGAAAATCACAGATCGAAGAGAAGATGACTTTTCTAACAATACAAAACCCTAATACAAATGAGGAATCAATGAGAAGAAGAAGACAAACCCCCAGAAATCTTCGACGTTGTCGAAGGTACATGCTTTACGAAGGGAAGCTCCCCAGGCGGCGCCTTGTTTGGGCTTGGATTGGTTATCAAACCAGAAACTCCACTTTCTTTCGAGCTTGTGAGGCTGCTTCTCCGTCAACTCTATCACCGGTACTTCCGCCGCCGCAAAGGCTTCGTTCATATCCTCGGTCGCCATATTCTCCGCAAGTTGTGTTTTCTCTCTCTCTCTCTCTTGGTATGGGATCAATGGCTTTTTATCTTTTTATTATTATTATTTTTTTTTTGTTGATCAATGGCTTAATTGCCATAAACCGCCATATATTTTTGATTTTCTTTTACAATTTTTTAAAAATAAAAATGACAAATCTCAAAAATATCACAAAAACAGAATATCTTACAAAAATAGCAACAAAGACAAAAATTTACCAATATAATATTTATTAAATAAATAAATACTAAATTAGTCCTAACCATAAATCCTAAATAATAAATCTTAAACAATAAATACTAAATTTTAAACTCTAAATAATAAATTATAAACCCTAAATAATAAATTATAAACCCCAAATGCTAAACTTTAAACCCTAAATAATAAACTCTAAACCCTAAATTATATTAAGAGTATAAAAGTTTTTATAATCAAAATAATACTAAAAACGTCATTTTTTCTATTAGTGCTATATTTGTGTCAAGTTATATTTTTGTGCTATTTCATGCATTTTTCAATAAAATAAAGTAAAAGACTAAAAACCATAACACTTTTTTAATATAATTAGTTATCCAATTAAAAGATCGATGATACATACCTAATTAACCAGTAATACCTAATTATTTAAATTTCTAAATAACGTAAATATTATAATTTGTAAAAACTGTAAAAAAACAAATAAACAGTTATACTAGTTATAACGAAAATACCAGTTGAACTATTTATTTTAAAACAGTTATAATATTTTCTTATTTGAACATAGGAGAGAGAGGCGTAAATAGAAGAAGAAAAAAAAGAGAAGGAGAAGAAGGAAAGAAGAAGAAGAAAAAGACGAAGAATATGCACAGAGAGAAGGAAGAAGAGGAGAGGGGAGAGAGCAGAGGAAACATAGAAGACGAGGAAGGAGAGAGAAGAGGCGAAGGGAAGCAAAGGAAGAGATAGATGACGGAGGAGAAAAAAGGAGAAGGAGAGAAAAAGAAGAAAAAGCGGAGGAGAAGGAGAAGAAGCAAAACAGAGAAGAGAAGGGGAGAGGAGGAAGATCATAGGAGGTGGAGAGAAGAGAAAAATAATGAGAGAAGAAAAATCGGAGGAGAAGGAGAATATGCAAAACGGAGAAGAGAGAGGGGAGAGAGAAACATAGGAGGAGGAAGATCAGAAGAGGAAAAGAATGAGAGAGGAAGAAGAAGAACCGAGGAGGCGGAGGAGGGAAGAGGAAGAATAAGAAGAGAGAGAGATCAAGCAAGAAGAAACCGCGGAAGAGAAGAAGAGAGAGAAACAGAGGAGAAGAGGAGGAGGAAGAAGAAGAAGAAGCCCGTGTAGTAGAGCAATGTATCATAGTCATCCCAGTGCTCTGATATCGGCATGTTAATGAAATCTGCATCCTTAGCTAAATCTTAGGCGCTTTGCCCCAAAATTTATCTATCGGAATCTTGGCTCCCTCTTCCTTAGGCCAATGCCATTGTATGGCATCACAGTCTCGCTGATATGGTTCAGGCAATGGCGAGTCGCGTGAAAACCACTCATCTAGTATAGGAGTCTGATCTGCAGCAGCCGGACTATATCTACCGCGTTTACGAGGCTGTCCGCGGGGAGGCATCTGCAATCGAAGAAATAAGGCCCTGTTAGTCACGCATAAACTTCTGTGAAATCGCAGTGCAATGACCGTTGCTCAAACGCATCGATCGTTGCAAGGTGATTTCACAGATGCAATATAAGTCCTCAAATCGCGTTAAAATCAATCCCACAATCACATAAGCAGTATAATTTCATCATCAATCAACCTAAATCAAGCCTATATCAGCACGATATTACCATTCTAAATCCAAAAACCTCTAATTTCAAAACCCTAAAATCGAATCCGAAAATGATGATTTTGAGAGACCTTACCTCGGAATTGCTTCGAATAGGTTATAGAAATGGATAGAGCGTGTAAAATCAAGAAGAATAACGCTTTGAATCAACGAAAATTATGAAGAATTGAGTGATTTAGGTGAGAGGCGATTCGGGTGTACGGACAGTCGAAATGGGGAAGAAGAAAAGGGAGAAAAGGTTAAAGGCACTTACATGTTTCGTGACTGCAACGACCGTTGCATAAAAGCAACGATCGTTGCCGTTGAACCGATCCGATTCCGGTTTAGCGCACGTATACCTTTAATTTGGAAATTGAACCAGATGTGTCGACCGTTGCACAAGACCGCAACGATCGTCACAGAGCGACTTCATCTCCTCGTCATATCTCCCTGCAACGACCGTTGCACATGACCACAACGATCGTCATAAGGCGTTTCTTCTTCGTCGAATCACCCTGCATCGATCGTCACAACAAGTGCAACGATCGACGCAGATCTCCAGACTCGTATTCTGCAGTGAAAACACACCAAAAACAAAACCAAAATGTAAAATCCTAGGAAAAACACCAAAAAGAATATGTACAAACCAAACAGTGGGTTGCCTCCCACTCAGCGCTTGTTTAAGGTCATTAGCATGACCGGACGAACAAGATCAAGCTCTTGGAGGTTTCGACAGAGACTGTGAGTGCCTCTGCGAAAGTCTCCTCATCCAAGGTGGAGAGTAAGCTGTGTCATTGTGAGCTCGTCCAAGGAAAAAAGGGATCTATGTTCTCCTGCATTCACATCAGTAAAGTTGGTAGAACTGAGCTTAGAAGAAGCATACCTTTGCTTTGGTGAGTTTCTGATGTTAGGAGCTTTCTGCTTAGAAGCAGTTGCAAGCTCTGAAGATGTTAGAGTGGAATTTTCAGAAACCACCATCTTCTCCTCTCCAGGATCAGAAACCAAAGTCTCACTCTTATGCGCTTCCTGTCCATCTCAAAGTGTAGAGGCTCATCTCCCAGATGGAGATCAATCAGACCATGCCTAACATCAATCTTCGCACCAGCTGTGGCTAAGAAAGGTCTTCCTAGTATCAGAGCATCATCCAGATCACTATCGTACTTAAGCACCACAAAATCTGTCAGAACTAAGTAGTTACCAACTCTCACTGGGACATCCTCAAGAACTCCTTCTGGAATCCTTCTTGACTGATCAGGTAGAACCAGAGAAGTCCTAGTGGGTGAAAAATCTGTCATTCCCAGTTTTTCTGCCACAGAGTATGGCATGAGATTTCCAGCAGCTCCAAAATCACACAACGAGCGCCTGAAGCTGTCCTCAAAGATGGAACAATTCAGCACAAATATACCAAGATCACCTAGCTTCTTAGGAATCTGAGTGAGCAACACATCACTGATTTGTTTAGGGATCACTATCACCCAATCTTTCAACACTTCGTCCATTGGCAACATCCTCTCCAAGTATCTCTGCACACAAGGGTGATATGGTGGATCTTCAGGTTGTGGATCTTCTTCCAACTTCTCATCCATCACTTTCAGTTGTCTAGCTTCATCAAGTTCCTGTTGAGATATCTCAAACACCTCATGGGAAGGCGTAGTAGGCTTGTGAGCCTTCTCTTCACCAGTACCAGAAGAAACAAGTAAGTCTGCTCCACGACTTGCAACGATCGACGCACTAGGTGCAACGATCGATGCATTTAATTCATCACAGATTCCAACCGACAGTTTTGCTTCAGTCTCGGATTTTTCAGCTTCTTCCACGAGTTCAGCTGTGTTTAACTCAAATTTTTCCCCTTGGTTTGACCCATCATCAATATAAACTGACCAAGCCTTGATGTGGGTGTCCATGACATTCTTTCCCTTAACTGAGCTTGAAATTTGGTTCACCTGTGTGTCCAATTGCTTCAGATGTGTACTTAAGGATTCAAATTTCCCATTAAGATCCTCATACACATCATCTAACTTCATGCTGAAGTCCACAGCAATCTTAGTCTGACCCTCCAGCAACTGTTCCATCATTGCTTCCATCTTGCCCTCATAAGCATTAGCAGCAGGAGGTGTGTGATATGAGGATGATCCATAAGTCCTATGATTACCTTGCTGAAAAGGTTTCTGAAAACCAACAGTTAGTCCATAGCCTGAAGAGTTTTGGTTGCTTGTGAAAACACTCTTCTATCCACCATTGAAGAACTTATTACCTTGCTGATTACCAAACCTGTTTCCTTGGAATCCAGAGCCACTGATGTAGTTCACATCCTCTTCCTGGTGATCTTCTTCAGCCTGAAACACTTCAACTTCCTGAGCAAAGTGGACAGCTTTCTTTCCAGTCAACAAACTATGAACAGTGTCCAGCTTGTTCCTATTATCAGCGATCTCCAGATTATCTATCTTCCCACCAGACTCCTTTCTTCTCCTATCAACAGTCTTGGTGCTATTACTGCTCACCAAGTTATCAATCAATGTCTTAGCGTGTTCAGGAGTCCTTGTGTTGAAGTTTCCATTGCTAGCATTGTCCAATACAGACTGATAGTGGAGATCAATACCTCTAAAGAATAAGCCCGCAGCGTCACTTCAGAGAATCTATGGTGAGGACAGTCACGTTGGTACTTCTTAAACCTCATCCAAGCAGACTTAAGAGGCTCTGTAGGACCTTGGGTGAAGGTGAAAATATCCTGTCTCGACTGATCAGAGCGAGCATAATCATAAAAGTGCCTCAAGAACTCTCTCTTCACATCATCCCAAGTAGTAAACTTCCCAGATGAAAGTTGTTTCAGCCAAGCTGCAGCATCTCCAACGAGAGAATAAGGGAAAAGTTTGAGAAACAAGTAGTCATAGTTTACCCCATTGTACTTCATTCCAGTGATGAAGACCTCAAACTCGTCAATATGGTCCATGGGTTGCTCATGTGGGAGACCATGGAACGGATTCTGCCTCAGAAGAGAGTAGTAGACAGTCTTGATCTCAAAATCATTCCTCTCAAAGCCCAGAGATACAATCGCTGACCGGTTAGCATGGAACTCATCAGGACGGTTGTAGTCAGCTAGAGTCCTCTCATTAGCAGGAGGATTTATCATCTGCCTTTGACCTTCAAATTCAGGTTCAAGTTCAGGGATCACACGTCCCTCAGCATCAATCCTATGCCCAGCATCATTGTACCGGTTGTTCTGGTCGTCCCTCAAAACACCCATAGCATCAGGTCTCAGAATCAAGCAATTTTGCACCATCCTTGCTCGTTGACCTTTTCTGTTTGTTCTCTCTAGTCTAGCAAGCTCCTCAAGTCTGAGATTCACCAGATTCACGTTCGGATCACTTCGGGTCTCACGCTTATGCATAAACCGTCGGTAATCTCACTACAACGATCGATGCAAAGTATGCAACGATCAATTCAACTCGGATTCGCCTTGTGTCGATCGATTCAAAAGATGCGTCGATCGATGCTAAGCGAAATAAGACCTGCAACACACGCAGACAGAGAAAATTAGTAACAAAAAAAAAACGAAAAACCTAGTCTAAACTTTAAATTCAAATCTATCGAAGACTCAAAAAAGTCTCCGGCAACGGCGCCAAAAACTTGATACGATCAGAGTTTTAGTCCCTAGATCTACACTGCAAGTGCACAGACGTGACAGTAGTATATAGGGTATCGAAATCCACAGAGACTCTAAACCTTATGATAGATTGTAGAACGTCAAGTTAAGCTAGGTGAAACAGAGAATAAGCAGTAAATTAGAACAGAAAATAAATCAATAGCGAG
The DNA here is from genome assembly GCA_030180135.1 of Orychophragmus violaceus. Classification (NCBI taxonomy): domain Eukaryota; kingdom Viridiplantae; phylum Streptophyta; class Magnoliopsida; order Brassicales; family Brassicaceae; genus Orychophragmus; species Orychophragmus violaceus. Next base: position 62,962,753 of record CM058240.1, on the reverse strand, counting down.
ATTGGTTTTGTAAGCAAGTACTAAAACCGCTAAGTCTAGGGAGTTCTTAGGAAATCAGACAAGCAGATTAACTATCAGTAAGGATCAAATTAAGTCTGGTTCTAGAACTCAAACACAGATATAGAATTAACCAACTTTCGTTGCGAGAATTCTCTAAGTCTAATTAGCAGAAACCCAAATTTCTTTGCAATTCCTAACAGATTAAACTAGCCATAAGTGCAAGTTCGATATCTTCACAATTCAATTAAACCAAATTTCTTTGCGGATAATTCAATTGCTCAACCTAAATAGTTCAGATTCTAAATTACACTTTCGTGTCAATTTAAAAACCTAAAGCCTAGATTCTAAGTGATCAAGTTAGAAACTAGTATTAAGCACAATTCAGGTTGAACAACAAATAAGTTATGAATCCTAAACTGATAAATTAATCTAATAAGTCATGAAAACCTTTAAGAGAATCCCTAAACCTAACTATGAATCTAATCAGACATGATTAATGAAACACAAATCAATGAATAAGTAAATTGCATAAATAGAGAGTAAAGAATAAAAGGGGTTCGAAATCTTCTCCAAAAGTAGGAAGCAGTACAGGTTCAGATCAGCCCCAAAAGCTCTAAAATCTCTATGCTCAAAAGTATGAAAGCGTTAGTAAGCGTATGTAAAGCGTAGCCTAAACAAGTGGCTAAAAACCCTAATATAATGATCTAATCACAGCTGGGGCTTCTTTGTAATTATGAGAAACTTCTGGGCTTAAGTACAATTTCTAAACTCTTCATTAAAACCGCCGAGATATGCCTTTTACGCATGTGTGTCGATCGATGCACGAGATGTGTCGATCGATGCAAATCTCTGTTTTGGACAGTGAACTCTTCCTCTCGGCCAAATGCTCCAAATAGCTCCAGAATGCGCCATAATCTCCAAATCCGCTCCAAACGTACCTAGACTTGTAAACATACCTAAAAGACTCCAAAACATAATGAAAGACTCGATAAATAAGACATATACCATGGTTAAAAACCCTAAAATCCATGGTATATCAAACATACGAGGCAGAGGAGGCAGAAGAGAGAGAGCGAAGAAGAAGAAGAAGAAGAAGAAGAAGAAGAAGAAGAAGAAGAAGAAGAAGAAGAAGAAGAAGAAGAAGAAGAAGAAGAAGAAGAAGAAGAAGAAGAATAAGATAGAAAGTGAGCAAGACGCGGAAGAGAAGAAGAGAGAAGAAGAAGAAGAAGAAGAAGAAGAAGAAGAAGAAGAAGAAGAGAAGAAGAAGAGATAGAAACAAAGGAGAAGAAGAAGAAGAATAGAGAAGGCAGAGGAGGGAAGATGATGAAGAAAGAGAGAGAGAAAGGCACGGAGAAGAATCCGCGAAGGAGAAGAAGAGAGAGAAACAAAGGAGAAGAAGAGGAGGAAGAAGAAGAACGGAGGAGGGTAATACGACGCTGGGATCATCTTCATAGTTGTCGGACCCGTGTGTGTATGGGTAGCTCGTGTGTGTGGGATCCGTGTGTGTATGTGGTCCCTAATTTTTATAGTTAGTTTTCCTTAAGTGTACAGTTATACGTTCATCTTCATAGTTGTACTTTAGTGATTTTGGTGTATTTGTAGTTAGACTTTAAAATGAGATATTATGTTGTAATTGCACATGATTTCCCACTTAATTATCATTTAGGATGTTTCATAACACAGTTTGCACCACATCATAGTTTTCACATCTTTCCATCATAAGAGGGTGACTACTAACATAGTGTTCCTTATATTATAGTAAGTGTTTTATGTGAATTCAAGAATATGTATTATGAAAACTATAAACTCATGTTTATTGATTTAAAATTATTTCTTTATAGTTAAACATTTTCTAAGAATCCTTATAAACCTTAATTTATTGTTTTCATATTTTTTAATACAAAAACACAAATACAAATATGTTAATAGTTGTACCTAGTTAAACTTGGTAGTACAAATCCGACAATAGACAAATACAAACACACAAATACATATATTTTCTTAGTTGTACATAGGTTGAAACACGTAGTCCAAATCCGACAATATTGCATATACAAGATTGCTTGAAATTCATTCATGCTCATTTGAATAACACTCTCCATAGTCAAAATGTATGTTTGTGTTGAATTTTTTCATTGTATCCTCTAAATAGAATAGAATAAAACTCAATTAAAAATGATGCTATTTCGGTCCAACTGGTACAATTGTTCTGGTACAAGTGGTATTCTGTTTAAAATGGATATTTGTAGTTGGACCTTACGACGGGATATTATGTTGTAGTTGGACATATGATTTTCCATTATTAATTATGATTTAGGAGTTTTTCATAATATAAATTACATGAAATCACAATTTTCACCTCTTTGGCATCATAAGAAAGTTATCAGTTGTACTATTATATCACAGTAATATCATGTGTACCAGTTGAGTTGTTCTATTTCTCAAGAACTAAACATGATTTTTTTTCTTCCAAATTTTTGTTTTTGTTTTATTTTAATTAAAAAAAAATTCACCTCAAACCAAACCTTTCTTTCATTTAGTGTTTCATTAAAGGTACAATGGAGAAAACACATTATTAGTGGCATGTTGATTAATGGGTGGCATGCCAGGTTAATTTTTCTTGAAAAAATGACATTTATGACTCACACTCTCTTGTATGTCCCTGTAACTCAACATTCAATCTCACATGTCCCTGTCTAAAAAAGAATTTTTAAAGATTTATTTTTAATTTGAAAAATACCAACTTTACTATTTAACCCTGTGAAATTTCTTATATTTACACCCTAAACCGACCTGACCCATTCGACTATCCTAAACCCGACCCGATCCTATCTCTCTCTAAGATCCAAATCTCAAATTCCCCTAAATAGAGAGAAGTGTTGGATGAAATCAATTCTCTCATAATTCCGACGAGAGGCCGACGACCTAGACCTAAAAGTCCGTTCCTCACTCATTGCTCGTCTCAGTCGCTCAGCTCCTCTCTCTCTCTCTCTCTCTCTCTCTCTCTCTCTCTCTCTCTCTCTCTCTCTCTCTCTCTCTCTATAATTCCCTCTTTCTCGATTATCATATGTTTTGCGAAAGAGGGAGAAGTTTTTGTAACTTTCTAGCCTCGTTGCAACTGAGAAACGCCTAGAAAGGTATATATATTATCGATTTGATTTTCAGTTACTTATGGAAACATTATATTGTCGATGATTTCTCTTTTAGAATTTCGGTTAAGGAAGTGGGATTTAACTCGAGATTAGATGATTGAAGTGGAGTAGTGAGAAGATTGTAATTGTAGTAGGCATTTACTTCTTCCCAAAATGAGCTTATATTAATCCCTTACTTTCGATTCTCTTTCTTCTCTCTCTCTCTCAGTGACGATGGTGGTTACAAAGAGAGGGATAAAAAAAGTCGAGAAGAAAGATAGAATACCGACTCTTCTTTAAAGAAGATGAAGAATGGTAATGCTAATAAGGGATAGTCTTCAAGGAATAGAAAGACTGTAGCTCGAGGGTAGAAGAAATCAAAGAAAAATATTGATGGTGGTGTTGAAGGAGATCATATTCTAGAAGCTCAAGATGTGGCAAAGATTGTAGATGAAACTCTAGAAGCTAAAGATGCAACTTTAGGTGCTAGTGTTGAAGTCCAAACGACCAAGAATGTAGATGCAGTTGACGGAGGGGAAGATCGGGATGTTGAGACTAAAGAAGAAGGAGAAAAAGGAGAAGAAACATATAAAGTTTAAGAAAACTTAGAAGAAGACAAAGGAGAAGAAAACTTGGAAGAATAAGTTGGAGGAGAAGAAGAAGAAGAAGCACGTAGCCGTACTTTCAGTTCCCTTGAGGTAAAATTAGCATGATTTAATAAGTAATACTGGTAGAAATTGGTAAACTAGTAAGGTTTTATATCTGAAATAAGATTTTATATCTAAAATTGGGATAACTTAGTTCAACTGGTTTTTTGTTGCAAGATTTAGAGGAAACGACATGCCAACAACATGAGATATCGTCTTAACATCCTCAACAAGCTCAAGAAAATGAGGTTCGATTTTGAATTTCGGTGTTTTGTATGTAATATTGGTAGTAATAGGTAAAACTTGTAGTATTTGATATGGAATAATGGTATTAGTAGGTAATAACTTGGCAAGTTTCAAATCAGAATTTAGTAGGTTTATCGATGTGTTTTTTTTTTTGCAGGTTTCAAATTAGAATTTAGTAGAAATGGAAGCAGTACGACCGATGGATATGTATTTTAGTCCAAGTGAGTATATGAAGAGATATTAAAGGTAGAGACTCAGTGGTTTATCGATGAGTTTTTGACTACGCTCAAAGAATTGGATCCTCCACTCAGTAATATAGAGAGGAATTGGTTTGAGAACCATCCTTAGTTTAAACACTTTTTCCACATACCTAGAGACAAAAACCACAAGGTTCAAGGCATGTGGATGCTTCTTCTCCGTATGACAAAACTCGAGAGGAAATGGGAATTCTGGTTTGTAGTAAACGACGTTTCCATCCAATACGGCCTAACAGAACACGAGTTAATTTCCGTTTAGACTGTCGGAACTATACACCGAATTATAAGCATATTGGCGGTATGAAGTTTGTGATGAAGCATTTTGGGAAAAACGTTATTATAATTCAAGACGTCAAAACGAAGCTAGATGAGATGAAGCAAGAAAGTCGGGATAGGCTGAGGATGGATGTGCTCTTCTTCTTGTGATGCATCGTTCTCATAACACAGACTAAGTGTGGACAAGTTGCAACACCCGTGAATCCATTCCTTCTGAGAGCGGTGGAGGATTTCGAACTTTGTAAGACATTCCTTGGGGGAGACTGTCTTTTGATTATATGCTTACCCAAAATAAATTAAACTTGTTATAGAAGTTTTACAAAAAATGGGAAGATACAATCAAACACTAGAAAACACTACAATCCAAATAACAACCATAAGATTCCTTGTCTTGGCCGCCTCTTGTTTTGTGTCCTTGCCCTCCTATCCCCTAATGATGGAAACCTTTTAATTTTCTTCCTTATCTTCTTTTTGAATTTGTCAAGAGGTATGATTTTCAAATCTCTGATGTTATCCGAAACATCTCATTCAGACCTACTAGCACTAAATAAATTGTCTTGTAATACGCCATTGCCCACAACTCTGTGTAATAATATTTGGAAGACAACTCATATACTTTGAGGACAACCAATAATATTTTGAAGACAACTACCTCTAGCAGGATCCCTTTTGAATTCAATGAAAATGGCAAGTGAGTGCACAAAATGATACTTTTCAATATCGAAGAACCTACAACTGCATGTTTTCAATAACAAGTTCACCAAATAAGGCTTTCCATCACTACCAATGATATTGTACTCAAGCTCGAAACTATTTACCACCCTAACAATTAATATCTAAGCAACTTCTCATATATTGTGCATATAGTTCTCCACTAAAGGCACTACTTTATTACCAATCTTTCCAAATGCTGCCTCCTACCGATGGTCGTTAAACAAATCAGAAGGTTTGTTTTAATAATCGTATGAAGCATGAGTATTAAACCGTACCTCATGGCCTCCTTAAAAATACTGTTCAAAGATTCCACACAGTTTCTTGTGCCTAAGTTTTATCTTTCTCCTGGAAAAAACCACTTTACCCATTTTTTCATGGTACTATGCTCCAAATACTTGGCCGCTGAAGGATATCTCGTCTTAAAAGAACTAGAAGCGGCGCCAAACTCAACCACCGTGTAAACTTGCTGCTCTCTAGGAATCTAAAGGCGACTACGTCTTTCTTAACATTAGAAGCATGAACTTTCACGTTTTGGCACAAATTCCATACACAATACCCATGATGAACCTAGGGATAAACATTAGCTATGGTGTCGATGAGGCTTGCATTTCTGTCACTCACAAACGCCAATTCAGAAGAGTTTGCTACTAACTGTGGTGTGCCTTTCCTCTTCGAGTTGCTTCCACTCTAACTAGTTCGACTGCATCTTTGTGTACATTCTAATCGAGAAAATTTTCGTCTCTCCAAACTTTGCAGCTCGTAGACTCCACTTGCATCTTGCTATACAACATTTTAACAATAATCGCGTCCTATCCGACTTTTTTATGGCATAACGAAAACACTTATTAAATGCGCCTCTATCTACGAAATCATGCAAGACCACTTTACATGGAAATTCTTGATGCAGACTCAGACCCAAACAGTCTTCCCATGCCACTATAAACTGACTAGATTGTACAAGAGGTGCATGCTCGACATATCTATCATACTTATCTGATATATCCATACCTAAATCACCTGATGTATCATCATCATCCTCTATTTCCTCATGTTTTTGTACTACTTGTTCTTTTTCTACGTACAAAAATGGCTTTAGCTCCGATTTTTTCATCTTTTGATTTCAACTCCTCATAGTTCATACCAAAAGAACATTTTTCCCACTCTCGACACCTGCTCGGGCAGTTCCGATTGATGACCTCGACATACAAAATAGATCTACGATTATCGTTATCCATAGACGTTTGGTAAATACACAAATCCTCATCATCAACAATAGTAAATTGTTCCTCAGATCCCACCAACAATGGAATGTAACTCAATCGCAGGTTAACCTTACTTACATTAATATAACCCAAGATTCTTGTATATCATGTCTTCTATCATCAACAAAGTTATCTCCTCCAAACTATACATCCGACTTTTGCATTTAAAATGTATGATGACGTTGTTGCTAATTGTATCCTGCCAAAAAAATACAAAAGACACAATTCGTACTACTAGTATTACTTGTTTTACTCAGTAGTATTATCAGTTTTACTACAATTATTGATCTATAAGTTTTACTGGTATTACTAGTTTTGCACAGTTTACCAGTGTTTCCCAGTACTACTAGCTTTATACAGTTCCATATCGCAAAAACACCAATTAGGCGGATTTAAATTCCTCCAAATGGGAGAAATTGGTTCTAATCTACTTAAACTATATTAGGATTCAACCACGAAACCCGGTGTTCTACCAATTTAACAAATTACCGCAATGTGCATTTGAAGTTATTCAATCCCTAAATTTGCTGTTCCCAAACTAAATTTGAGCCAAAATCAATCCAAAATCTTACTTTGTTGAATTAATAACTCATATCGTTTTGGAGAGAAATGCAGCTCGAATGCGAATGAAGAAGGTCGTTTACCGGCGCCGGGGAGAAGAGAGTAGACTAGAGTTGCTCGTCGGTGGGAGGCGTCGAAGGAGAAGACCTGAAGCGACTTCTTTTTTCTTTTCTGTTTTTCTAATTTTGTTTTTAAAATCAAATATCATAAGATTAAATGAAATTAGTAAGGTCAAATTCGTCTTTGTAGAGTTTTATTAAAATGGGGAGGGAAATATTTTGTGGGGATATAAGAGATTATTTTTAAGCAAAAGGGGAATTTCAGCTCATCCCTCCTTTTGATAGGAACGGCGGTCAAAATAAAAAATTGCGAAATTAGACATGTTACTTTGAAAGAAGGACTCTCATTAAGGCAAATTTGGGTTAATTCAGGCCGGCCCACTATAGACCACTACTATTTCTTTTTCCCATATTTTTCTCTTCCTCTTCTTCTCGCACTTCAATATTTCAGAAAGCAAATTCTCGATTCTCGATTTACGATTTTAGAATTTTCCTTTTGTTTATATAGTTTAAATAAACTCTGATTATCTATAAAACTTATGTTTCCAATGTTCTGCCATATTTTCTTACCTCGTGCGAGTTTTGACGATCCTTCTTCCCTTCTTCTAATTTTCGTTGGAGTCGGTGTTTGTTCACTTAAAGTTTTTTTCAACGGTTCCTCTTTTCACGAAACTCATATATTCCTTGTTTCCACCGCTCATTTAGGAGGAGAATGAAGGGGTGGGGGAATCTCGATCAATATATAAACGGTGCTTCTCAGTGTTTCTTATTAGTTTTATTCCCATTCTTGTCAATTTATTTCAGAAGTTGTGACCAACAAATGCGTTCGTGATGATGAGTAGAGATTTAGATTTGCGATTGCCATAGGTTGTGTTCTTATGATAACATGTGGCACCTATACATGAATCATGGCTTTAACAAGCCATGTGTGTTTTTACGTTTATCTCTTAAAGCAAAATTGGGGTTAACAAGGCACGTGTGTTTTTATGTTTATCTGTTAAAGCAAAATTGGGCCCCTGGTTATGTTAGCTCATATCATCTTGCTCACAATCTATTTTATTTGTATTTTAGGACCTTTTGCCTTTTAAAATAAAACATTTGACGGTGCAGTGTTGGATTTTCTCTCTCTAAACTCTCCGTCCTTTCACTAGAAACACAAAAAGTTAATCATGTTTTGGCCATCGCTTTCGGCCTTCGCTCGCTGGGCTGATGGTCTGCTTTCCTTTCTTTTCTTTTATTTTGTCTGGTCTCTGTGATTTCTCTCCCAATTTTGATGTAATATATGGTTGAGGTTTCGGGTTTGTTCTAGCGATTTCCGATTTTCTATCAGATTCGGATAATAACTTCGGACTCCATGTCAGGTCTTTTCCAGACCTTTCTCGGCTGCTCTTCCGGATAGATTCCGTATCTATCGATTCCACTTTGGAAATCACTTCGATCTCTTCCATGGAGCTGTGCTATCATGTCGCCAGATATTTATTTCCCTCTTCACCTCATCTTGCCGAGCGCTTAGTCTCGAAGGTTCTCTGCCCGCTCGAGTTAAACGGGCCAACACACTTATACCACTGTGCTTTCAATCCTCTCAGATTTGCATCGATCAAGTGCGTTAATCGGAGATATTGGTGCAGACTGTAAAGGTACACAACCAAAAGCGGCGATTTTGATGGTGTTATGGATTAGATCGGCAAGGAGATGACGATGTAGCGATGAAGGCTTGGATAGGGTGACCGGAAAATCGCTGTCGGTGGCCAAAAACTTCCTGATGGTGTATTACATGCCGATGTTTTGTCTGATATCAACACGTGGCAGCTTTAGCGGGATCAGTGACACATCATTGTTTATCACTACAACTTTTTGGTTCCTTTGTCATGAATTTGGGCCCTTGTTAGCCCATTTTCCTGTGTGATTTTTTATTCTGTGTCTATGTATCCTACTTACGGCGGATACAAACCTGTACAATGGGTAAAAACATACTTACAAAGGATAACAAACATAGTTTTTCATAGAGAAAAGAAAAATGAAGAAATCCCACGGAAAACATGCCAACCCAAAATCATATCCTAAAAATATATTATTGTCATATTAACTGTCAAAATAGTCATGTTGTACGCGGGCTTGCCTAGTCTTAATCATTACAAACATGTCATCTGCTCACTCAAAATAAAACATTCTAAATGGACAAAGGACCAACTTTTCTTGTGGTCAAAATGGGCAAGAATGTAAAGACAGTGGGCAGGCCTAAATACTTTAGAATCTAGTGTTTAATAAATCTGGGGATATTCTACACTCGACTTATTTTTCGATTGACATATGGATGTCAGTACCATGTAGTCTACCACAAACGCCAAAAAACTGTAAGTTAAAATTTCCACGATTTCAGTGCCCTAATGCTAGGAAATCTAGGATTGAGGACGTATGTAATCACTTGTATTTACATGGATTTATGCCAGGTTATAAGACTTGGTATCTCATGGAGAAAGATCGGATTATGGTAGTAGTAGCAGTAGTAGTAGTAGTAGTAGTAGTAGATAGCTTTATTGTAGTACTATAGTAGTTGAGAACCTTATAGTAGTACCAAGAAACCTTATAAAGAGGAAGTAGATTTTGGTATATGTACTGTTCAGATGGTTAATGATACTTATCATGAAAATATTCAGGAACTTGGTGAATATCAAAATCCTAGAGTAGAGGAACATAATTTAGAAGCTATGCAATGTTTTGATATGTTAGATGCAACAAAGTGGCCACTGTACAAAGGTTGCAGAAATGATCATTCACCATTATCCTCTGTTAGTAGATTAATGACCATAAAGACGGACTACACTTTGGAGGAGGATTGTGTGGACGCGATTGCTGAATTTTTGAAAGACATTCTTCTTGAAGAAAACCTTGCGCCCGGTTTATACAACGAGGTATAGAAACTTGTTACTAGGCTTGGATTGTCGTATCGGATGATGGATGTGTGCATACAACTGATGTATGATATATTGGCGAGAACATGAAAACCATCTAGAATGTAAATTTGTGGGAATCCGCGCTATCATGACACTCGGGGAGAGTTAAAGTTCCATGCAAACGGATGTGGTATTTTTCTTTAACTGATAGGTTGAAGCGGTTAAACCATTCTGAATGAACCAAAGAGGAAATGAGATGGCATGCTGAGCGTAGAAGAGGAGAAGAGATTGCACATCCTTTAGATGCGGAGGCATGGTGATATTTTCAGACAATATATCCGGATTTTTATTATGAGCCACACGTAACATATACCTTGGATTATGTATTGATGGTTTCAACCCATTTGAGAAGCATGGAAGGCAATATTCGTTGTGGCTTGTGATTTTTTAACTCCTTATAACTTAACTCTATCTCTGCTCGTTCCATGACCAGAGAATCCGAGAAGATCACTTGCTGATTCTTGCAGCCATTGATATATGATTTCTAAATTTTATGGGAGCATGGTGTTGAAGCATATGATGTCTCGTCCAAGAAACCTTTTCAAATGCGTGTTATGATGATGTGGACCATTAGCGACTTTCCCTCTTATGGTATGTTATCTTGACTTTCTGTAGGCTATAGATGGATGTTTTACGACATTGGCATCCAGAATTAACCGACGACTAATGTGAAGAGCGTAAACAAAATGAATGCCCGCTTGGTTACAATTTTACGTAAGAATTCATTTATTATGTTAAACAAATTAAGTATATTGTGTTTTTAATTAACTCTCAATTTTCTAATTGCATGTGGAAGATGAAATGAAAAACAGACGCACGTTTGAGGATTGGATAAAAGACATAATCAATGAGGCCAACTACCTTACAAAGTCATATCCAAGATATTGCACAAGGGGATATGATTTTAAAGTTTATCAAGATGGATCTACGAGGGAAACTAAAGATCACGGGGTATCGTCTACTTTCGGTAAAGTTGTGTACTAAGGAGTACTCAAAGAAATATTGGAATTTAAATATGTAGGGAAGCTCGGGTTGAGATGTTTGATCTTTTATGTGTATGGTATAACCGGGTCATTGGCCAAGGATTCACATCGTTGAATTTCGAGTTACGTCTATCCATTTCGAAGAAGAAGCTTAAAAAATATGATATGTTCATTTTGGCGTGGTAATCAAAGACGTTTGGCGTGAATTTCACAAGATGATCCGACTGGTGTTTTGGAGCAAAATGTGCCGCTGGAAGCTCATTTGGAAAAGAGGAAACCAAAAACCATCATGCATTTCATCTCGGACTTGGACGTTAATGATCAATAACTGGAACGAGATTGATGACATGTCAATCTGAATTTTAATAATATTTAAATTAAATTTCTAATATG